>SJYO01018757.1:68450277-68617440 GCA_006410555.1 Capra ibex | reverse complement strand
TGTCTCCTCGGACCGTTCGATGTCAAGTACCTCAGCATTTCTCAGTCTGTGCTGACACACTGAAAGTGAAAGTAACTATGTATTGTAATCAAAGTCTACAGATTATCTGTAACAAGTGTTTAATTATAGGTAGACTGGGTGTGTAGAATTTACCTTTATAAATCCTTCACATAAGTTTGATCACTGTATTTCAGAAGACTTAGAAATAGAAGGTATTAGTGACAATATAAGTCATATAAAATTATATTTATATTAAAATAAGATAAAAACAAGAAATTAGCATATGAAAAACGGGACAATTAAAAAAAATTTTTTTCTGAGAAACTTCAATAATAAATAGTTTTCACTCGTCCTAAAGAGAAGTCCAGGGCGAAAAATATACTTTAACAAAACTTCCCAACAAAAGTAACGTCACTAAAAAAAATAAACGGTGTCCATATGTCCTTCCACTCCCGTCTCCTTTCCGGACAGGACACGGACAATCGACCCATCGTCCGGGAGGTAACCGAGGTACAGAGGGAAGTCCTCCTCTTTGTCCCCGGGGTTCGAAGGGTTCAGGACTACACGTCCCTTTAGTCGCCCTAAGTGGTTCATCTGTAAACGAGCTCAAGACTTCAAGAAGGACCAAGGACCTTGGTCCAGGACCGAAGGTCGTCCTGAGAGATCACTGGAGGAATCAAAGTCGTCCTCCAGAACGGGGTTTGTTCCAGACCCGTCAGTCTGCCCTTCTATCCAATTCTAAGAGTAACGCCAAATTTCATATTTCTACTAAAAGATCTCGTTCAGACTTCCCATATACGTTAAGTGTAGGGTATAAAATACACAATGTATAGAATTCCTCAAGTCATAGAAGCTCACTTCAAAATTTCCGTAGTATCTGACCTTACACTACGAATAACTCTTCTGGGTTAATAGGTCATCCAGGAGACAAACCTCCGTAATAAAATCGATAATGTATAGGGTAGAACTTTTAAATAAAAACAGAAAAAATAGATCCAGCTTGACCTTCCATGTGCGAATATCTTTTTACCTCTCTATGACTTTCCGTGAATCGTGGAGTACTTTTAGGATAGTATAGAAATTTGTTCACCCCCGTCATACGATCACTACATGTCGACTAGAATGCAGCGTGTCCCGGTAGAGAGTCACTCGCTGGGTGCAGCCTATCACACCGAGCTTAAGGACTTTCTTGAAACATGTCCGTCTCAAACGGGGGGAATCGATTTGACTCCGGAGTCTAACTGTTTTGTTAGTTTTCCTCTCTTGGATTTTCCTTTAGTAATTGTAAATGTCCTCCACGGTTTCCTAATTACCTGTAAAAACCTTTTCCATTTCTTTGACTTAAATTCGTTTTCCACGACTTATTGACGTTTTGTTGTCGTCTACTTAACTTCTTCGACTAGGCAAACGTCTGGCTCTTCGAGGTTAGGTAACTCTTTCTCGATCTTAGTTTACTTTATCTTTATGCTAAAACCCTCGTTTTTATATTAAGATTGGAACTTCTCCTCTAACAGGCGGACCTCGTTTTCTAGTTTTCTTTACTACATCTTTAACTTCTCCTTCTCAAAACCCTTTTACTTAATGTCTAACTTGTCCTTTTACTTTTTGTCGACTTTCTAGTTGAAGTTCTTTAGTCTGTCTTTTATTGTCTTACACTTTCGTTCAATTTCCTGATAAACCGAGTCTAAGTCTGATACCTTTCACCAGAACTTCGTCTTTTTAACGTTGCCCTTCAGGTTCTCCGTGTTCATTTACTTCTTCTCCAATTTCCGTTCTAGCCATTCCAGTCTCCCCTTTAACTGTAAGTTCCGGTCGTCTCAGATTCCGACCTTTTACCATAATTTCGACACCTTTCTAGAGAACCGGTTCGGTGGTTTGCTAATGTCCATTCTTGGAAAAATATTTTTCTTAAAAAAAATTAAACAAAGTTTCTTATAGAAAGCCGTAGAAGAAATTACTAATAAGTAAAAGGGAATGTAAATCTCAATCTTTGGATGGAACCAAATATTCAAGGAATCTTAAAGACACTGAATACTGTTACGATTTATCCTCTGATTTGGTTTCTACTCTCGACCTCGGTGTCCAGGAAAAGGTACTTTCGTCGAAAGAATTGACCCCATTATCGTCGTGATCCTCCTCTTCCGTTACCGTGGGGTGAGGTCATGAGAACGGACCTTTTAGGGTACCTACCTCCTCGGACCACCCGACGTCAGGTACCCCAGCTCTGACTCGCTGAAGTGAAAGTGAAAAGTGAAAGTACGCAACCTCTTCCTTTACCGTTGGGTGAGGTCACAAGAACGGACCTCTTAGGGTCCCTGCCGCCTCGGACTACCCGACGACAGATACCCCAGCGTGTCTCAGCCTGTGCTGACTTCGTTGAATCGTCGTCGTCGTCGTCGTCGTCGTGATCCATTAACCTCTGTTCTCTACTCTTGGAGGCTCGTCCATACCTGTGATTACTACTCCAGCACTTAGACTGGAGGAGGAAAATTGCCATCCCATTGGTTTCGACTAGTGGCTCTTCACCAAGTGTTTCCGACACACCGATCGACAGACACACAGATTAGCGGAGAGGAAACAACGATTGGTGTAGAAGAGAGGAGAGGTCTCCCCGTCCAAGGAGGGACTGAAAAAGGGTAGAGATTTGGTGTATGTCCTTGTAAATATAAAGTGTGAGTCTGGTACTAGTGAGTCGAATATAAAGAACCTACGGATAAGAACCTTTCTGTTACACCATCATTTACAATACCCTCAACGTTTCTCCATAGATTGTCGGCTTTACTCTTCCTCTGTGTTGACTAATAGTTTACAAATGAATTGTAAAAAATTTTCTAACCCCCCCTCCATACACCTGGTAAAAATTTCAGGAAAAACTCAAACAATGTCATAACGAAGACAAAATCAATCAATAAACAAATAAAAATCACAAAGTCAGTCCTCCGTATGGTCCTTGTCTTTGGTGTGAATTGGTGACGTCGCGGTCCCTTCAGGGACCGATGAATGCAAATTTGACTTCAATTTATTATGAGTTATTTCGACAAATTTTTATAATTTATTTCAATTTAAAGACAAAATCAGTATAAACCGGAGAAAAGTTCACGAGATCATCGTGTAGACAAGTCCCCGAGGCCATAACCCGTCACGACCAAATCTTCGAGACATTAGTACCTAGTCTCTCACTTGGTACGCCGAAGTCCCGTGTTACCAATCTTTCAGTCTGACACACATCATTGTCGTAGAGGTTTATCGTGGACACGTGTAACCTCAAACTCTTCTCTACGAAATCTCCTCCCTGTCAAGGTGTTCGTCTCTTTCGACTCCAAAGTCTTGACTATCCTAAAGGACAGAGACGGTGAGAAATGCCATTCTCCGTCTTGATGGTGTTTTTAAACCTTTTAGTCCTTAAAGAGTCATTATCTTCCAACAATTGGATACTGACCAGTCATAACATGACAAGACAAGTCAGCGAGTCAGCACAAGCTGAGAAAGCGTTGGGTTACCCAACATCGCACGGTCCGAAGGGACAGGAAGTGGTAGAGGGCCTCAAACGAGTTTGAGTGTAGGTAACTCAGCCACTACGGTATGTTGGAAGAGTAGGAGACAGTTGGGAAATAAATCTGTGAATTCCCATGTAAACCATTACTATAACGGAACTATAATGTATGATTAAATACTTTTAACAATAATCATTTGAGGTGAAGGACACTTTTCATAGACTCTTAGTTTAATGAGTCTATAGAGGTTCATGGGGGATGTGAGTTTCATCGTTTTTTGTTGGTGAGGAAAGAGAAAAGAGAAGGGATAGGAATGGTCTAGGAAGTCTGAGTGGGTCGAATCTATTCCGGGAGGACGAAAAGGAATGTCACGGGATTCTCTCTTTCTCTTCTTTCAGGTAGACTTATTGTCTTACGGAGAGGAACGAAAACCTCGAAAGACCGGTAGGTTTGAACCAGAGGAATGAAATCTAGAGAAGTCAAGTGTCTGGACGAACAGTTCCTAAATTTTTGGGGTATCACCTTTAGAACGGAAGGAGCACGAGATTGTATTTAGAGTCATTTCGTAAAGTACTTTTGAATTTTTGTCAAATTTCTTTTTTTGTTCCTCGGGTTTAGAGTACTTGGTTTACTGACAATTAAAACGACGTATAACACTTCATCACCCGAAGGGACCACCGAGTCAACCATTCCTCAGACGGACGTCACGTCCGTTATGGACCCGAGTCAGGGACCCAGTCCTTCTACGGGACCTCTTCCTTTACCGTCGGGTAAGGTCACAAGAACGGACCTCTTAAGGTACCTGTCCCCTCGGACTATCCGATGTTTGGTACCCCAGTGTTTCTCAGCCTATGTTGACCAACTGATTGTGAATAATACTTCATCTATACCCCTTCATATCAATACTTCTCGAATGGTTCTAACGACATTTGTGACCCTATCTACCTTAGGTCATAAAATAAGTACTTTCAGACATCTGTATCTAAATAAAGTAGTCCATGTATCACATGAGGATCGTCTCCTTCCGTACTGTAAATTTTCGTGTTTGACTTCTTCGACAACAGAAAATAAACGAATAAAAAACCGGGTACGGTGTCTCACTCGCACTGGAGGAGTCGGGTCAT
Organism: Capra ibex; assembly: GCA_006410555.1. Classification (NCBI taxonomy): domain Eukaryota; kingdom Metazoa; phylum Chordata; class Mammalia; order Artiodactyla; family Bovidae; genus Capra; species Capra ibex. Next base: position 68,612,822 of record SJYO01018757.1, on the reverse strand, counting down.
ACAGTTATATTTGGCCCAAACAATGTTCGTGAGAACACTTTCACTCGTAGGGTGGAAATTGGGACATCGTCCACCTGTCACTGGTCCTACAGACATCGACCGGTTATTACTTTAGGAGTTTAAAATCTTTTTTAAATTGAAGGTAGATCCTGTCTCTTGTTCTTAACCTCGTCAACTGGTTTCTCGACGCCGTTCAGTTGGAGGTCGTCAAATAGGTCGTCTGTCCCTGCTTTCAGTGGCAGGACGGTCGCCTCGGGTAACCTCACCTCCGGAACGTACGTCTGTGTCTTTCCCCATTCGAAACTCTTTGGCGAAAAATTTTGGAACTAAAAGTGACAATTGAAACTTATTTGACGAATGTAAACCAACGTTGTAAGAGGATGATGAGTTTTGACTAAGAACCCAGTGAATTTATTTAAAAAAGACCCTTCTTAGTTATTACAAATGTAATAAATAAATGAATCTACCCATTTATAGGATAGTGAGTAAGATTTGACAAAGGAACGTTTGAACAGGACTTTATACACACTCAGTACCAGATAATTTAACTCACCATTGAAGAGAAACAAGGATTCCGGGGAAGAAGGAGAGGATTTTCAGAAGTAATAATTAAACACGACCATAAATTTTCTGTCAAGATTTAGACGGATACGAATACTATACTTGTTGGGTCTTTCTCTCCGTGTCACGAGTGGATAAAGTTTTCTAGTACTTGAGGAGTCTACTGACCTTTGATAAATTAGTTGACTCTCACAGTTCGTCTGAGTCGGACAGGAGAGTGGGTCTTGGATACCCCCACGTCAGTAATGAGACATAGTGAACCAAGAACTCTTGTCCCTTTCAAGACTAAAGAGTATAGGTCCAGTGACCACGTTTGTAGTTTACTGCAAGAGACAAAGAACAAATCTCCGTGGTAAGGTCAGGCCCAGAGACTTCGCCGGACCGAGGAGAGCCGTCGAGGGGTCATTGGACGCATAAGATGTCTTAGGATAGAGTAGACCAAAATTAGGACTTCCGTAGATACATATTGTAATGGACAGAAGTCCCATCTCTAGGTCATTTCCATGGTTCCTGCCACTTCTAAGGAAGAAACTAAAACACGGTTACCACTTGCCTCCTAGACAAAGTGTTCGGTGGCGTAGAAAAAAGACAGGATTCAACGTATGGTGAACCTCGGTATGGGACACGTGACTACGATTTCTTGTTTCTTTGACACAGAAGTGTGTAGGTGTCACAACTGCAAAAACAGGTCGTCGACATTACGGTTCGGAAGTAAAAATAAACATCGTAAAACTCTCGTAATCCTTTCATAATATGTCACACGTATGAATTTATTTTGGCACTGAATTCTCACTTCTCTTTATACACTGACTGAATCAAATAAATAAGGTACATTAGTTAATTACTCACTTACAACTACAAAATTATAAAAAATAATTATGAATAGGACACTGACTTAATGTAATGTATGGCACACTATTACTGAAGCACACGTACAGCGGTCTGAGGTGCGTAACGACTAAATGTCGAGGTGCTCGCAGTATCCTGCGAGACGGTAACACTTGGGTAGGATCGGTGACGAATTAATCCACTCTCTTAAGTCCAAAAGAAAAATTAGACTTCGAATTAGAAAGGAAATGTCATAAAGGTCGTATCCTTACTGGTGTATGTTTTTACCTTTATAAAAGTACTTCATTTAAAATATATATACAAATTTTACAAACGTCACGAAGTCTGTGACAACTTATTTTTATATGAATGACTTATAGATAGGTTTGTCCGTACCCCAAAGGGTGTTGTACTACACAAAATAAAGAAGGGACGGAAAACAAAATCAGAGTACCCAGGAGTCTCAACGGTATTATCTGTTTAATCTCTTTAGACTCCTATAAAAGTCCTTCCAACGAAATTCACTATATTAAAAATTTTATTGGGTGAAACATACATACCAGATAACGACTTTCGTGGGACCTATTCAATAACGAACGTGTATTAAATGACACATGTAATATTTGCCAACGTTAAAGAGGTCAGTAAATCTGTCTTTCATCTAACCTCAATCCATGAAAAAATGATTCCTTTATTTCAATTTAAGTTACAAACAAAAGTAATTAAAAGTCAAGTTGAAAATGTCCTGTACTTCGAGGGAAACACGTATATAAAAGAATAAATATTTTGGTTTTTACTCAGTTGTGGAGACTGGATTGACTCTACGTGGTCTAATAGACCTACCTACACCAGCCTGTGGATCGGTAAAAATGTAAGGGAGACTAGTCTTAAACCATGTTATATTAAATCTGAAATAAGATTTTAAATTTTATCAAAAATTAAGACTCCTTTTGTAACAGACATAATAACTGTACGTTGTCTTATTGTCACCCAATCATATAATTACGGTACCATTGTTATTTTTCTACATTCAATATGCGATACGTACTCCCGTTGAAACCTACAAAATTTGTATAAACTGAAAAAAACCAAATTACTTACGATTCTTACGACGATATAAATCCAAAGGTCACTTTTAAAAATTCTTACCGATACTGTTATATATCTTCGAAGACTTGACTTTCATTATTACGTATCAACGGAAAAGATCAGGTCGATTTACCGTCTGGAGTTGATTTCTATAAAAGAAACCCAAGAATCTTAATGGTTCAACTGGAACGGTAATATGACAAAACGTTTTTTTGAACTATTTAGTTACTAAGAATGGATTATTGGTGTTGGATATGTGTAAACGAGAGTCAAACATTATCAATAAAGTATAGATATATATAAATTTTTAATCTTAATTTTTTAGTTTTATTAAACATCTAAAAGACTTTTATTACCAAATACATACGGACTATATACGGAATAAAAATTTTCCAAGGTAAGATATGACCCAGTAAAACAATAACAACAAGTCTCTTAACTCTAGAATAAGTGTTTCTTTTTGTCAAAAATATTTAACTAATGTAAGATAAATTTAGTTTTACAATTTGACTTCTGTATAATCTGAAACGTCAAAAAGTAACGTTTCTACGGACCCGTATGGTACTTTTTGTGTTTCAGTCCTAGGTTGAGTTAACAACAGTTAATAATAGTCGTAATTGGATTATTGAAATTGTTTTCCGACCGCCCTAGGACTGTCAAGTAGACTTAAAAGTTCGACGGTTTATTAGAAGTGTCTGGATTAATGTCTATCTTTATGATAAAGGATCTATTCTTCTAATATATTTACACTTAAACTAATTATGTCGTTCGTTGACATGAAAAATTAGTCAGTATATTGAAGACCTTCATGTAGAGATTCTTTAGAAAAGATTCAGAAAAAAATGTTACCTCCTTTCTTTGGAGTAGAGGGATCCTGTAGAATTTTTATAGAATCAGATAAAGACTAGTAAAAATAGATAACATTTATATTACTCAATCTAATTCATGGTGTAGAAACCTATATAAAGTCTCTCTCCTTCACCCGTGACCATACATTTTTATGATTTATCTTTTAAAACGTAGACCCCCTTATAAGTCAAAGACTTATGATTTAATCTAATATTCAAAAAAAATTAATAATGTGACTTTCAACAAAATAACACTAAAAGATGTCCATAATTTATGTAATCTTCTAAAAAAAAAGGAATGGTTCCCTATTAAACTTTATCATAATCATATAAACTGGGAAACCTCACAAACAGTAGGAGTCTCTTACTAGACATCACCCAACGGAGTCAGGAAAAAAAAAGACTACTTTATAAAACCAATCGAAAAAAAAAAAAAAAGGACTACGTACCCCTTAAATATACACTCTAAAGTCAACCACAATTATCCTCAATGGGTTAATTAATTAAGGGAGTCGGTAGTGACTCGATCAGTAGTTAAAGACATCAAGTTTGATTGACATCTACTCTCGATTTTGTTCTGATTCTGGCATTTTTGTATCTTGAATACCACACTTTACACTTATAATTGTTAGAAATTCGTCTTGTTTTTTCGTGAGTGAAGGTCTTGTATTTATGTAAAACATGGACGTGATTTTCTTATAAAAGAAACACTTATTCTCGTTTCACCGGAAAGTTCTTTTCTTTGAAGTAAATTTAGGTGAAGACACTTGTGGAAAGGTTCAATCTTGATATTATTGTCTAACTTCTTTATTGTACCTTTTCCTTTTTTTTTGAGAACTGAAGTCCACACGTTTCCCGTACTCGTCTACCTACCAAGGGACACATGTAACGGAAACTTTTTAACCCGGAATTAAATATACATTTATTGTCACGACACAAGTGTAGGGAGAAGATGGATTTCAACAGAAATAATCAGGTATAACATAATTTTAAATCGAGTAATTCAGAATGAAAATATAATACAGTCAACAAAAAAAAAATTCAACGTACAAATACGATGAACGATGTCACAAAAAGTCAAACCCAACTTCCGGTAGTCGACATACCTCTTCTGTTTTGTTAGTGATAAATAAGTCATAACGACGAAATGTAAAGGTCTTATTCGAAAGCTACGGTCCTGTCACTGACGAACTTTCGACGTCCTCGAGATAAGGTTACGTAAAATATATAAAAATCTTTGGTTTATTTACGTCTATTGATAAATCATATGATTAATATAATTTGGTCGTCTTTATATTTCCGTTATTTCATATATGTATATATATACCCCCCTCCCCTTTCCAATTTTTTTATCCAAATGTCGGTCTGTGTCACTATTCGGGATTTACATAAAGAGTTAGACAGAAAGAAATAACTGGGCTTCTCCTAAACTCAACGACGTCGAAATGTGTCTTTTAACGGTACAAGTGGATGATACTTGGGTATTCATACGAAAATCATGACGAAACGAATACATGTTCATTTTATGGACATTAGACATAATATACATTAATAAAGAAAAGAAAACTGACAGTAAAGTTTTACATATAAAAGACTAATAATAGTACTCGACATTTTGTTTCCTAGTTATAGACTATAAGAGGGTTTATTTAAAAGTCCTAAGTGGCCCCGTAATGTTAACGACCGAACAAAGAAATTATAAAATTTTATATTAAAATAAAGGAAAATTTTTTACGGGTTCTCTTTTCCAGACGGATCGTCACTGTGTCTCAATGTAAAAAATTTTCATTACAATTAATAATATCCATTCCGTAATGGACAACGACGGTTCTATCGACGAAGTAGATTCACTTTGACTTAATTTGATTATACGGAGCGAAAATAAAGTTTTCATTTTCTTTTTAAATAATGACATCGAGACATAAGGGTTTAGAGAAATTTTGGTGGTTACTTTCCTTCTCTTTCTTGTTAAGTCCTGAAGGGTGGACCGGACGGTCCGTGTTATCTTCCACACAAGGTGGTAGGGCCTTGAAATGCATTGAGTATTCATCAAGTGTCCCGACAACTTAAATCAGGAAGGTCTATGGCTCCATGAAAGGACTTAGGGTACTATTTCGACGTATTAGTCAATATGTTATTGGTCGAAGATGTAAAATTGGCGGAAAAAGACAATGACGTGACGAACCGTACCCCCTAGAAACCAATGGGTACGCAGGACGAGTCAGCACAGTGACGAAGGTGGAAAAGGGGGAAGATAAACGGCACTTCACTACCCTGGCCTACGGTACTAGAATTAAGAAAATTATAACTCAAAATTCGACCGAAAAGTGAGAGGAAGTGGGAGTAGTTCTCCGAGAGATCAAAGAGAAACGAAAGACGGTAATCTCACCGTAGTAGGTGTATAGACTCCAACAACTATAAAGAGGACCGTTAGAACTAAGGTCGAACATCAAGTAGGTCGAGTCGTAAAACGTATTACACGAGACGTATATCCAATTTATATCTCCAACTGACTGTCATTTGTCGGAATAGTATGAGGAAAGAGTTAGGACTTGGTCAGTCAACAAGGTGTGTCCCAAGATTAACAACGAAGAACTGGATGTGTGTTCAAAGAGTCCTCTGTTCTACCAGACCATAAGGGTGAAGAAATTCTCAAAAGGTGTCAAACAAAACTAGGTGTGTCAGTTTCCGAAATCGTATCAGTTACTTTGTCTCCATCTACAAAAAGACCTTAAGAAAACGAAATACTAGGTCACCTACAACCGTTAAACTAGAGACCAAGGAGACGGAAAAGATTTAGGTCGAACTTGTGGACCTTCAAGAACTAAGTGTATTATGACTTCGGATCGAACCTCCTAAAACTTATATTGGAATGATATTCTATAGAGATCAGATTGGAATGCCTCTTCCGTTACCCTGGGGTGAGGTCATGAGAACGGACCTTTTAGGGTACCCGTCTCCTCAGCCCATCCAACGTCAGGTACCCCAGCGATTCTTAGTCTGTACTGACTCGCTGAAGTGAAAGTACGTAACCTCTTCCTTTACCGTAGGGTGAGGTCACAAGAACGGACCTCTTAGGGTCCCTGCTCCCTCGGACCACCCGACGGCAGACACCCCAGCGTGTCTCAGCCTGTGCTGACTTCGCTGAATCGTCGTCGTCATCGTCATCAGATTGGAATGTACCCTCTGTTCACGTTAGCAGACCACAAAGTTCGTAAGAATTCATGATGGGAAGGACCCTTAACCCTACTCCTGACTGGAAAAGTTAGGGCACAAAAGGTTTAAACGACTGTATAACTCACGTTGTGAAATTATAGTAGTAAAAAATCCCAAACTTTATCGAGACGACCTTAAGGTAGTGGAGGTGATCGAAATAACTGTCCTTACGAAGGATTACGGGTGAACTGAAGTGTGAGGGTTTGCAGACCGAGACTCACTCTCTGATGTGGTGGTACCAATAGGTAGCAATTCTAGAAAAAACATGATCAAGAAGACACATAAGAACGGTAGAGAAGAACTAGAGAATATAATCCAGAAATGGGTAGAGACAAAAAATAACACGGACAGAAATCTACTTTACAAGGAAACTATAAAGGTTAAAAGAACTTCTTTAGAGAGTAGAATGGGAAAGACAACAAAAGGAACCTTAAGAATCATTATTTACGACGAAAATTTATTATTTCATTTAGTATCTGTGAAATTCGTTTCTTGTGTTACTCGATGTACGACATGTCGGTGTTTGTCGTGTGTCCTCCGACCCGTCTCGTCCCCACTCATCATATATGGTCCTTACGGGGTGAGGCGGGTCTCCTCGTCAGTGTCGTGACGGGTTGACGAAGGTGTGATAGAGGGGTGTGTCGAACGTCTTGGGGTTCCTGATCTGGGTGGGCCCGGTGGAGCTGTCCAATTTTTCCAGAGGAAAAATAACTCGGCTTTATCTAAAGGAACGGCAAAGGTTGAAAGGGATTCTGGGTCTATCTTCTTTGTTAGAAAGTGGTTACACTGCCGAGAAGTCTATAAACTCCCGAAACGTCTTCACCATCTCTTAGGTGGACGGTTGAGTGGTAGTGGATGTCCTCTACACCCAGACTAAGGGTCCAGTCCTTCTAGGGGTCTCTTTCTTTACAGCTGGGTGAGGTCATAGGAACAGGATACCTGTTTCCTCGGACCGGCCGACGTCCAGTATCCAAACGTTTCTCAGTCTGTACTGACTCGTTGACTCGTGTGTGTGTATAAACTTCCGTAGAGAATCCGGGAGTTCACAAGAGAAAGGGTTTCAAATTTATCATATAAAAGGTCAGAGGTGTGAACTTACACCGTTTCTCCTGACTCGTGTTTTGAGGTAGACACTAGACTGGTCCAGTTGTACCTCCTTGAACTAAGTAACAATGCGTCGGATTTTGAGTTGAACCACCCACGAATGCAAAACCACTTGAAACAGAGTAATAACTTAGTATCTCGACTTTCAACCGATTTTAGGACCAAAAACCAAAAAAATGTAAACGACGACGATCGGTTCAGAAAGGACTAAACATACACACACCTTAACTTAGACCCCTTCGTACACGTCTTAGAATTAAATAGTCTTATGAATAGTAGGGATTTGTGAGACTTTCATTATTTAGGGTCTTCCTTATACACCTGAAGTCAGTTTAAGTATTGTTCCAATGAAAAAACCTCCCGTCTCACGACGACCTCGTGTAGTCTCCACTCGTCTTCCGTCCTTGTTCGAGGTAGTTTCTCTCTCGTGTCCGAGACCTTCTTGATCATCCGAACGTAGTCAGTACAAAAAAAGAAAAAACTTCCGATTAACAAAATGTTATAACGCAAACAAAGACGGTATGTAGTTGTACTTAAGTCAAGTCAAGTCAGCGCGTCAGCACAGGCTGAGACGCTGTGGTACTTAACGTCGTGCGGTCCGGAGGGACAGGTAATGGTTGAGCGCCTCAAGTGAGTCTGAGTGCAGGTAACTCAGGCACTACGGTAGGTCGTTAGAGTAAGAGAAAGCAGGGGAAGAGGAGGACGGGGGTTAGGGAGGGTCGTAGTCTCAGAAAAGGTTACTCAGTTGAGAAGCGTACTCCACTGGTTTCATGACCTCAAAGTCGAAATTGTAGTAAGGAAGGTTTCTTTAGGGTCCCGACTAGAGGAAGTCTTACCTGACCAACCTAGAGGAACGTCAGGTTCCCTGAGAGTTCTCAGAAGAGGTTGTGGTGTCAAGTTTTTGTAACTAAGAAGCCGTGAGTCGAAAGAAGTGTCATGTTGAGAGTGTAGGTATGTACTGGTGACCTTTTTGGTATCGGAACTGACCTACCTGGAAACAACCGATTCATGACAGAGACGAAAACTTATACGATAGATGCAACCAGTATTGAAAAGAAGGTTCCTCATTCCCAGAAAATTAAAGTACCGACGTCAGTGGTAGACGTCACTAAAACCTCGGGGGGGTTTTATTTCAGACTGTGACAAAGGTGACAAAGGGGTAGATAAAGGGTACTTCACTACCCTGGTTTGCGGTACTAGAAGCAAAAGACTTACAACTCGAAATTCGATTGAAAAAGTGAGAGGTGAAAGTGAAAGTAGTTCTCCGAAAAGTTAAGGAGAAGTGAAAGACGGTATTCCCACCACAGTAGACGTATAGATTCCACTAACTATAAAGAGGGTCGTTAGAACTAAGGTCGAACACGAAGAAGGTCGGGTCGTAAAGAGTACTACATGAGACGTATATTCAATTTATTCGTCTCACTGTCATATGTCGGAACTGTATCAGGAAAGGGATAAACCTTGGGCAGACAACAAGGTACAGGTCAAGATTGACAACGAAGGACTGGACGTATATCCAAAGAGTTCTCGGTCCAGTCCACCAGACTATAAAGGTAGAAAATCTTAAAAGGTGTCAAATAACACTTAATTGGTATCAATTATATCTGTATAATGTATCTGTATACAAGGGAGGGAGGACTTGGAGGAAAGGTGAAGGGTGGGGTAGGGTGGGGAGATCCAACAGTGTCTCGTGGTCAAAATGAAGGGACTCAGTATGTCGTTTAAGGGCGACCGATAGATAAAATGTATACCATCATATGTACAAAGGTACGGTGACAGAGGTAAACAGGGTGGGAGAGGAAGGTGGAGGGGTGGGAGAGGAAGGTGGAGGGGTGGAAGAGGAAGGTGGAGGGGTGGGAGAGGAAGGAGGGGGAGGTGTGGGAGGTACATGTATGCAGAGAAGAAATACAGACGTAGAGGTAACGACGGAATTTTATCCAAGAAGTCATGGTAGAAAGATCTAAGGTATACAGTCAAGTCAGTGAGTCAGTACAGGCTGAGAAGTGTTGAAGTACCTGACGTCGTGCGGTCCGAAGGGACTGGAAGTGGTTGAGGACCTCGAACGAGTTTGGGTACAGGTAGCTCAGTCACTACGGTAGGTTGGTAGACTAGGAGACAGCAGGGTAAGAGGAGGACGGAAGTTAGAAAGGGTCGTAGTCCCAGAAAAGGTTACTCAGTCAAGAAGTGTAATCTACCGGTTTGATGACCTCAAAGTCGTAGTCGTAGTCAGAAAGGTCACTTATGAGTCCTAACTAAAGGAAATCCTAACTGAGCAAACTAGAGGAACGTCAGGTTCCCTGAGAGTTCAGAAGAGAAGAAGTAAGTCAGAAGACTTACAACTCAAAATTCGGTCGAAAAAGTGAAAGGAGAAAGTGAAAGTAGTTCTCCGAGAAATAAAGAAGAAGTGAAAAGACGGTATTCCCACCACAGTAGACGTATAGACTCCAATAACTATAAAGAGGGTCGTTAGAACTAAGGTCGAACATGAAGTAGGTGGGTCGTAAAGTGTACTACATGAGACGTATATTCAATTTATTCGTCCCACTGTTATATATCGGAACTGCATGAGGAAAAGGATAAACCCTGGTCAGACAACAAGGTACGGGTCAAGATTGACAACGAAGAACTGGACGTATGTCTAAAGAGTCCTCCATCCATTCCACCAGGACATAAGGGTAGAGAAATTCTCAACGGTGTCAAACAACACTAGTTGTGTCATTTTCCGAAACCGTATCTGTCATTTCGTCTTCATCTATAAAAAGACCTTGAGAGAACGAAAAAGTTACTAGGTTGTCTACAACCGTTAAATTAGAGACCAAGGAGACGGAAAAGATTTAGGTCGAACTTGTAGACCTTCCAGTACCAAGTGTATGACAACTTCAGAACGAACCTTTTAAAACTCGTAATGAAACCATCACATACTCAACTCACGTCAACACGTCATCAAACTTGTATGAAACCGTAACGGAAAGAGACCCTAACCTTACTTTTACATAATACAGATTATTTCGGGTACTATTTTTGGGGTCGACCTGCATTTACTTTTTAGACATCTGAGACGTCTCGTTTGTGTCAATACCTCTCTGACAGGTTTACCACCGTGTCGTTTTTAAAGTCCTGGACCGGAAACCGAATTCTAGTCCAACTGGGTATTTTAATTGGTAGTCTCACATATAAATCTAATGTTATGTATATTATAGTCGGTTTATTTTGGGAAAGAAGAATGACTTATGGTGACACATGTTTGAGAGGTCATACTCAGAGGTCATTTGGTGACCTTAGTCATAACGATAAACTGGTATCAAGAGAACGGTTCTCGAGACCGTAGTTTATTTACATATCCTAAATTTCTTTTGTAACCTAGTTGTGAAAGGTGTCAGGAGGAATTCGTTTGTGAGTACTTTGAAGTCCAGTTCGTTGGTTTTCCTGCAAATCCGTTTGAGAATTTTTGGACAAATGATCTATGGTCAAGTATAGATTGGTATTCAGAGAAGAAAGGAACTGACAAAGAATGAAATACTACATTTGCTCACTTCTCTCTTACGAAGACTTGGTCTAAAAGTGACGAAAAGTAAAAAAGAACGGAGTTTTAATATAGGAACTAAGAAGGTTTAGTCGTTTGTAACCGTACGGGAAGTCCAGGTAAGTCCCGTGAACATACGACTACCTGTAGTAAGACCTTAAGATGGTGAGACTCTATAGACAGTACCCCCACCCTAGGTGGTCGGTTCCTCGATGACTCTCCTGTCACTCAGATCTAAACGTGAAAAGGACAACTCTACGACCATCTTAGACGTAACTGTATAGGTCTGTACTGTATAGTTCCGTTTATCTACCCCTTTTTAACCCTTGTCACTGTCTGATACAAGAACCCTAGGTTTAGTGACACCTGTCACTGACGTCGGTACTTTAATTTTCTACGAACGAGGAGCTTTCTTTTCGATACTGTTTGGATCTGTCGCATAATTTTTCGTCCCTGTAATGAAACGGTCGTTTACAGGCATATCAGTTTCGATACTAAAAAGGTCATCAGTACATGTCTACATTCTCAACCTGGTATTTCTTCCGACTCACTACTTCTTAACTACGAAAACTTGACACCACAACCTCTTCTGAGAACTCTCAGGGAACTTATCGTTCCTCTAGTTTGGTCAGTTAGGATCTCCTTTAGTCAGGACTTATAAGTAACCTTCCTGACTACGACTTCGACTTCGAGGTTATGAAACCGGTGGACTATTCTCGGTTGAGAAACTTTTTCTGGGACTACGACCCTTTCTGACTCCCGCCCTCTTCCCCCGTTGTTTTCTACTCTACTACCCTACCGTAGTAGTTCAGTTGCCTGTACTCAAACTCGTTTGAGGTCCTCTACCACTTCCAGTCCCTTCGGACCGTACGACGTCAAATACCCCAGTGTTTCTCAGTCTGTGTTGACTCACTGACTTGTCGTTGTAGGTCAGTCGTAAACTTATACGTCCAGACTTCGAACTCGTCCTTTGCTTCGACTTCTACCTGAATGTCTTTGATAGGTGTGGTTCTGTTGTCAACTTTTACGTTTTTTTGTGGGGGAGTATTTTTTTTTTTCATGTTTATATAAAAATTACTTTCTTCTCCATTCAGAAGAATCCCTCTTCATATGTATAAACGATAAGTTATACCAGTCTCCTGGTCGGCAGAGCCCCTGTCGGTCCTTGACAGATCTTTACATCAGATTGGTGTGAGGTCTGAAACACTCAATCTTAAACATACAATTACGGTTATTGTACTATAAGTGTACATACGAGTCGAACCTCCTCAGGACCTTAAGTGGGTCCTCTCCCGGTTCCCGTCCTCAACTCCTCGGTAGACGTAAATACTTCGACTACCTGGGTTCTCAGAACTTTCTCTCTGCTCCTCCTTAGTCTTCGACTTTTGTAGTTCTCTTTTCAGTAGCAGATTCCCGTCTACGATCTTGCGTGGACCCATTGTTCTACTATCCTCCTGTTTAAAAATTTTAATTAAAATAACCTCATATCAACGAAAGGTTACGACACGATCAAAGATGACATGTCGTTTCACTTGGTCAATATGCAGGTGTATATAGGAGAAAAGAAAAAAAAAACCTAAAGGAATGGTAGATCCAGTGGGTCTCGCGACTCATCTCAAGCCTCTCATGTCAGACAAGAGTAATCAATAGACAAAATATGTATCATAGTTACCACGTATATACAGTCAGGGTTGATACTCCTATTTAAATTGGTTACGGAAAATCGAAAATCACAGAAAACAGACATCGTTGAGGTCTAAAACATTTCTTATGTTGTTACAGGAGAAAGAGATGAGAAGACCGGAGGTACGAGTCAATCAGAGAAACGTTGGGGGACCTGACATCGGGTGGTCCGAGGAGACAGGTATCCTAAGAGGTCCGTTTTTACGTACAAGTCTTCCCTACTTTTATAGTGGTTCATAGGTTTATAGACTCGGGAAGAATGGAGAATTCGACCGTTTAACGAAAAACATACGTCCACTTGATCCCACGACGACGACGACGACGACGATTCAGCGAAGTCAGAACAGGTTGAGACACGCTGGGGTATCTGCGGTCGGGTGGTCCGAGGGGGCAGGGACCCTAAAAGGTCCGTTCTTGTGACCTCACCCAACGGTAAAGGAAGAGGTTACGTACGTTCACTTTTCACTTTCACTTCAGCGAGTCAGCACAGGCTGAGAATCGCTGGGGTACCTGACGTCGGATGGTCCGAGGAGACGGGTACCCTAAAAGGTCCGTTCTCATGACCTCACCCCACGGTAACGGAAGAGCGGAAGAGTAGAGTAGTGGAAGACTTAATCCCATCCACTTCACTTAAAACTCTACCCTCATTTGACGGGATGTTTATTAGAACTACTAAATTTCGATTGTCCGGTTTGATCTACAGGTAACTGTCTACTTACCTATTTCTTCTGCACCATGTATATGTGTTACCCTATAATCAGTCGGTATTCGTTCTTACTTAAACTCAGTCGACATCACTCCGCCTACTTGGATCTTGGACATAATGTCTCACCACCTTCTGTTTCTTCAAAACAGTCTTTCTGTTTTTACAACATATAATTGCGTATAGATACCTGAGATCTTTTCACAGTGACGACTTGGATACGCGTTCCTTCCTGACCTCTACGTCTACACCTCTTACGTGAACACCTGTGTCGGTCCCCTCCGCCCCCTACTTGCCTCTCATCGTGGCCGGCGATAGTACACATTTGAGGGTACATTTTGTCGGTGACCCTTCAACGATTCGTTGTGTCCCTCGAGGCGGACCACGAGACACTACTGACTGAATGCAACATACTGTCTTTGGTTGTGTAACCAACCAAAACGTACGTTAAAAGGAGGTGAATTTTTAATTTTTAAATTTTTTTTTTATTTTTAATTTTTTGACTCCACGAACTGTAAAATTCTATGTACTATACGACTGTTCATAAACCTTTTCTAATTCTTTATCAAAAAATTTATGGAAGTTTTATTACTTCATAAAGTATGTACTTTTTTTTTTTGCACTAAACTTGAGGTTGAATGACGTAGGGAATATTTCGTAAAAAATTAGTACTTTTTTTTATTTATTTATTTCGATCGTCCTATTGTTTCCCGTTATCTGACCTAACCCGGACTCGTCACTCCCAACTTATCCCTCCTTATTGGTTGTGGACCTCCTTTTGTCCTAGTCGGTTCTACCTCTCCTGCACTCCTGACACCCGAGATCCCTGTAGGTGTATCCGAAGGCGTCTCGTCCCCTACGCGGTCTGACTCGTACCGACTTCGTCCTCCGAGCACGCCGAGTGCACCTCCACCCCTCTCGTCTCGACGCCCAAGTCAGGCGACGGAACGTCCCGGGGAGGGGGTCACGCCGGATTCCTGGTCCGGGGAGTGGAGAAGAGAAGTTGATGTATCGAGGTCCCGAGGAACACGATAGGTCGCCTCCCCTTCCTTTTATGGTTTTTGACTGGCTATAACGCATATTAATACTTTTTCTTGTTTAGACTATAAATAAATTCAAAATCACAACGTTTCTTTAAGTAAGGCAAAGTAAAGTAAACGGGAGACACGGTGGTCCCCGAAGGGTCCACCGCGATTATCATTTCTTGGACGGACGTTTATGCCCTCTGGATTCTTTATTGTCCATGCTAGGAACCCAGTCCTTCTAGGGGACTCCTTCCTTTACCGTTGGGTGAGGTCATAAGAACGGACCTCTTAGGGTACCTGTCTCCTCGGACCACCCGATGGCAGGTACCCCAGTGTCTCTCAACCTGTTCTGACTTCACTGAATCGTGCGTGATAACGGTGGTCTCAACGATAAAAAAAAAAGGACTATCTGAAATAACCTTTGTCAAAGAGTGTCCAATTGTCAGTAATTGAGGATTGTGGATCCTACTCCTGGGGCAGAGGGGTGAGTCACACCAACCTGTCTGGGAGGAGACCGATTTGAAATGGTAAGGGTTTAAGAGTGACGTCCCACAGGAACCTATAGTCCGACAGGTAACACGAATTTCTCACTGGGACGTCCTTCTCCCGGGAGACAGAGGTTCAGAGGTTAGGAGTATGGACGGAAGGACCGACATCTATTTCTTCAGATGGATTGTATGAAGGAAAGAAGAGTGGGGTAGTTAATCCAAATATACGATTATCGTAGGAAATGAAGGTTAGTGTCTTCAATATTAATCTATCACCAAACAGACTAATACACTATAAATAGAGGATATGTAGTAAGCCCGAAGAGACCACCGAGTCGTCATTTCTTAGACGGACGTTCCGTCCTCTGCGTTTTCTGATCCCAAACTAGGGACCCAGTCCTTCTAGGGGACCTTTTCCTTTACCGTTGGGAGAGGTAATAAGAACGAACCCTGTAGGGTACCTGTCTCCTTGGACTACCCGATCTCAGGTACCCCAGTATCTCTTAGACTGTGTTGATTCGTGTGTCTGTATCTAGTAAATTACAGATAGAATGATAGGACATTCGTGGTTTTCCCGTCCCTGGTACAGGTCGTGGTTAGGGTCAGTGACGGTAAACTATACGTCAGTTATAATTTCTTTATCTCCTTTTGTTATCTTACCCCTTCTGGTCTCTACAGAAGTTCTTTTAATCTCTATAGTTCCCTTGTAAAGTACGTTTCTACCCGTACTATTTCCTGTCTTTACCATACCTGGATTGTCTTCGTCTTCGATAATTCTTCTCCACCGTTGTTATGTGTCTTCTTGATATATTTTTTCTAGAATTACTGGGTCTATTGGTACTACACACTAGTGAATGGATCTCGGTCTGTAGGACCTCACGTTTTAATTCACCCGGAAACAGGTGATACTTGTTTCGATCACCTCCACTACCTTAAGGTCAACTCGATAAAGTTTAGGATTTTCTACTACGACAATTTCACGACGTGAGTTATACGGTCGTTGAAACCTTTTGAGTCGTCACCGGTGTCCTGACCTTTTCCACAAAAGTAAGGTTAGGATTTCTTTCCGTTACGGTTTATTACAAGTTTAATGACGTGGTAACGTGAGTAAAGTGTTCGATCGTTTTATTACGACTTTTAAGAGGTTCGATCCAAAGTTATCATACACTTGACACTTGAAGGTCTACAAGTTCGACCTAAATCTTTTCCGTCTCCTTGTTCTTCAGTTTAACGGTTGTAGGAAACCTAGTATCTTTTTCACTCTCTTTAGGTCTTCTTGTAGATGAAGACGAAGTAACTGACGCGATTTCGGAAAATGACACAACTAGTGTTGTTTGACACCTTTTGATAATTTCTCTACCCTGATGATCTAGTGGAATAGAATAGAGGACTCTTTAGACATACGTCCAGTTCTTCGTCGTCAATCTTGACTTGCATCTTGTTGTCTGACCAAGGTTTAACCCTTTCCTCATGCAGTTCCGACATATAACAGTGGGACGAATAAATTGAATATACGTCTTATGTAGTACTCTTTACTACCGACCTACTTCATGTTCGACCTTAGTTCTAACGGCCCTCTTTATAGTTCTTGGAGTCTATACGTCTACTGTGGTGAGTGCCGTCTTTCATTTCTCCTTGATTTCTCGGAGTACTACTTTCACTTTCTCTTCTCACTTTTCGACTGAATTTTGAGTTGTAAGTTTTTTAATTCTAGCGTCGTAGACCAGGGTAGTGAGGTTCCGTTTATCTACCCCTTTGTTACCTTTGTCACTGTCTGAAATAAAATAACCCGAGGTTTTAGTGCCGTCTACCACTGACGTCGGTACTTTAATTTTCTACGAACGAGGAACCTTTTTTCAATACTGGTTGAATCTGTCGTATAATTTTTCGTCTCTGTAATGAAACGGTTGTTTCCAGGTAGATCGGTTTACTAAAAAAGTCATCAGTATATACCTACACTCTCAACCTGGTATTTCTTCCGACTCTCGGTTTCTCGACTACGAAAACTTCACACCACAACCTCTTCTGAGAGCTCTCAGGGAACCTGACGTTCCTCTAGGTTGCTCAGTCAGGATTTCCTTTAATTCATGACTTATAGGTAAACTTCTTGACTACGACTTCGACGTCGAGGTTATGAAACCAGTGGACTATGCTTCTCGGTTGAGTAATATTTTCTGGGACTACGACCCTTTCTAACTTCCGTCCTCTTCCTCTGTTGTCTCCTGTTCTACCAACCTACCGTAGTGGCTGAGTTGTCTGCCCTCAAACTCGCTGGAGGCCCTCTACCACTTCCTGTCCCTTCGGACCGCACGACGTCAGGGACCCCAACGTTCCCTACCTGTACTGACTCACTGACTCGTTGTTGTTGTTAAATTACCTTACTTTTCTTACTTAAAGTGGAACGTATACTCTTCTACTTCTGACTAATCGGTACAGTATAGTGATTGCTCACTCTATGTCTTTATACCTAGACAAGAGTGACAGAGGTGGTGGGTGGACAGGAGGTACGGTCCTCGGAGGAGTGGAAGGAGATCTGAAGTCAGAGGACCACCAACGCGACCACGACCTGGTTCATCACTCCCCCTACGTCCATGTCTCCACCGAGGCCTGACCAGAAAAGAGTCAACGGGAAGAGACGAACAAGTGAGTACCAGGCATATATGAAATACTTATGATTGAACCGTAGATGGGATTCTTCAGACAGATAAACGTCTTCCAGAATCGTAGACCGGGTCGTCGGAATTGGGAGTACATCTTCTAGTATAACTCCTTAGATTTTGGCACTGGAGAGTGGAGAGGACGTGGAAGTAGGTATAGTACCTGAACAGCTGACCCCCCCGCCTTCCTCGTGTTCCACTTTCAACTCTTAACACAAAATAAGTCACCTGAAAGACTCCTGATTTGGGCCTCTCCGTCGGAGTCTATCAAGACTCCCTACCGAGGCTTCTCCATTCCCTCCTCGGTCCTATATATCAAAAACGTTGTTTTCGAGTCCGTCAATCTTGTAGTTTTCTAATGACAATTAATTTCTTTTGGTCTATGGAGTTCAATTACTTAAATCGTGAAAAGAGACATACCCTTCGACGTTCTCAAACTCGAGTGACTTTAGTGAAGAAGCTATGCGTGGAATTGATGGACCCCGGTTTGAGGACCAAAAAAGGTAAGACTTAGGGGACCCCATGTGTTCACACCTACCGACGTCACCGACTACTGAACTGAAAGACTATACCGTCCGTTGTAATAAGTTGGTGTCTGAGGTCATGTGTTTGTGAGCCCAATTGTATACCATGAACATAAAAAAGGTTACCCGTCCTAGTGCAGAGTAAGGATTACGTCGTTAAGACAGACACAGGGTCTATGGACCCAATACATTGGACTCCGATCAGGAACTACGTACTTCGGTTCGAGCTCCAGGTAAGGGTTTCGGGTCCACAGGAAACGGAGTCAAAAGAAAGAGAACGGGTCTCGATGTAAGGAGTTTTACAGGTGAGATAGACGATGTAGACGAATGGAGGGAGAAAGACAGAAGGTACGGGTGTCGAGGGAGAATAATTTTATAAAGAACCCTCAAACTCTAATCGTCTATGTTTAATAATGTATATCTTACCTATTTGTTGTTTCAGGATGACGTCTCGTGTCTCTTTTTGGTATCGTCTTTTTTTATATCTTTTTTACATATATCGATATATTGAACTAGTGAAACAACATGTCGTCTTTACTTGTAACATTTAGGAGACATAAAGTTATTTATTTTATAAAGAAGTTTTGAGGTAATCCGAATTATAGGGATTCTTTTTTCCTATTTGTGTAAGAACGGATTTACCTTTAATCAAATTGATGGAAAAGAGTAACATATTACAGTAACTTCGTTTAAGAGTTTCAAAGTTACTGAGCTTCATGAAAAGTTACTAGGAAAATGAACAAACAAGATAAATAGTGTTGAGTCTCTTTTTCGTAAGAGATGTCTGAAAGGAGATGGAGACAACTGGTAAATAACCTAAAAAATTTTGCGGACAGAAAGAGGTTTGGTCGGACATCGTGGCTCTTGTACACTTCTTTCTCGCTCCTGCAAACGTGCGTACCTCATGTTCCAGTTCGGCTTTCACTAAGCCAACGGGGACCTCGCACTAATACTTAGTTTCGGACTAAATTCCGAGGGTGGAAGGGTCCCCTACGTCACTCGATGTCGGTGCGAGAGGGACGGACCAGCGGCCGCGGGAGACGGCCTCCTGAGACAGAACCGAAGTAGGGAGAATTCAAGGACGTCAGAAATGTTTCGGCCTTCGGACTGGGACACTGTGACAATGGACGATTAACGGTCGGGTGGGGAGGCGGGGGGAGGGGAGCGGTTAAGGGTAGACAAATTTTGACCCCTAAACAAAGGTGCGATGATTTAAAGTGATTTTTTAAAGACAGATGTGTCTTTAAGACCACACACCGGCTGAAAGTTTAGACCCACCTTTAAGACTGTACCTATAGGTACAAGACGAAAATAAAAATTTTAGGGAACCGTATATTTTTATTAATGGGAGAACAAAAGAGAAACAAGATCTAGAAATTGGATTCAGATATAAAGTAAACTAGAAGGTATAACTTCTCTTTCATAAACCTCGTCGGACTCGACTTCTCATCTTTCCCAATACCACTCTCTCTTTAATCCGAGATTCGGAGTAGAAGACGTTAAATGACGCTACGGAACTTTTCGGTAGAGTGAGGACACCCGAAACCACAATAGAAGACATTTTAATTTCCTGTATGGTCGTACTAAGGGGTTCTAAAGAAGGTCGAGACTCTTAATCAGTGGGTTACGGTTTCTTACGAGTTTGATGGCGTGTTAACGTGAGTAGAGTGCACGATCATTTCATTACGAGTTTTAAGAGGTTCGGTCCGAAGTCGTTATGCACTTCGCACTTGAAGGACTACAAGTTCGACCAAAATCTTTTCCGTCTCCTTGGTCTCTAGTTTAACGGTTGTAGACGACCTAGTACCTTTTTGGTTCTCTCAAGACCTTTTTGGTTCTCTCAAGGTCTTTTTTGTAGATAAAGACGAAATAACTGATACGGTTTTGGAAACTGACACACCTAGTGTTATTTGACACCTTTTAAGACTCTCTCTACCCTTATAGTCTGGTGGACTGGACGGAGAACTCTTTAGACATACGTCCAGTCCTTCGTTGTCAATCTTGACCTGTACCTTGTTGTCTGACCAAGGTTTAACCCTTTCCTCATGCAGTTTCGACATATAACAGTGGGACGAATAAATTGAAGATACGTCTCGTGTAGTACTCTTTGTGACCTGACCTTCTTCGTGTTCGACCTTAGTTCTAACGGTCCCCTTTATAGTTATTGGAGTCTATACGTCTACTGTGGTGGGAATACCGTCTTTCACTTCTCCTTGATTTTTCGGAGAACTACTTTCACTTTCTCCTCTCACTTTTTCAATCGAATTTCGAGTTGTAAGTCTTTTGTTTCTAGTACCGTAGACCAGGGTAGTGAAGTACCCTTTATCTACCCCTTTGTCATCTTCGTCACAGTCTGAAATAAAAAAACCCGAGGTTTTAGTGACGTCTACCACTGACGTCGGTACTTTAATTTTCTGCGAATGAGGAACCTTCTTTTAAATACTGGTTGGATCTATCGTATAAGTTTTCGTCTCTGTCATGAATCGGTTGTTTCCAGGCAGATCAGTTCTGATACCAAAAAGGTCACCAGTACATACCTACACTCTCAACCTGACACTTCTTTCGACTCACGGTTTCTTAACTACGAAAACTTGACACCACAACCTCTTCTGAGAACTCTCAGGGAACCTGACGTTCCTCTAGGTTGGTCAGGTAAGACTTCCTCTAGTCGGGACCCTAAAGAAACCTTCCTTACTACGACTTCGACTTTGAGGTCATGAAACCGGTGGAGCACGCTTCTCAACTGAGTGACCTTTTCTGAAACTACAACCCTCCCTAACCCCCGTCTTCCTCTTCCCCTGTTGTCTCCTACTCTACCGACGTACCGTAGTGACTGAGCTACCTGCACTCAGACTCACTTGAGGCCCTCAACCACTACCTGTCCCTCCGGACCGCACGACGTTAAGTACCCCAGCGTTTCTCAACCTGTGCTGACTCGCTGACTTGACTTAACTACGAATGAGGACCCAGTAGGAAGAGACAGTCACAAATAGTGAAAAATTCTCTAGGACATTTTGGTAAAAATGGGGGATGGGACACAAAGCACGGTAAATTACCAGTATAAATACTCAGACGACGTAAGCGACATGAGAGATCTTGTCTCCAGTTACTAGTTTGCACTTAAAGAGTTCTTTTTCGCTACTGTATCAGTAAAACTAGTACAAAAATTTAAAAATTTTGGAAAAAGAAAGAAAGAGGTAGGAGAAAGGTTAATACATAATGTATCTATAAAGAAATGAGACATCCAAGAAATCATAGGTCGTAGTCTGAGACTTCCCTATTATCAATTACTAGAAAATAGTTGGTTGTTATTTTTGTGAATGACTCGTGGATGATACTCAGTCTATAAGACGGTCCAGGATACTTATGTTTCTGTCTGGACCTGGGCCATTTGATTTCGATTCTTCTTTACAAGACATGACAAATCTTCAATTATACAACGACGGACGAGGAGTAATAAGAACGAAATAGGGGTTTGACTAAAGTTTCTATACTGTGACCTAGAGATCAGGGATTACACCTGTCTATTAGACTCCGTCTCCTTATACTAGAAGTATGTATTTTATACCGAAGAGAATATATGTACACCGTTTACTTTTAAGAATGTACTAATAGAGTCGAAGAACTAGACATTTTACATCAAAACACACACCTGAAAACCGTCCGCCATTCTGACGTGCTAAGATTCCAAGTAAGAGTAAGAATCTCTAGACACCAAACCTGAATATCCAGTCATACGACGACGACGACGAAGACGACGATTCAGCGAAGTCAGCACAGGTTGAGACACGCTGGGGTATCTGTCGTCGGGTGGTCCGAGGGGGTAGGGGCCCTAAGAGGTCCGTTCTTGTGACCTCAGCCAACGGTAAAGGAAGAGGTTACGTCCTTTCACTTTTCACTTTCACTTCAGCGAGTCAGTACAGGCTGAGAAGGTTGGGGTACCTGACGTCGGATGGTCCGAGGAGGCAGGGACCCTAAAAGGTCCGTTCTCATGACCTCACCCCACGGTAACGGAAGAGGTCTCCAGTCATATGTTACGAAAATTATTAACTATTCTCTGTTCTGAAATGAAGAAGTATTTCATCGTCTTACGAAATATTTGATCTTCTTTACTTCGGGTTAGGTATCTGAGAAAAGAACATCTTTTTAGTTTATGTATAGATGTCGCCACCTGATTCACCAGTTCTAGTGTTATAGTCACCTTATTTTGAAGTAATTTTGTCTCCGTGCGCGTAAGTTTTTGTTTAGAGCATAGACCGACTAACACTTCTAGTAATAGTAGAAAAAAAATTTTTTTCATCTCTACTTGTTTCAACTTTTTGAGGTACCGGTTTTATGGACTTCATGTTCGCTACAAGTTCGTTCAGGAAGTCCGTCTTCCTTTTGCTATGGTCAACCTTTATACCTAGATGGGTTTCTGCATTTCTCTGGACGTAACTTGTCTAAAGTAAACGAGTATAAGGTCGGAGATGGTCTACTTTCCGTCGTTTACTTCTTTACCATCTTTGTCTAGTTTCCAGACCATTTGTGTATTCGACTAGTAAACGTCTTCCTTGTCGACTACTGAGATGTAGGTCCCTTCTTCTCTCCTTATTTTAAAGAACCTCCTCCTTTTCTGTCTTCTCTTCTTTATCAAAATTTTAGGATTACCCGATTACGGTTAATCCTAACCGGTAGTTCTTTTTTTAGTTTGACGTAAGTTCTATACGAACTTCTCCCATCCTTTGGTTCGATACGGAAATTCTCTAAAAAACAAATTTGACTCATTCGATTTTAAAGTAATGCTCTGATCGTTTTTTAAATTTTGACCGGAATGTGACAAAGAAATATTAAAACACCGACGACAAGACTAAAGGTTTGGTCTACCCATAACCTTCCGTTCTTAAGACGGAAGAGGGAGGTCTGAGGGAGTGAGAGTCGTGTCCGAGATTCGGACCCTGAGTGTCTTGTTCACGTGACACTGACTTAGGAACCATTTAATTGACGTATTTAAAAGTTGATTTTAAACCAGGCCTATGGTCCGGATAAATCAGTTTGGAACTTTCAAGTTCGACTTCCTTGTGATGATGATCAGAGAAGAATTTATAATGCTTAAACTTTTGAAATTGAATTCAAACGGAGAACAGTGTATTAATACAACTTCTCAGTCTTTTAGAAAAGACCAAAGAAATGTCGTTTATAGAAAGATCAGAAAATTTGTCTCTAAGGGGTCGGACGTCCTAGATTACGGACTACCAGACCTCACCTCGACCACACTATCACTATGTTTATTTCACGTGTTATTTACGTTACGAGAACTTAGTAGGACTTTGGTAGGGGGTGGGGGTAAAGCTCCTTTTTACTAGAAGGTACTTTGGTCAGGGACCACATTTTTACAACACACACACAATCCGTCAGCACAGGTTGAGAAACGCTGGGGTGTCTGATATCGGACGGTCCGAGGAGACAGGTACCCTAAGAGGTCCGTTCTTATGACCTCACCCAACGCAAAGGAAGAGGTCCCCTAGAAGGACTGGGTCCAGAGGACGTAAAGTCCGTCTGACAAATGACAGATTTCCAACCCTTGACGACAAAATCTTATACGGGGTAATCTACATCATTTGTACGGGAGTGTTAAGGATGTTATTACTAGAAATAAGAGTGGAGTTTTACTACCGCGACTTACTTTGGGAGGGAGGGGGACCATCCTGGGTTCGCACTCCGAAGTCAGTGTCTCACAGTGAAGTCGACGGGGACGGACGTTCATTGACAACTGACCACTAAAATGTGCTTCTTTTCACGGAGGTATAAGAGGGTTTCTGGGACTTAATGTGTAAGGGTAAGTCCTGACTACTTCATGCTTGTACGTTTTATCTAAACCTTAGATGTAGACGCCTTGACTACTTTAACTGTCTTTCGGTCTAGGTACCCGGAAGTCAGACATGTCCCGGGACTTTGACTCCCGGGAGGGACACGAACCTAATTACGAGACGACATTGACAGTATTTTAAGAACTATTAAAATAAAAACTGAAACACTAAACATTCACTTCAGTTTACCCTCTCACCTCACTCGTGCACTCGTCTTCTCTATGTGTTCTGTACGCACAGGTAACAAGGAAGTGGGGAGTAGACGTTTGCCGTAAGAGGTACAGGGTACTCGTGTCTTTGGGTCACCCGGGTGTTACGGTTCCTCAAGTCGGTGTACGTTCCGATCACGTTGTATTCACAGGTGTGACTACTAACTCGGTCACCCTCGTGCCTCTCTGTAAAAAAAGAAACCTTGGTATTGAGCGAAAGTTACGTTTATCTTCTGGCACCACAAAATTCTTTGTGTTTTACTGATTCTTTGGGATAGTATAAGAAAGGGGAAGGACAATAGATAGGTTCGTAAGTACGACATACGAAACTGTATCTTCTTTTCCCCCTTTGTAACCCGTTGAGTGTCAGGGAAAAGGAAAGGTAGGAACGAATGAGTAGTCACTCGGTTTCCATCTCTTACAACCAACCTACAAGCACTTCGTCCTTCACTTTAAATTTTTTTTTTTATCAACTTCATGAAAACAAATCGTAAAGGTAACGAGACCCTTCTTGTTTTATGTATTCACACATACTCGATGTTTTATGCTTAACACATCAAAGTTATTAAAGTGTCACACTCAATGTAAACACGAATTATCTTAATATAAATAAGAATATAAACGTGAGACAAGAATTCCTAAACGTGTCTCGCTTCATCCGTTTTGAACAGGTCCCGAACATTGTGAAATTTACAACAGTCTCGAGTACACCCCGTGTTCTATTCCCCGTATTATATAACGTGTTATATTCTTACTTTCTGTTTTAAGAAAGTTCATTATTTTAAAACAAAAATTAAAAATGTAATAAATGTATTTTATCGTTTATTTTGGTGGTATTGTTCAAATCCCTCTCCCACTTCATCTTTTCTTTTTTCTAAAATTATATATAAAATCATGAAAATTACCATGAGAACAGGACAAAAAATTTGTTTACTAGGGTGTAAAAGTAAATCGCCACCCGAAAGTAATCCACACGTCGGGACTTTACCTTTTTCGTCTTTTACTACTATTCTTGTAGTTTAAACTTCGTTACTGTCCTTTTGTAAATATCCTGAAAAAGAAGTTTGTTAATGTTTATTTACAATATCGATGAGTAAGATTCTCTTACTATATGCCAAAATTTTCAAGAGTTAATAGACGTAGTCAATTTGTGTCGTGGAAACAAATAAAGGGTGCGTAGACCGTCACCCGATGCCCTCTACGGACGTCATTGTTCTGCAAGATGTGATCCCCCGTCGTTGATGGGAAGTAGTTGGAAGACCCCGGGGTTTCGCCGTCCTAATCCTCCTCAGGAACTTCTCTGGCCGTCTTTCAGATGGATTCTTCAAACGACAAATAAAATTAAACGGAACGACATAGCAAAAACTTTCATATACCTGGAGAATGGGGTTCCTGAATTTCACAAAGAAACGGTCTTTTCTTTATTCATCATTTGTATAAAATAAACGAGTGTGAGATACTGAGTAAAGATTTCACTGTTTCATTATATCAGACTTTCTACCTAAATTTGACAAAGAGACATTTTGTACCATCGGTAACCAGTAAAAATAGAGAGTACGTAAACTAGTTTCCCTTGTTTAGTAAAGTGACTCCGGTGAATCGTCGACAGTCCACTATTAAAACATTGAGTTCTTCCCACACGTCTAAAGTCTCTCATGACGGTTCTGACGGTTCCTAATCATTGGTAATGTTTCAGGTGTGAGTCAGTGAGTTACACCGAACTTAGTGACTTCTTAGTCTCACAGGATTTGTCTTTGTTCTTAGATGTTCAGGTATAAAAATTTCCTTTATTAAATGTTTTGATAAACAGGTCGATACCTTTCGATAGGTCAATGGTATTTCACCCGTATCGTAACGGGATGTCTACTCAACCGAGTTTGTATCGTTATAGTATAAGTTAATGAGGTTATTCTAAAGGGTTTATTTTTAAAACATTTTTGATCTAACTTTCAAGTCACTTTGTTATATTATTCTTAGTAACGACCAATAAGGCCTGAGAAACTTTCTAAAACATTTTTTTTTTTTTTCATATACATATACATATATACATCTATAGAGTCCAATAGTGGTTGTAAGTCCCTCCACGAAGAGTTGTTTCCGTCAAGATGGGTGCTCCCCGTAAACCTCTAGACGTCCCATAAGGACCACCGTAGTCACTAATCTCCGTGATGGCGGTGCAATGTGTCACTTTTCGTCCCTACCATTTGGAGCAAGTTACATGTCCCCTTGGCGTTTGTGACTTTTTCATAGGAGTACACACGGAGTGTCGAAAATTACGGGACGGAATTTAATGGTCCGGTAGGGACCACCGAGTCTACCATTTCTGAGATGGACGTTCCTCTGGGTTGAAGTTGGGGACCCAACCCTTCTAGGGACCTCTTCCTTTACCGTTGGGTGAGGTCAGGAGAACGGGTCTCTTAAGGTTCCTGTCTCCTTGAACCACCCGATACCAGGTACCCTAGCGTTTCTCGACCTGTACTGACTTCACTGATTGTGAATTTAACTGGTCACCTTTTGAACACTTATTAGAAAACTAGGGCCTTTACTTCAGATAATGTACATATTCGTGCTTGGTAAAGATCACAAAAAAATTATTTTTAACTCGCAAGGTTCTTATATTGATGGTCCAAGTAGTTTCCTTTGAACACGAATTAAAAAAAGTTTGAAATGGTCGACACTTGATCGAGACTTCTAGTTCAGTGGTCGTCGTAGAGACGGACACCATGACTCAATAGTCATCTTGTATAACCGTTGTCAAACACAGTCATTGAAAACGAAATACCATTAAGACACGCATGTAAATTTATGTCACTCAAGGGATACATACTTGGAAGTTCAACATTTGAAAGTTTCTACACTTGTATAATATTTGGATAAAAGGATCCGATATAAACAACCTGAATACTTGTTTAACCTGGATACTTATACAAGAACCGCACCTTGGACAATCATATATCCTCTGAATGACGGAGAGCCAGCAGTAAGTACTACAGTTTGTGTTCTCTTAGTTGAACTTCTAAAAAGACGTAGAGAATTTAAGGTGTATAATAGTCACATTCGTAGACTGATGTAACACAAAATATCATCTCAATATAGATACGTAAAGTATATATAATTATATAAAAAAGGTCAATAAAGAAGAAATATTCCTTTTATTATATATAAAAATCTAAAACACATAATATTTAATATAAAAGATACCTAAAACAAAGTCCCACCATTCCCTTCTATGGTTTTATAAACAATATATTTCCCCCGAAACTCAGAATATCCAAACTCTAGGTTCCAAGATTCCCACATCGATGGAATGGTAGGGAGGGGGGACGGGGTGGTATGAGAACAACAAACGTGTCTTCCCTTATCATTCATTATTCTTTATTCATTCATTATTCTTTACCAATCATCGATCAGGTACTTGTTTAAAAAGAAGACTGATTATCAAAAAAATTTGTCAATATTTAACTCGTAAGAGTATGATATACCCATATTTATGTCTTAACACTTTTCATGTATAATTAATTACATTAAGTAATTCATGATAATTCACGGATATCCACATTCTGTAAAACGTCAATTTGTCTATTCACAGATTTATCGTTGTTTTAGCAACAATGGTATTTCTTTTAGAGTAAGACCTTTTTACTTTGTTTTTTATACCTAAATTATATTTCGATAAATGATATGTACTGTTTTATTAACTGACCCACTTTAAAAGTAGACCTATAAAACCTTCGTAAATTAAACGCCTTTTTCACTTTCGTAATCAACGAGTCAACACAGACTAAGAAACGCTACGACACCTGACATCGGACGATCCGAGGAGACAGGTATCTTAAGAGGTCCGTTCTTATGACCTCACCAAACGGTAGGGGAAGAGGTCTCCTAGAAGGACTGGGTCCCTGACTTGGGTCCAGAGGACGTGACGACCGTCTGCGAAAGGTAGACTCGGTGGTCCCTTCGGGGTAACTGGTGTACTTTAAGAGCAGATCTACAAAACCTTCGTAAATTAATCTTAGGATAAGTATAGTCCGTCCAATCCAGTGTTATTTGGTTTTCGTCTCATCTATACGTTCTTTTTATTCTACTTTCATTCTAAAGTGTAATCCCCTTATTTCGTTAAAAATTCTTTTGTTGAGTCATTATTTTACTATGTCATCAAAACTGTGTTTATATTTAAAGAATCAGTCTTAATGTACTGACATTTTAATCAGATCAAAAACTTCAAAAAAATATACTGATAAACCTTAGTTTAAGAAATATCATTTAAATCACTATCTTTCTTCATCAGAAGTCGTTAATAATCCCTGTTTATTACAATGATATCTTTACAATGATACAATTTACAATGATATCTTTAAACAAAAAGAAAGGAGACTGACCAACGATTTTAGTCCATACCTGATCGTTTCCCGTTTTGTTCGGACCGCTCCCACCGACACACTGATCTCGTTCAACGAATTAGAGAGTCACGGACCCAAAGGAATAGAGAATCGTGGATGGAGTATTTAAAGTATTTAGTCATGTACGATACACGAATCGTGTCATGGGTCGTCATATATATCATTCTCCGTGTGTCGTTTATCGGTGACAGTATAGGGAAAAGGTGTGGTCTTTATGCTTCTGACAAGTACCCTTGTTAGTGGATTGAGTCCTTCCCGGTAGAAAAAAAAAAAAAAAAATTTCGTAATTGATAGGATGTCCCTAAGTCCCGTAATGTGTAAGATAAAAATTTAAAAAAATTCGAAAAATGAAATATAATCTTTTCTCGTCTAATTGTTGTAACACTATCAAAGTGGACCTGTCGTTTCCCTGAATTGGTATGTATTTGTACGTAAGTAAGAGGGGGTTTGAGAGGAGGTAGGTCTGACTCTTTTCTGGTAGAACTGGACTGATCTGAGTGCACTGAAGGAATCGTCAAGTCCCAAGGTCTGTACTCTAGACAGACCTACGTTAATTCCCATCAACTGTCGGACCCTGAGGACCCTACAAGACTGATTCGTATATAAGTCAAAACACGACCAATCTTTGTACCTTCCAGACACACCTAAGATCTATGTCCTCAAACAATGGGTCGTTGTCTGTCTTCAAGAACTTCTTTAAGACTCAATAGAACATAGAGTAAACACTTCGTCGAAGGACAAGTCACCGATAACAGAGACTGGTGTCACTTGGGTTCTCGAGTACCAGGAGACTGGGTCTTTTTGGGAGTGTACTCTTGACTAATCTACCACTCTGTGTTTCTTTTGATCAAAATGGTGGATGCCTCACCGACTTCCAGCCAGAGTAACAGACCCCTCGTCCTTCCCGTCCCGGGGACGGGGAGTGACGGGGGTTGTCCCCGTTCGCACCCTTACTCGATGTCTCGGAGACGACGAGACACCGGGGTCTTTCCCGGCTGGATCGACCCCGTCCGACTAGGGAGTAGGGTTCGTCTCTGGTGTGGACAGAGGGAAGGAAGGGTCGAAAGGTCTTTCGTTACTTTTATGTCGTTCAGATTCTACTACAGTAAATTGGGAAGATCGATAAAAATCGAGTAATTTTAATAGGAAAAATGTCCGTTCCTTTGTATCTAAATTTCTTCATTGTCGATTCCAGTATTTCGTCTATTCACTCTGACTTTGATCCGACAGAGTGAAGTCTCAGGTACGAGAACTGGAGACACGATCTGACGGAGGATTCTTGGTTGATGTCGATTGTAAACAAACCGTAGACTTGTAAGTACTTCGAGGTTTGGGAGTTCCTAGAATATGGTAGTGGCAAAGAAATGTAGTCATTCCTTTACCTGTCTTCCTACACATTCACTAAGAGGGTTCAAATACGTTAATCTATCACCTCGGTCCTAGACGTGGGGTCCGCAAAACTTGGAGTCGTCTTAAATGTTAACCTTACGAGTTTACCTTGTCCCACTCGATACGACTCTCGGGTCGAATTCCACTCTCTCACGACTCCGGTTCTGGAAGCGGATAAAAACGGAAACGAAACGGACAGGTCTGTTGTGAAAATGTGTCTATCTTAATGGGCTACTATTGGACATAGGACCAATGACGTAAACATCAGATCTATATAATGTCACTATATATCCTAAACATATTAGACCCTTACAGAACAGGTAACTTCTACTCATAACGTCTCGTGTGGAACTCTAAATTCGTTATAGGAATTTCATTATCCAGTCCTCATAAGGTGAGGTGCACCTTTAGGAAGACCGAAATCAATTGTTCATGACAGACAGATACGGTTTCGGAAACTGACACACCTAGTGTTATTTGACACCTTTTAAGACTTTCTCTCCCCTTATGGTCTGGTGGACTGGACGGAGAACTCTTTGGACATACATCGAGTCCTTCATTGTCAATCTTGACCTGTACCTTGTTGTCTGACCAAGGTTTATCCTTTTCCTTATGTAGTTCCGATATATAACAGTGGGACGAATAAATTGAATATACGTCTCATGTAGTACTCTTTACGACCCGACCTACTTCGTGTTCGACCTTAGTTCTAATGGTCCTCTTTATAGTTATTGGAGTCTATACGTCTACTGTGGTGAGAATACCGTCTTTCACTTCTTCTTGATTTCTCGGAGAACTACTTTCACTTTCTTCTCTCACTTTTTCAACCGAATTTCGAGTTGTAAGTCTTTTGATTCTAGTGTCGTAGACCAGGGTAGTGAAGTACCATTTATCTACCCTTTTGTCACCTTTATCACCGACTGAAATAAAACCCCCCGAGGTTTTAGTGACGTCTACCACTGACGTCGTTATTATAATTTTCTACGAATGAGGAACCTTTCAATACTGGTTGGATCTGTCGTATAAGTTTTCGTTTCTGTAATGAAACGGTTGTTTCCAGGTAGATCAGTTCCGATACCAAAAAGGTCATCAGTACACACCTATCCTCTCAACCTGATATTTCTGTCGACTCACGGTTTCTTAACTACGAAAATTTGACACCACAACCTCTTCTGAGAACTCTCAGGGAACCTGTCGTTCCTCTAGGTTGGTCAGGTAGGATTTCTTTAGTCAGGACTTATAAGAAACCTTCCTGACTACAACTTCGACTTTGAGGTTAGGAAACCGGTGGACTACGACCCTTTCTAACTTCCACCCTCCTCTGCCCCTGCTGTCTCCTACTCTACCGACCTACCGTAGTGACTGAGTTACCTGTACTCAAACTCATTTCAGACCCTCAACCACTACCTGTCCCTCCGAACCATACGACGTCAGGTGCCCCAGTGTTTCTCAACCTGTGATGACTCGTTGACTTGACTTGACTTGACTTGAGAGATTCTACGATTCTGAGTCTTTCTCTAGTGTTTTACTCTTAGAAGGTAGTGGGAACTCCTGTTTTCGAGAGATTTAAAAGTTCGAGTAAGGTGATGTCACTAGATTATTGGATGACGAATAACACCTAAAGTCTTTTAGACTGTCCCTTCTCATCAATTTAGATATCCCCTAACGACTCGTACTCTTTCCTTTATCTTTATTGTTAGAACCAATGTCGACTTCGGGGGTTCGAACTCGGAGACACCATGGACAGAGTATTGTGACGGTCCGTAGTGGTTCTCCAAAACACTCGAGTCGCTACAGACGTTAGTGTTCCTGGAATCGTAGATTTACACTTTCTCTCAATACCTCTAGTCATTGGAGTATGGGCAAAGTGGTATAAAGGGGAGGGAGGGGTCCTTTTGAAGCAAAAAGTCGATACTTTGTATAGTTCACAAAGTGGTCAAATAGAGAAATCCGAGTCAACATTTCAAATAAAGTACAATAGAGTTCATTGTACCCACGAGTCCACACAGACAGAGAAAATGTTGGGGTACCTGACGTCGGGTGGTCCGAGGAGACAGGTACCCCAAAAGGTCCGTTCGTATGACCACACCCAATGGTACAGGAGGAAGTCCCCTAGAAGGGCTGGGTCCCTAGTTTGAGTACAGAGGACACCGAGGACGTAACAGTCCGTCTAAGAAATGGTGACTCAGTGGATCCTTTGGGATCAATTAAATGGTTAATAGTTAAATATTATTTACATCTTATATGATAAGAGTGTTCTATTTTGAAAGAGTTTTTATAAAAGTCGGGTACTTCATTTTTCATTACGTTACGAAAAGAGTTGATGTATTATTTAATAGTTATGACGGTTTAAAATGGATAAAAGGTGATAATCTCTATAATTTTCTCTAAAATCTTCCAGGTAAGTAAAATACCCACTTACCTAATTGATTAATTGATTAAAAATTTTATAAATGAATTACGGTCCGTACCACAATCCATGACCCCGATAGGTCTAATTATTAATTGGTTTTGGGTTATCGGATGGACCAGTTATGTTAGTCATATTGAAGTACTCGTCGTTGTTCTTTTCATTCAGGTAACCTTCATAAGATTCACTCCTGTAAACTCCTTTTAAGGTTTTATCTTAAATCCTCTGTAACAAAAACAGGATAAGACCGAGTTAATGAAACAACAGACACACTCGGTCTCTCGTGTGTAAGAGGGTGACACTGTCCTTTCCCCACTGTTCGTGAAGTTTGGGTGATGCACAAAAAACCCGTCTTGGGTAGTTACCGTTCTGTTTTGTAAATGTCAAATAACACTTGGATCTAGGTTTGACTTCCTTTTTCAAAGGACTTTATATTGGAACTTAAGAACTATCGTCACGAAACCTCGAACTGTCTACATTTCTACTCGTTAAGTCCTCAAAGAACCGTCAGGTAACCAATCCTAAGGTGTGAAAGTAACGGTTCCCTTCCCAAGTTAGAGACTAACTCCTTCATTCTAGGGTGTTCGGTGCACTGTGGTAGTTTTTTTTTTTTTATCAAGGGTCCTAATTCTTAATGAGTGATGATATATATTTTATTTATTGGTTGTTTCTGGATGACATTTTGTGTCTCTTGATGCGAGTTGTAAGACATTACTGGATATACCCTTTTCTTAGACTTTTGATTACTTAAATACATATTGACTTAGTAAAACAACATATGGATTTTGATTGTGTATAACATTTAATTGATGCGGACGCACGATTCGGTGAAGTTAACACAGACTGAGAAGTGCTAGGATACCTGACATCGGGTGGTCCGAGGGGAAAGGTGCCCTAAGAGGTCCGTTCTTATGACCTCGCCAAACGGTACGGAAGGAGGTCCCCTAGAAGGGTTGGGTCTCTGACTTGGGCACAGATACCGTGACGTCAGTCTAAGAAATGGTGACTCGGTGGTCTCTTCGGGTTCACATACACACACACACACACACACACACACGTACGCACGTGTACACAGCCAACGAGTCAACACACGTCGAGAAAGGTTGGGTACCTGACATCGGACGGTCCGAGAAGACAGGTACCCTAAAGGGTCCGTTCTTATGACCTCACCCAACGGTAAAGGAAGAGGTCCTCTAGAAGGGCTGGGTCCCTAACTTGGACCCAAAGGACGTAACGTCTGTCTGCGAAATGATATTTAGTTGACAAAAGGTTATTTTAACTTTTTTATTATTTCTACCCGTCAAGTGGAAATGGAGACGGTTTTGTAGATAAGGGTTGTTGGTCTTTCTTTTTACTGATTTTGGTGTTTACACCCCTCCCCTCGACCCATAATTTGAAGGTCTACAGAACGTCCGACTACGAATTAGGACACTCCTCTCGGTCGCGTAAAGCCGGGAATGGTGTCGGTTGACAGGTCCTTTCCTCAGGATCAGGGGTGTCCGTCCACCTCTCAAATGACTGTACTGTTTGGTTGAGTTGTCGAACTGTAGGTCAGGAAACTTTGACCTGTTAGACCCAAGTTCGGTCCAGTCGACATCCTTCCATCCGGAAGTAGACGTCCATTGTGTCTCCGGTGTGTCACTTCCTCTAGGTTAGTGGTAAGCTACTCAGCCCGACCTATCCTCCTGTCACCGGTCTCGTGGATTAAAGAGTGACAGTACTTAAAGGGTTCTGATCTTGATCTTACCTCAACTATTTATGTCTATATAGTAGGAATAAAGAGATCTCTGTCTACGATAAATTCAATCCATCTGTATTTACTTTACCGATTATAAATAGATAAACTTTTACATATATTCCCTTGTACATAAATTCCTAGGGGAAATCAAGAATTAAACCCAACACTTAAAGCTCAATTCTTTTAGACGAGTAGTGTATCACAGTCACCCATGAACTACAGGTGTACTGAATATTCACCACTACAGCTGGAACTAGAGGTTCACTTCCACCATGAAAGGTCCCAAGAAGTGATATTTAATGATGAAAAAGAAAGGTATGATTGAAACCTACATTAGGGTCAGATGTGAGTTCACCCTACAAAACAAATGATAAATAAAACTTTTGTGAAGTTTGAAGGTCTTTTCAATTGTTTTTGTCGCACTACTAAAGGGTATACACGAAGTAGATCAAAGAGGGGTTCTTTGTACGAAATAGTCAGAGAGAGTGAGGGAAATGTGTAGATGTATAATTATGATAAACATAACAATAACAAAGCTGATTTGGTAAAGTCTCATCAACATCTGTCGAAACAGGGTTTATGAAGGTGTACATATAAGGTTCTTATTCCTCAAGAAAGTATCGGTGTGATGTCACTAGTTAAGGACCTTTAAAATGTATTTATGTTATGATAGTAGTTTATGATATATCAAGTCGTAAAGACGAAAACAGACACTACCTCCTAGACCATGATTGGAAGAGTGGAATTGATATTTTAATCTGTTTTACAGATTCCGTTCACAAAAGTCTGTAACCTCTTCGTTGTTGTGTCCCCTCTCGTCCGTCTCTTCGTTAGGGACCTCCGTCCCTTTGGATTCTCCCCTCGGAATACTGAGGGCCGACAGACGGACCCCTTTGAGCGGACGAACGTCACATCGCTAGACCTTAGGTTCGGCTCTCGTCGCCAGGGAGACTCGACTCCTCCTCCTCTACCCCGGAACCCGTCGACTTCGTGACCTTAGACGTTCCGTCCCGGAGTCCGTCCTCGACACGTCAAATATATTTATGGTAGTACTCAAGTGTGACTAGGAAGATTGAGATTAGATCATAGTGTTCCGAAAGGGATCAGAAGATCAGGTATGAAGACCGTGAGAAAATCTTTGGGTCTCGTCTGACTATTCCATTCAGTGGTAAGAGTAACGGTTCAGAGAGTCGACTTCTTCTCGAACGGTCCCCACTGCACTGTTTTCCTCCCTGGTCCTCGTCGGTAGTGAACACACTTGGGGACTCCTGTTTACTATCTTTTGTGTTTTTCATTACCTAGACCCCTGTCTCCCCCGGGGTTTGTGTTCATCTTTATATCTCCCATGTGTCATCGTACAGATGGAAGATCTCACAGTTAATCTACAATGAATTGACTTTAAAGCTCAATAAATCCCCATTACATAAAAAATAAATGGAGTTATTAATAAAGTGACGTCGTAGAAGTAAAGACTTGAGAAAGAAAACTAAGTAAAGAGACAAGAGATTCACAGTTAGAAAGTCATTAAAAAAACGACTTTTTTCCCAAGTACCTAAACCAAAGGGAACTAAGTCACTAAACAGACTCGACGCAAAACATTACTGGAACCGACGACGACGACAGTGCAGTCAACACAGGCTGAGACACGCTGGGGTATCTGCCGTCCGGTGGTCCGAGGTGGCAGGGACCCTAAGAGGTCCGTTCTTGTGACCTCACCCAACGGTAAAGGAAGAGGTTACGTACTTTCACTTTTCACTTTCACTTCAGTGAGTCAGTACAGGCTGAGACACGTTGGGGTACCTGACGTCGGGTGGTCCGAGGAGGTAGGTACCCTAAAAGGTCCGTTCTCATGACCTCACCCAACGGTAAAGGAAGAGGTCACTGGAACCGTCGAAGACTTTTTGACAGTAGGAGACCAGTAGGAGAGCCTGGTTAAGTTAGTTTAAGAGACTCGTATACTAGGTACGTTGTCTCCAAAAATTCTTTAAGGAGTTCACCAAGATTAAACGTTTGTTTATGAAGGTTAAAGTTTTTTTAATGTATTTATCCGAAAGAATCCTTTTTCTTTTTGTTTCCTGGTTTCTTTTAACGTTCGTTTCAAGTTTCGTCGTCGGATCCTCAGTGGGCTTCTAGACCAGTTCGTGTCTAAGACTAAGTTGTCGATACTTTACCGTTGACTTTAGGACGTAGAGATTATTCGAAGGGGGTCTACGGTTCCGACGACCAAGTACCTGGTGTGAAGACCCATTGTTGCGATGAGGAGACAGGAGACGTCACTTATAACGACACCTCCTTAGACCTCGATGGACGTGAAAAGGAGTAAAAGGGGAAAACCCATCGAACTAAGAATAAGGACCTATAACTATTCTAAGAGAAGAAACTTTAAGTCTAAATCCAATACCCATAATTGTTTCTTGTCTTACTTCTAAGAGTGAAACTATACTGTAAACGAAGATTTAAAAAAAAAAGACCACGGGTTTACACATTGTCAAAGTCGAAAACGACTTCTGCTAGGTATCTTATCCGTACTATGGACCGGACGTCTCACCGACTCTGAGGACAGAGGAGAAAACGTGTAAGTAAGAATTTTGTTTTACGGTAGTGAACTCCCTTGACCTCACTCAGACAAGGAACGTTGGTTTTCTTTAGTTAATTTTGTAATCTTTGGTGTCTAATTTTTTATGTGTTATACTTTTAGTTCTAACGTGTCTTTCGACACAGTTTTTTTGTACTTACATTTTTTTCTTTTACATGAATGTCACTACCGACCGTCACCCCCTGTCTATAAAAGAATTAAAGTTACACGAAGAATGTTTATTAATAAACTTGATCTGACTAACTGTCTATTATTTATTCTCTTTTACATCTTTTAATGTCTCGGTTTTTCCTTCCCTTCTCTCTTATGTCTAATTTTACACTAGGATTTTCTAAGACCTTCTGAATTTTGTTTAATTTTCGACTTTTGACTCTTTATTCTTTGAGAAGTTCCTTATTGTTCCACTTTAGAATGTGGTCCTCTTAATATTTTTGAATGTTTTGTCTTCATGTTGTACCTGATATTTTATTCGACTTATTTCTATTTTTGTTCTTTCATTTTAAACATTCCTATGGTCTTCCAATTTGATTGATAAGTTTAATTTTATTCTTACTTTCAATCAATACTTTATTAAAATTTGTCTACTTTCAGTTTTAATTTTTTCCAACTTCCACTTGTCCCCTTATTCCTTCAATATTTTATCTTATACTCTCCTAATTTCTCTTTATATTAATTAAATATGTCTGAAATTTTATGGTAGTTTTATATAAAAAATTTTCAAATTTTCAACCTCCTTTTCTCTTATCTTTTTACAGAGTTTTGTATGTTCTTCTTTCGTTCGAATTACGAAAATATCAGAAAGAGGTCCCCTGTTAGACCATTGAGTCGTCACCACAGGAATCCACCTTGGGTTCCCCTGTCTCTCGTTACACTGTGGAACCTGTACCTCCGAAGGGGTAACGAGAGGAGTCGTTCACGGTCTTCGGTCGGAGTGGTCGTCATTAGTCTCTTCTGTTTATCCTCCATAATTATGTCGTCTGAGTGGCGACCTGCCGTGGCGGGACTGGGTCCTCCTTGAGGGATCGGACGGTCGGTGTAAGCGCGGACCTAATAGAGGAGGTTTAAATCGGGTGTGAGTTCTCAGTCCCCTTTGATGACAGAGATGTAGTTATGGGTGCTTCGTAGTTCACAGTTGTCAACAGAAAGTATAGATCTGTTAAAAAATCCTTGACCCGATATCGGGGGTCTAAAATTTTTCTTTCACCCCCCTCCCCCCGCGCAAAATGAGAGGCAATAAGAACGGACCTCTTAAGGTACCTGTCTCCTCGGACCACCCGGCACCAGGTACCCCAACATTTCTCCGCCTGAGCTGACTCTGATTGTGAAAGTGTGAAGACTATATGTAAATAAACTATTTACAAATAATCCGTAGAACGGACAGGGACTGTCACATGATCTGAGGTCCTTATGTTACTACTTACTTATTGTCTTGAGGAAATTGTCTTTAGACCTGAGTGGAACACCTTTCCTCTCACCACCAAATTGTCGGTAGTCACTGTGTCTAGCTTCCCGACCGAGACTTGTCTTCCCACTGAAAAAGGAGACATCACCGTCCTTCCTTTTGCTCCCACACCCTCCTCCATCCATCCTTCCCACTCTCGATCCCTCTACTACGGAATACTAAACTTCATCCTCAAAGGGCTCTGACCCTTCTAAGTGTCTCCTGAACTCCATTCACCCTGTTTCCAGGCTCTGTCTCCCAGTAATTCCTTTATACTCTTCCTCGATTCCTGTTCAGTTATCAGTGTCGTAGCTCCCGGTTCTCTCCGACCTCTACCGCGGTTAGACTCGTCCTCGTTACAAACCACGGTCCCACACCTTCTGTGTGGGTCAATTAATGTTGTGTTACACTTGTTAGGGTCCCACTCTCCCATTAAATGACTCTGTAATAGTTACAGACAAGAGTAACGTAAAAAGGGAAGTGGGTAAAAGTTCTTATTGAAGTCCCGATGAACATAGTCCCTTCAAACCCCAATTTACGAACTTCTTTTGGAAAGTAGTACGGAAGGAAGGTAGGGTGAGGGTGGGAGGAAATTTCGTCTCCAGAGTCTCACTGAAGGGGTCCGATTATGAAAACTGTCTGTACGAAGTAAATATTCCTTATCACAAAACTCCAAAAATTTTTATCAGCGGTTGTAAGACCCACATCTAAAGTGTAATTCTAGATCTGAAGTCTAAGAGGACCTTTTCAGGTCACTGGACCTTCAAGACCCGTTGGAAAAGTGGACCGATGTTAATCGACCTCATTACAGACGGAGAGAATGCCCCCATGTTGGAGGTCAAGTGACACTGGGGACAATAAGAGATACCAGAATAAGAGTCGGTTGTAGTGAGTAAATTCAATTGACGGACCGAGGATATTGGGAGAGGTTTCAACCTCTAATGGAATCCTCATCTCCGTCTTCGTTATTCCGTAACGGCAGTGTCCAGATGTCAAGAAAACTACACCGTTTCCGGGTTCACCCTTACCCCTGAGTCACGAGGATTCCAGACCTAGGGGTCGGAGTCGTTTCTGACATGGATCTGTCACCGTCAGAATCTGTGACTGTTCGTAGAGTCTGTCATGCTCATACTTCTCTTGGAAAGAAAAAATAGGACCTCAGGGTTCAGGAACACTTTAGGATTCCTCCCACCTTCACCCTGCCGGGTGTCACTGACTCTAAAGAAGGGTGGTCGGGAACCCCTCCGCCGAACTTTAATCTGAATTGCTCTCTTTATTCCTGTAGTAAAGAACGTGTGCGTACGTTCTCAAATTTTTTGGTTCACCTCTAAATTTCTTTCCCGATTCTCTTGTGTTTCGTTTCCTTACCCACTCCAAGGGAAAACTAAGTCTGTCAAGACCTTCAAAACTGTCTCCTCTACATTAAACCCGACTCAAAACTGCGTATCCATCCTCTGAAGGTTTATTCCAATAAAGTGGGTTTCTGTTTGTAAACTCTCATGTTTCGTATAATTCCTCGAACACCATCAAGTCACGTTGATCCCGTTAACTACGGGTAGCAGACCAACCCCCGTTATCCTCTTCCCCGTCTCAGTTCCCTTCACTTTGATCTTCCCTTTAACTTCAAAAGTACTGAAGAAGTACATTACCCAACAGAGATTGATAAGAAATCACACGACAACTATAACTTTCTCAATTGACTCGACCGTCGTACCAGTTACGTACCCTTTATTTCTGACCTTTTTCCGGTGACTCGTCCAAGAACGTTATTAGGTCCACACTCTACTATTATGGACCTTGATCCTGTTACTACCACCTTTACCTCTCCTCTCAAACCTAAAGTAGTCGGTAAATAACTCACGAATGACAAACGGTCCGTAACACGATCTACGACTCGTGTGTGACTGTGTACGACTGACCGAGAGGGGTACTTCTTCGAGTAACGGATTCCCTGTCTCCAATAGTGTGGACCGTTTCGGTTACTCCTTATCTTCGTAACCCCTGGAAGTTCGGGATACATGACATTTAAGGTAGTACCCAACTTCAGTCCTAGGGTGAGTGAAGGTGCGTCCGAGTCATCGGTAGACTGTCGACTCTATCTTAGAAACTATGCATTAAGAAGATGTCCAACGGAGCCCTACCCCTTTACGAGTCAGATTAAAAATTAAAGTTTCGTCCATAAAGTCAAATCACTTGTTAAAGAAAATTGGTATTGAACATTAGTAAACCTGATTCTACCTTTACTATAATTAAGATAACAATCCCCTTTAGATAATTACGAATTTATGGCATAGATATTACAATAACGCTGTTATTTTAAGTTAGTCGGAGGTTTAGCAAGGGTTCAACAAAGGGTAAACGTCCATAGCCCGCAATTGACGGAAACTGAGGAATAGTGAACGACCACCGAGACGCAGTGGGTCCACGGGTTATTCACAACTCCTTTACTTGAAATTGTCCGTTCCCAACGAAACTTTCCGGCACAAGACAACAGAAATCACTCCATTAGTTCGACTTTACGAACGGTCTCTACAAGTAAGTAAGTAGGTCGTTTACAGATCGATTCTAGTTATGTACAAATCATTTTTTTAATTTTTTTTTTTTCCGTTTATCCTGAAAGGACCGCCGTGTCACCTGTTCTAGGGACCAGACCCGCCTAAGGTGCGACGCCTTCCTGTTTCGGGGACAAGAGAAGTGATGACTTCGGACGCACAGGACCCCGCTCGTTAGGCGTTGATGACTCGGATACACGACGTTGTGACTTCGGACACGTGGCTCTCGGGTCACTAGATCCTCTTCGGCAGCGTTATTCCTCCGGTACGTCGTGTCACTGCTCATCGTGACTAGTGACGTTGATTTCTTTCGGCCGAGTGTCGTAGTTGGTTGGTCGCGTCTAATTTCTTTTTTCTCGTTTATTTATAAATAAATAACGGTCCATGGTAAGAACCGTAATTTGTTTCCCGACGCTTGTTTTATTTCAGGCACAAGTAGGGTTACTCTGTTCGTTATTTGTTTAATATACAGACACATAAGTATGTTTAGACATGTATGTACTACAGACCCACTAAGGACGATACTTCTTTTTTCTCGTTTTTATTTTACTATTCACCGTAAAATATATAACAGATGTCCGACGAGTCCCCCTTGGAGAGACTTCTTCGATCGTAAACTCGTCTGGATTTTTTTTCCACCCCCACGCCAACCTCAGTTGATATTGGGAAGACCCCTAACTCACAACGTCCGTCTACCTACTCGTTCACGTGTGTAAGACCCTTTTCTAGTTCGAACAGGACAACCTTGTCGTCGTCCCTCCGATCATCCGAGGTTCTCCATTCCCTTCCCTCTCCCCTCCCCTTAACTACGGAAAACGGACCATAGAAGGATTCATGGTTGACTTTTTTTTTAGGTCACGTGACTCTCTATACTAGAGATCTCCGGTATTTATTATTAACCAACCGTTTGCGGACCCTTGAACGTTCCGAAGTAACGTTCAAAACTCGTGGTGCTACCCACTACTTATGCAGATATACTCAGTGACGATATATCGGTTACGAACCGTATATCATTCTCGAACTATCTAT
The DNA here is from genome assembly GCA_006410555.1 of Capra ibex. NCBI lineage: Eukaryota > Metazoa > Chordata > Mammalia > Artiodactyla > Bovidae > Capra > Capra ibex. Next base: position 68,570,960 of record SJYO01018757.1, on the reverse strand, counting down.
AAACAACTGACTTATTTGGATGGAAACGAAAAAGTTGAAAGTCTCATAATGACTATTGATCCGACAGAGGATGTTTGTGAAACCCACCATGTCTTCACAATAAGTTTGAGTTAGACGTTCTGTAACGCGCATGTATAGTCATCCTCCGTTTGCTGGTACTTAAGCAAAACACAAAACACTTACAGACAAACGAGTGTCGTCAGACGGAGGTCCCACCGTGAGTCACACGGGAAATGAGACCTCTCAAATGTTGGTGAGATCGTGCAGAATCGTTTATGACCGTGGACTGAACAGGTTTATAATAACCGTTGGGGTCTCGAGTGAAAGGTAGTGTACTGGGCTTGGTTTAGACGTTTCCCCATCACTCCGAAGAGATAGAAACATTGTGACGGCACACGTGAGCGAACCGGTTTCCCGGAGTGCTTGAGGTGTAAGGAAGTCTCCTTAATGAGTCAAATCTAGGAAATATTTGTACGTGCAAAGGTCTGCACAATGTTTTAGTTCAATGACTCTAGTGAAGTTTTTCGGCTTCATACTCTGAACGAGTAAAAAGGATTGTCGCAAAGATTCATTAAAAACTTTTATATTTTGGGTAGGGGGTCGGGGACTTATTAAAGGAGGTGAAATCACGTGGGACGTCTTAGGAAATCCCGGTATCTTAGTGAGGAAAATGAAATGTGGAACGGACCTTTCAGGGTTATATAATTAGTGTTTATTTAGAGGATGACTAATTAGTTACTCTTAAGTTAAACGTTTTGACTCTGGTTACTTTCTACGAGGGGGGTTTGGGGTGGGGGAGTTGGAACGGGGACGATGACGGTCTCCAAAGAGGTTGTTCTGTACGGGTCCAGTCCGGTCCCAGACCGGGCGCAGGGCCGCGGCGGCCCACACAGTGTCCCACAATGGGGGTGGGGAATCGAACAGTGAAGGGGACCGACGCCGGTCGGGTCCGTACTTCAAGGGCGGGGGTCCGGGAGGCCCCGCCGACAGCTGGAAGGAGATTGGGCGCGGGCCGTCCCGACGAGCCTTTGACGACACAGTCTTACCAAGCTCCTCGCGCCTCAGTGTCGGTCGAAATTAAGCCCTCCTTACTGATGGCGCCCGGCCGGGCGATCCTGAGCCTCTTCGTCCCACGCCGCGTCGACAGCCCTCCCGCGCAGGCGCAGGGGCGGGCTCGCGGAGCGGGTTGGGAGACGAGCCGGGAGGCCGCCTGGCGGGAGGTCAGGTGGGGTTGGTGGGCGGCCGAGGGAGCTCAGGCAAAGAACACCCCCTCGACCCCTCGCCCTTGGCCCGGGTCGCGCGTGCGCGTCTTCCGTCGCGCGGCCTCAGAGGTCCAGGGGCGGGGCGGGGGAGAGTGCACGGCGCGTCGCACGCGGCGCCGTACACGCCGACGTGCACTGTCGCGGCGCAGGCCGGGTCCGAGGGAGTGGGCCGAGCCGACATGAAACTTGAGCCCGCACCCTCCCCCCTCTCCCCCTTCCCCTCCCCCGGGCCTCCTTCCTTTCGGCCCGCCCCTGCCCTCCCCCTCCGGCCGGAGGCCCTCTTACTATAGTAGCCGGCTAAATAGCGATCCGTTGGATTCTTACGCAGAGAGAAAGGTTAGGATCTCGAGGAACTTCTAGACGGCCAACTACTGTAATAAGGGGAGAACGAAATTGAGGGGGTGGTGCGGCGCGAGATTGCCGCTAAAGTCTTGATCTCAACCAAAAGGTCAAAAATTTGCTCATGAAAAGTTTGTGTCTCGAGTCTTTATCCAGGAAATAGCGCGGGTGAACACAGACGTCTCGAGCGGTCCCAACGCCCACAAAGAAGTGGTCAAACCAGAGCACGCCTGGTGTGTCGATGCAATATCGACACGTCTATTCGGGGCAATTGTGTGCATATATGAGCTTTTGTTTTGAGGCGCATTTGGTGGCTTTCTCTTCGGTCACAGAAATTTTAGGGGACAGTCTCCCTTAAAATATTAATGAGCTTCATTGAGTCCAGGAGTCTTTAAATTAGGTTTGACGTCAGGGGGACAGTTTTGATCGAAAACTTTGTGACGAACTTGGACATTTCGGCGTACACTTTCCCTTCAAAATGTCTCAATGCACCACCTATGAGTCGTAAACTATCACATATATGTGCACGTATGGGTATACATTCTCTGAAGTTTAACTTTGGCATTTCAACACTTCACTTCACTTTCAGCGAGTCAGCACAGACTGAGAAACACTGGGGTACCTTAAGAGGTCCGGTCTTATCACCTCACCCATCGGAAAAGGAAGAGGTCCCCTAAAAGGGTTGCGTCCCTAGCTAGGCTCCAGAGGGCCGTAACGTCCGTCTAAGAAATGGTCGACTCGGTGTTCCCTTCGGAACATTTCAACTGTTGTGGGGGTTTTACGGGGTATATTTTTGACATCGGCTCGTGGGGGAAAAGATGAAGGAGTTAAGATTGCTAAGAGAGACAGGTCTACGAACCGAATTGAACTAGGGAGGAAAGTACCTCTTTGAAATCTTAGTGATCCATGTCTCCCCATCTCTGTCTTCACCATTTGAGTGATCTAATACACCCCTGAAGGTTTGGTTCCTCCTTTGGAAAGACCTCCAGAGGTTTCACTCATCTGTCGTTTTAACATACCAAGAAACATCTCATACAACTTTTAACAAAAAGATCTTAAAGCGGTAGTATTAATAGTGTACGCAAATACTGTATTAAACTTTTCCAATAGTGGCACGATTAGAAGGGAACAAGTGGTTTTTGTATCAGACGAAGAATACTGGCGTTTACCTGACCGAATGGAGTAAATTTCTCTTTTGGTGTCGGATAGCGGAGGATTAATGATATGATATCCTATTACCATATTTCTTGTCACCTGAATTTTGGTTTTTTAGACCAAGATCAGAACCAAGACGATGAATGACTCGATGGACTGGAGCCTAATCAACCGACGAAGTCGAAACAGGGTCTCCAAACCTTTTTGTCCGAAATCCTAAGAACAAAGGGAGATCCCGAGGAAAGAGAGTAAAGGGGAAACCATGACTCACCTCTTGTACCTAGCAGTACGGGGATGGACATCCCCTTCTTCAGTGGGAATCAAAGAAAAATTCTACCTACCCACTCCACTCTGTCTCGACGAACGGCCCATGATAAAAAAGGGGGAGATGAAGTAATCTATAATAGTTCAATACTTATGACAAGAAACGTCATCCTTTATAGTACTGGGACGGAGTTAGGGTGGCTTACCGGGTCTAGGAGTCCTCCTCTACTACCACTCAGTCATACCGTCAGTTCAATCTTTCCCTGAACTCTTCAATCCTTCAGGAATGAGTCTGGAGTTCAGTTTATATTGGTTAATTTGCCAGGACCGGGAATCGTGTCCTGGTCTGACACGGTCTCGGAAGAGAAACCTCCACCTGAATGAGAGGACAAGGAAGACATTTTGGGTCGATGAAGAATTCCAGAAAAGACCAGGTGGGTCCACTTCAATCGTTGGAAGTGGGGTTCATGATATTAGTGCCGAGGTATCGTGAATGATACAACGTGACATTAAATAAAATCACATCTAGACAGTGGGGTCATCTGAAACTCTAGGACTCTAGTAATTAGAAATTAAAAGGTCGAGAATGGTGTCGTAGAGTGTGTGTCATCCTCTTTTTGTTTATGGACCTTGTAGTACAGGTGATAAAGAACTTATACATCCGAGTTCCTTTTTTTCTCAGACAACGTCAGGTGCGTGTTCCTCAGATCTTGGAGAGTTCCGAGAGGTTACCCGTACAGATTTAAGTGTCGTAGTCCCGGATGTACAGAAGGGACAGTCAAGGGTCTTACGTAATCGACCTGGACGGTTGGTTCTCTAGGTTTTGGGTCTCCGTCTCCTCTACCATGTGGTCTTAGTTCCAGGTCTCAGTAGGTACTTAGTTTTACGTCCTAGTCAAAAGTGACTTCCGGTAACCGGGAGATAAGGATAGTTGGACTCTCTTTCTCATAAATAGTTTAGTTTATCAACCGAAGACCGTAACCTTAAATAAAACATCATTGATTTTATTTTGGTAAAAATACATTATTTTACTAATTTATATACTTCACGAACTTCCGAAAACGTATTCACAAAGACTATATCTTATAACGACTCTTACACTTTCAATTTCCTTCTTTTATTTTAACCGTTCTAGTGGTACAGTAACTAAGATGTTCAAGTGTCTTAAATCTCTTCACGGGGAGTCCATGAGACAATCTTGCATAAATAAGAATAAAATATACGCAAAGTTTCCCACACCAAAACCAATTTACCAAAGGGTCCGATATCATTAAGTCTTCATCGTTTAATCAATTCTGAACCTCCGTCTCCGAGACTGTGTAGTTCACTTCGACCATCGGACTGGGACTCATTTCTCTGACTTTTTGGATATTTTTTCGTCTATAGTCCTGAGTTTTTCCTTAAATCACGTCCATGGTCAGAAGGGTCTACTATAAGTTTCACGTTTTCAATATAAATATTACTTACTACTGGGACTTAATAACTCTTTCCAATTGATGTCTATTCCATAAAGAAAGATTCTATGCACATTGTATAAAATGATTCGAAAAGTGACTTTATGATTTCTTTTTTATTTCTTTTCTATCTGTTACAACCGTGGACTTGGATATATCTTCGAAGACAAAAGAGTTAGTAACAAAGTACCCCGTGTATAGTAAGGGACTTCATTGTATTTAACCTGTAATAAACCAAGTTCTAAAATTTTGTAGTTGAAAATATTTCCAAATCAAAATGTAAACAAGTCTCAAAAGTTATACCTTAGTGACTTGTTCACGTTCTTTGGATTAAAATTCTGTTTACAGGTTAAGGAAAGGACCTCGTAAAAAAAAAATTCATGTACGGCGTACAAAAAAATCATACTTAGGGTAGGATTAGTGTCTTTTATACACTATTAAAAGGTACAGTTAGGGGACAATCTAAGATACTTTTTGACCTTGAATGTGACCCGAATTCGTACGTGACATACCCCTCAATACGTAGGAGTACCCCCAAAGGGTCCACTGGGATCACCATTTCTTAGGTGGAGGGTTATGTCCGTTACGTTCTCTACACCCAAGTTAGGGACCCAGTTCTTCTAGGAGACCTTTTCCTTTACCGTTGGGTGATGTCATAAGAACGGCCCTCTTAGGGTACCTGTCTCCTCGGACCACCCGATGTCAGGTACCCCAGTGTTTCTTAGTCTGTACTGACTTCACTGAAGTGTGTGTATATGTGACATATGGGTAAACCTGAATAAATTTTGTCGTGTCAATCATGTTACCCACCCGGATTTATGACTAGACTCCCAGATTATCTAATTCTTAAAAAGAACTTACTTTTTGTAGTCTAACGAGAGACTTCATTTTGTGATAATAGTGTTATTATATCGGTTGAAAACCGTAATATTACCCGAATTAAACGAGTACTCCCGAGACAAGTAAAGATAGATTTCATTTTTCAGGACGGATCAGGCATGTCGGAACAGAAGAGTCTTGGAGATGACCTCAAGTAGAGGGTACTTCTCCAAGTCTTAACTGGACACTGTACCCGTCCTTGTCGGACTCCGAACTGTATGAAAACTTGTTTGGAGTCCATTACCCGTTATTGTTTTCAACACCTGACATACCAATCATTGTCTCTTCTTTTACTCTTTATCAAAAGTGTTACTATCTTTGATTTTAAGGTCGGTATGAAAGTTCTCGATAATTTTATATCAAGGATCACGGAATATTTGTACGAATCAGGAAACCCCATCCTTTCCTAAAAATAGTCAAGTCATACTTGAAACGATTCTCGAGACACATACGTTTTAATTAACTATATTATGATATGTACATTTTTGTAATAACTGGGTTCTAAGTATAAACAGTATATAACTTTTTAGTGTATATGATGTTTCCTAGATCCGATTTGAAGTGTCGTTATCCATATCTTAGGAGAAGTCGTTTAATACTGCTGAACAGAAAACCAAGTAATTTTATTTAGTTACTGATTGTAAAAAGTCTACGTCATATCTATAATAATAAAACGTTGAGATAGGAGTCGTCGAAATAGAATAATGGTACGATCGTATTTCCGTAAACTTGATTTTTAGATTAGAGATTTTAGATTAGGTTGGGATTCCAAAAAAGAAAATAATATGGTTTTGATATGTTTGCCATTTTGTAAAATAATAGGACTGAATGAAACGTAGAGAAAACCGATACTTTGTCTAATAATGTTGTACAGTAATTGTACATCGAGTTTCATAAGTTTTACGATAAAAAAGGAAATAAAACCAAATCTGTCTTATAAAAAAATTTCAAGTTATTCAATTTTACGAGTTTTTAGGATGTATCAAAACATTACAATTATAAACAAAGGAAACAAGGACACCGAATAAACTTACGACGGGTTAGTTTAAACTAAACCAAGTTCTACGACGTCACCCTTCATGAAGTGACTGACCCCTTATGTTGTCTAGACCGGAGATCACGAGCGAGATCCATCGACACACTGGAACCCGTCTATAGACTAGAGAGACCCGAAGTAAAGATAAATTTTACGTCCCCCGACCTGTCGACAAGAGACTCGAAGGAAGGCCGAGGTGAAAGATACTGAACGTCAAACCAACGGTATTTCAGTCGTCTCCCTCGTGAAAAAGATGTAGAGTATTTAAAACTGATAATAAAGTTATGGAGATTCTTTAGTTCCCCAAACACTTGTAATAACTTTGATTTATAACTGTTAGGAAGCGTGTCAACCATAGTTTAGGTTTAGACTAATATTTGAACTCTTTTCAGATCTTTATTAATAAAGAGAATGAACTTAAGGTATTATTTCAGGGTGTTCCCTGAATGAAATATTTCGAATTCTTCGATTTTATATGGCTCTTTAATCGGTGAGGATTCACCATGTCATAAATATACCCTGGGTCACTTTCTCTTTGTGGTCCGGTATATAGTCTCCGATAGACCACAGTTTCTACTTTTCCCTTTGTGTGGAGTTAGTACTTTCGTAATCTTTTGACCCACACTGTATTTGATCCACTCACTAACTATCCAAAAAGAAAACGTTAAAAGTACGTCTATGTAACCCTTGTTCGTTCATCTATGTCGATCTTGGACCTCCGAACGTTCTGTAAACTTTACACATTATAGTTCGGTGTCTGTTTCAACCCATAGACTCTTGGATTTACTGGAAGTAGGGACATAAGAATCTATAGAATGTTGATTAGCTCGTAGGGAATACGGAAAAATTAATAATCTGGTAGAGTATCGTATGTATATAATTTCAAAAATAAGGAATCATTCTTAAAATTTTAGTGTTTTATCGTACCGTTATAAATAAAAGCCATTATCTTGAATACCTCACGACTTTTATGATCTTATATTTCTACTAAAGATCAAATAGAAGTGTATGAGTTGAAAAGATTTGGTCGACCAAAGAACGTCTGTCATAAATAAAAAAAATTATTAAATTCTGTCGTATTCGAACATGGTTCGTATTCGTAACATTGTTTTCACGTTGAAAAGTCGTTCAGGAGGGGGTTTCTATAAAATTGAGTTTTATAGTAATCGTGAATAAAAGAGGGATGTTTTTATCGTACAGTCTGTAGTAATTAACCTACATAATTGTTGATACATGTATTCTCGGTGGAATATCCGATTCTCAAATTGCAACAAATTTGTGTCGCAAACTCCGTTTGTCATCGTTGTCGTCGTCGTTTACGTGGTTTGCCTGACTTGCTGGGTCTATAAAAGAAGTGAGTATCAGTCTGACAACACAGAGTGGGGAATGTATTGTAAGTTCACTCTAAAGAGTGTCACGATGGAACCGTTGTGTGATTTTTATAGATCTGTTCCAGAACCAAATTCGGAATAATTTTTTCGAAAGAAACACTAATAGATCATAGACCAAACCAGAGGTCTTTTATGTATCTGAACCTCTATCCTTCCGGAGTGTCCCGAGGTAAGGTGTACAAATGTCGTAAAGGTTTCCTTTGACAGGTACGGAAGGAGGAGGTGAAAACACTTAATTGTCTTATATCCTATTTAGTCAAACCTGAAAAATTTCAAGTCACGTGTAAGACATAAAATTGTCCTTCTACTATGTTTGAATCTTTGTACTACCTAATTTATTACTGTCCCATTCTTGTCTCCGTGAGTTAAAGTGTATATAATACATATATATACTTTAATTCCACTCAATTAACTAAGTGCCAGTCAAAGAGTTATTTCACGATCGTTTACGTGACTCTTACTGAGACCGGAAGAAGTAGGGAAAGGGACTGAATCAAGTCTGGTACCGGGTTGAGGCGAGGAGAAAATTTGCTCACGTTCATGATTCATTCTCTATGGTGAGTTTGGTGAAGTCTTACCTAACGTTGCGCTCGCGGACGTGAGAGTGGAGAAGGAGAAACTGTTTACGTGCGGAAATTTTTTCGATTTGTAATATTTTATGACCCCATTCAGCTTGAGCTTTTCCAGGAGGAACACGGACACCTTTCGGCGGATTTCGTCCCTCCTGTCGAGACTCTGCGTCCGTCTGTGGTCGATAGACCCCAAGGTGCAATGGAAGAGAATGGGACCAAGTCTCTCGTCTGGCAAGAGTGAAGGAGCTCTTAAGCCAAGACATAAAATTTTCTCTTACCTTGCACCGGATTTTCCGGTTTGAATAATACCCCTCTAGAAGTTTCTTTCTTTTCTTATAGATCCTCCAAGAAACTGTCGACCACCCCCCGTTTTCCCTACATCCACACACTTCCTATCACCCGCCACTCCCCACTCGTTTTGTCCTTGAGGTGTACATGTGTTCTGTGGACACAACAACACAAAAAAAAAAAAAATTTCGGACAGCACGCAGAGAATGTGAAGGAGGGAATTTTTGCAATTCCCACAAAATTGAATAATTATAATAATAAGGCGCACTTGGGACCAGGGGAGAGTTCACCTCGTGCCTAAGTCTCCTAAAGGAAACGACCGACGCTCCCTAGAAGGACTCGTCTCGAGAGGCCCAAGGGCCCGAGCGCTCGCGGCCGCTTCCCGTCCACCCACGCCGGCACGCCCACGCGCCCCACGTCTCGGGGTCCCCCGCGGTGGAGCACGCCGTCCTCCCAGCGCCGACGCCGCCGCCGGCGGCGGAAGAGCCCTCCCCCGCTGTTGTGCCTCCTGTCCGTCCCCTTCCGCCGCCGCCGCCGCCGCCGGCGCCGCCGCCGCCGCCGCCGTCGGCCTCGCCCCTACGGTCCCATGTCGTTACCCTTGCCCCGCCGCCGGCGGCGGCCCATGTCTATGAAGAGGTCCGGCGAGAACAGGTCCTTCCCGACGTGCATCCGCCGCCGGCGGCTTCCGCTCTCCTTCATCTTCCCGTCCGTCTTCCCCCGGCGCCGCCGGCGCCCGACGCGCTTCCCGCGCGGGGGCGGAGGCGGCTTGCGGTGGTCGCTCGACTCGTCCCGCCGCAGCCCAGAGTCGTCGCGCCGGCGCCGCCGGCCCAGCCCGGGGTCCTCGCGCCGGCGGCGGCGGCGGCGCGGCGGGGGGCCCGGCGGCGGCGGCGGCGGTGGCGCCCATAGGTCGGAGTAGGAGAACCCGCGGCCGTTCAGGAGGGGCCCCCCGAGGACGAACTACCACTGCGCCGAGCAGGGGCGCGGAAACGGGAAAAGCGCCAGGCCGGCCCGGAGCCGGAGCGGTGGCATCGGCGATAGCCACAGGCACAGCAAGAGCCGCCGCCGCTCGAGCCGCGACCCGACTCAGGCGACCTACTGGCCGTGCGTCACCCGCTCCCCAAGGTCGAAGACGGGGCTCGCGAGGTCCGTCCCCCGCCGGGGCCTCGGCCGCCCCCGCCGCCGGCACCCGCGCGGCCACGGAAACGAGTCTCCTTGGACAACTCAGTTGTCGACGCCCCACCCGTTCTTGACCCACCGGTGCCGCACGTTCACCAACTAGTCGACCTGTGTGGCGCCGAGGGACCCGCAGGTCGAGAGTTTGGCCCGCTCCATAACGTTCTGAAGAAACCGCGTACAAACTTTAGGGCTCACCTTGCGTAGGTTCAGCCTGACTTACCCGCTAAAGTCTCTAGCGAGGGGATCCTACTCCTTCCCCACCCCCCGCCCCCTTCCCTTGTCTCCTTACTTCCGTTCTTCTTTTTATAGATGCAACTTTGTAGACGAATAGTGCACCCGGGACGTGACTGATTTCACTAGAGCCAAAAAGGAGACATAAGCGTACTATAATAGGTGGCCAACGGCTCCCCACCCTCCTCATCCCCCACCGCCCCCACCCCTTCATCCCCCCGCGAGATCAGGGTCGACTCTTTGATTTCACCTCTCCCGCGTTGGTGGTGAAATTTATTTTTAAACTAAGGAGGCTTAAGACGACCTTCGGAGATCCTACGCAGCCTTCACCCGTGAAAGGTTACTTCCCTTTCACATTCGTTAAATTGTTTACTTTCACTCGGGACCCTTCCTCCACCTCCACCCCATTCTTAGGATTGTGACGAGGAGACACCCAACGGGAGGAAGTAGCCCCACCCAACCGGAGGGACTTAACTGAATGGTAAGACATTTCGTTAATAGAAGACTACAACGACGAGGCAATTCCGACAGTTTCGAAAATTCACAAAGTTTCAATTAAGGTCCTGATGGCGAAAGAGGTCTACGGGGTCTCAGACGTTACTACGTTTTTTCTTCCCTCGTGAACCAATGAATTTTTGTATGTAAACCGAACTGACCGAGAGGTAAACCGTGTCGTTGAATTCGTTTATGAACTTTCTTCATGATAAGGATATGAAGAGACTCAAAAGGTGGTATGTCCAATATTTACTAAAGAACAGAAGTCAACACTTGTGGATGAGAACTCAAACGTCCTTTGAGATGTGATATCGTGTTCAACATTCTGTACACTATAAATGTAAATAAGAATAAAGAGAACCCTCACCATGGTCCGATAATTGTGTTGGGGCCTCTTGTCGTTTCTTATTTTTACACGTAGAATGACAGTTGAAATCTACAAGTCCGTCATTCAGAAAGTCGACTCGTTACGTAAGTAATTAAGCCAGAGAAGAAAAGAAAAGATAATTAGACACACCATTAAACATCCATAGGATGTTTATATTCTCAGTACCTTCTCTTTTTTGCTATTCGATTTATAAGTGAATGACGTATATTGTTATGACGGGGGAGGGGTTATGATGCACTCTTTGATACGGGTTCTGTGGAGAAAGGAGACCCGACAAGACTTTATGTTAAATTTAAGTCCATACTACAAATTAGGGGGCTCTCATAGGTCGTTTGGTGAATTTTAAGTGTCAACCCCTTCGAGTTTCCGACCTTATATAAACGCCCGTCTCGAAGGGACACTTTAGTTACCGGGATTAATTGATGGGTCCGTCCAATACCCCTTGTATCCTTTGATGTGAATGGAACGATAGCAGAGCGAAGTACGAGGAAAACCCGAATGTGTATATGTTTCTCCCTATTAGGTCAGACGTTTTGTCTTTAGTCGTAGTCCGTGGGTAAGCCCCTCCCCGAGACGGGAGCGGGCGAGGTATGGTGAAAGACCTCTTTTTTTTTTTTTAAGTTTGACTTCGGATCTGTATAAAAGCGTTCCCACGCACGTGGAATGGGATATTTTAGAGATACAAGGTCATTGACAGAGAGAACGTTTACTCCTTAAGGAAGCAGGTACAAGTTGGCGACAGGCAAAGGAGACAAAGCTAAAAACCCCAAATATTAGACACCCTGCCATCGAAACCCTCTAGAACCCCCTAGACATCCAGAGGTCAGAGAGAGAAAGAGAGAGAGGGAGAAGTCACGTCACAACTTTCACACTTCGTCAACCAGGGGGGGGAGGGCGACGCGAACGAGAGAGCGTGTGTGTGCGTGTGTGTGCGTGCGTGTGAGCGCGGCCGGGGTGACGCGACCATCAAACGAGAGTGAGGCCCGTCACAAACCGGTGTCCCGTGCGCGCAGCGGCCGGTCTGGTCGTGGGTCGAGTGCACGCCTTGCATGGTAGGCGCCAGGTCGGGCCTCCCCCCGCCCCCTCCTCCCCGGCCCGGCCCTCCCCCGCGTCCCTCGTCCGACGCTCCCCTCCGCTTTCCGCCCTCCCCCGCCCCTGTGGACTAGTCCCGGTGGCCTTTCCTTTTTGTTGAAGTCGGTTCGATAAGTAGAAGGGCTCCCGCCACGTCAGTCGACCCCTCACCCTCCCCCGCGGCCCCCACGCCCCGGCGGCCCCGAAGGAGCGGAGCCTTCACGCTGAGGGAGGTCGGCAGGCAGTACTGCCAAGTCCTTGCACTTGCACCGAAAAACGGAAAGGTGGCTGACACGACAACCAAACCTGGTCTCTTTCCTTTCTCTTTCTCTTAAGCGCCACCCAGTTGAAGTCAGGGTCTCCTGTTAAACCTTTGAACAAACGAGTGGCGACCCGCCGGACCCATCCCCCCTTGGGGAATATCGGGACTAACCTCCAACAGGGCTTTTCCCTGTTAAACTTTAGGCGAGGAACTTCCTAAATTCTATTTACGTTGACATCGGTGATCCTGTCTTACAGCGTTGGGCTCACAGAAAGCCGGTGTGCCACAGGGACCCGGTGGGTTTGAAGGGCGTCGGCGGCCTTAACGCCACGGTGATCAGTGTCGGCGTCTACTGCTGCAAGCCCCGGAGTCCGCGAGGGCCTCCCTGCGTCGCTCCTCCCTCCCCTCTCCTACCCCACCGTTCTCTCCCCGCTGCCGCCTCTTCGTTACGTCGTCATAGCAAGCGCCCGAGTTGAGACGGCGGGGAGGCGCAGAGCCCACCACGACGCACGAAAGGGGCTGGGGAGGGGGGCGCACACTATTCGCAGCGGCCCTCACACGTCTCGGGTGCAAATGATGGCGACCGTGGAGGTTTCGGAGGGAGGAATTAGGACAGAGGTTGCCCATGGTCGTGTCCCGGTCGTTGCACTAGGCTGGACGGCGCCGACGGTGTAGTGACGCGCCCCTTGGGCACGCGCGCGCGCGAGCGGGACGTCGGCGCCGCGAGCCGCGCCCCTTTCGTGTCCGGCCGCCTCGTCCCGATGGAAAGGGGTCTCGGTAGGGCCCTCGTACTGAGTGACGATCACTCTCAATGGGCCTCCACGGGCGTAAACGCGTCGCCTCCCGGTCCCTGGAACCTCTGGTTCGCACCACTTCGCGGAAGACGCCCTGGGGGTCCAGAGACCCGGGCGACGGCGGTGAACGCAGACGGTCCCGTTCCTACCTCTCTGATATACAATTAGACAGACATGTGTTCATTTAGCTAAAGTTTGGGTTGCAGAAAGGAAGGACGTAAGAGGGCCCACTAGGGGCTTTGTAAGCAATAACGGTCACCGTGCACTTGGTTCCCCGCTACATGCGACTTTACGTGCGCGTGGGCCAGCGTCATCCCTGGCCCCGGCAGCGATGCACAGGGGGCCGGGCGGGGCGGCTCGCGCCCAAGGCCCCTGCCCAAACCCAGCGCCCTTCGCCGCCGGCCCTCCTCCAGTGCACAGACGCCCTCAGCGCAGAGGAGGGGCGGAGGCCCTTGGCGGCCCCGACGCCGGCGCAACGACGTCAGAGGGCCCAGGACCCGCCTCTGCGCGGCGCAGACCGAAGCACTGAGGCCGCCGCCGCCGCCGCCGCCGCCGCCGGGTACGAGTGGGGCCGCACTCGTCTGCGAGCGCCGGGCAGGCGAGGCAAACGGGTCTCCCGGAAGATTCCAGAGAGCTGAAGGAGGTTCTCCCTCCGATAAAACGTGGTTTGTCCGTTAAATTAGTACTATTATGAAATTTTCATAAACGATATTCTTTATGACTAGCATAAAAATTCTAGATCTCGGTCAGAGAGCAAAGGTTCACTAACCCACTAATTAAAGGAAACCACCCTTCCTGTTTACCATGCAGATTTTCGCCGTATGGGGACGCCGTGACATAGCAAAACAGGAGAACAAGATTTATTGTTGGGGGGGGGGTGTGTGTGTGGTTTTTTACCCTCCCCGCCCCTTACAAAGTTTCACTTATTAAAATTTTTTACTTTATGGTCGTGGGGAATATCCAAAGATTGCCAAACCTCTTCTTTCTCCCACATTTATAAACGAGATCTCGATTAAAAAGTGAACTTTTCCTACCAACCTTATAAATCCCTTTTGCATCACTTCTAACGCAGAACCGGAACTCCCATCTCGCCTGGTCTGGGTTCCGTCTGTCGAATGGTCCTGTGTGGAATCCCTCGATCAGGGCCCGTCTGAGATTCCGTTATCCTTCTTAACCCTTCCTTCAGACCGTCTAGTCTTCACACAGTTAAAACCTACATTTGAAGGGGACTAAGTTTCTGTCTCTCCGGAACGACGTTTACTTCGGAAGGACAGCGGTGAACGTAGAGAGAGAAGGGACAGAGAAGACAAGGTTGCGAAGACAAAAGAGAAAGGGAGGAAAGAAAAAGACTATCGAGTCCGAGATTCACCTCACAAACGAGTACAAACCAGAGAAGACAACGAGAGTAAGGAGGTAAAGAAGGAAAAAGTACGGGTGGAAAAATGAGAAAAAAAAAGGGGGGGAGCGGAAAATAAAAAGCGAAGGATGGAAATGGGAGTAATTTACAGACGAAATGAGAAAGGGACATCGAAAACGACAGAATAAAGGAAAAACAGAAGCATTTAAAGAGTGGACTGAGAAGAACGAAAAAGTGAGGGGAATTTGAATTTAGGATGAGGAAAAGAAAGTGTCTGAAAACGGATGACCTTGTAGTCCGTAGTAAATTACGGAGACTTACAGTGAAACGACGTTCCTGCCACATTGTTATCGATGTTTATATATCGTGAATGTTAATCTCATAACCCGTGGTAAGATTTCCCGAAAATTACATCATTGAGTACATTCCATCTATGATAATAACAGAGGTGAAGAGTCTACTCTTTTATCTGTGTATCCCTCTATTTTATACAAGTACGGCGCCTCGATCCTAAATTCCTGTCTGCAACCTGTCACAGACGCAAGAAGTGACAATGGGGACCTACACTTGTCACTCCTGTTCTAGATTTACAATTGATCGACAAAGTCCCTATAAAGAATTAAATTTAATTCTCCCTCACACGTGTAAACAATAACAACACACACACATCTTCTCTCTACCCTTTCCCTCTCTGCAATCATAACCTCGGGTACCATCTCTTTCATTTTCCATACCCTTTTTTTTCCTTCCCACCGTTAGAAATTAGTCATTCGCTAAAGTAACCGTAGATCGGGGTTTATATAACTAAATTTGACTTTATAGAATTAATTAACAGTATTAAACAATATTAAAGTATGTCTACCTGTCTCCTTTCATGTCAACTCTTTTTCCGATTAATACTGGTCGACAAATGTAGGTGACTCGTTTGATTCGACTTTAGATTACACTACAGAGTCCAATCACTATCCCTTCAAGTGGACACCATTCAATTCTTTTCCTTTTTTTGAGTGGATTGTTTCCTTGTCTTCTGGTCTTACGGGAGAAACCCATACAAATTTTTATCCAACTCAGAATAGAAAAATCCTTCCAAATTATGACAGGACGACTTTCGGTTCTTCGATGTTCTACTCGAGTTTCGGGGAAACTCGGATATTAATTTCTCAAAACACGACGAAACGAAAGTTAATTTCTATGGGTAGAAAGAGGAAAATTACCACCTCCCTCCCCCACGACGACGATAACGAAAAGAACCCATTCATCCCTTTAGTGAATTTTAGTAAACCCTGAGATTAATTTCTCTTGTGAATAACGTCCAGGGTGGGGAGAGGGTAGTGGGACCGGATTAATAAGATTCGGGTTGTGAGTAATATCAGTGGAACACTGAAATCTTCCAGAATACTACAAACGTTTCAGAACTTAAAGGTTGTCTTTTACTTGAGAGGTCTCTCCTAATCTCAAAGGTACCTCTTCTCCACAGGATAGACAAATCCTAAGATGTTCCAAACGGTCAGAGGACCTCACCACTGATGTCACAAACCCTGTTTGATGGGGACGTAGAGATTACCGGAAATCCGGGGTCTAGACGGGTCCCCACACCTCGGAGGACGGACGGTCTCTCCACGTGGTAGTCCACACGTGTCCGGAAAGAATTAGTGGAGACAAATCCCATCACCTGTTCTTAAACCAGTAAGATATAGTAAAATGTAGTTTTTTTGGAAGTACTTAGTCAAATTCTTTTATCTTTTACGAATCCCGACTACGATTTTAGTTTCACCTCCGGTGCCCGGTACTTGATCTCCCTCTACTATCTAGTCCCTACACACTTCGGGGACCCTTGAGGAGACCCGTACGTGTGACGAGAGTCCCCTCTTCCCAATCACAACAGTCCATGTAGTGTCCTTCTTCTGTATGGTGGAGGATCCTCGTAGATTCCTCCCTTTTGGGGTGACGATAAGTGGTCTTCGGTCTATCCTTAACTATTACGAGAAACGACTTCCGTGGTCCAAATTCTAGGGTCTTGTCCTCCGACCCCAAAGATCAACGTAGAAGTCGTTTAATCGTGTTCACAGAGATAAATTAAGCATTTTCTTGAAGTCAGAAACACATCCGATGGTTAATTACACAGAAATACAACATTTGTATGTGTACTTAGTGTAAAATATATACGTCGTGGTGAGTTCTTCAAATATATGAATGATCTGAAACGAATCGTGGTACCTCGTCCATTATAATTTATATCCTTTACTTAAAATAACATGACTATAATAGACATCTTAATAACTTTAACAACTTTATTAATATCCTTTAATAAAACACGAATAGTGTTTGTGTACGTACACCCGGACTTAAATCATATACGAGTTACAAGGACCTCAAGAATGTATGTTTTCTGTTGATCTCCTCTCGGTTCGGATTCTGGTGACGCCCGCCCCTAGGGGGACCGAGAAGAGAGGACTTCATAGACGGACCAAGGAGGGTGCGGGTCCCCGAAGCGTATGATTATCTCTGGTCTTTTCATCTCACTCTTCGTCTACTGTGTAGGTATTCTTAAAAGTGTTTCACTAGTGACGGACAGAGACCCAAGAGTCTGGTCGACCTACCACGTTTATTCTCTTCGAATTCTCTTCGACGTACTTCTCCCCTGAAAAATTGAGGACACAAAGAAAACAGTGACAACCACTTTTAGGAATCTTTAAGAAGTTCTCTATATACAAACACGATAACACATTTTGTGTTATCCTTATTCTATATGTTTATCGGTGAATAAAGTGGACGGGTAATTCCCGCACCAAGAACTGAGCCAGAAGTCTCCCACAGGTGGGTTACGCCTCTCGATAGATATTATCTTAGACCGTGAAAATATTTCCGTTGTTTTCTGATCTAAATTGGATGTGAAACTTAATAACCATATTTAAAATAAGTTATCAATTTCGTTCTTAAGTATATATTAATACTTTTTTTAGTATACAAAGACTATAATATCAAGAGTACGTGTTCCTTTGATTACCGTTGGATTCGATCCACACTCATAGTCAATTCTTGACGTAAATTCGGTTTTATTATTGTCAAATTTGTTTACTTGAAGAAAGGATTAGGGAATTTTCTTCACACCCCCTTTCCTCAGGTCCCCATTACACTTCATCATTATCACAGTAGTGACAGGGTCTGAATACAAGGTAAGATGTGGTAGAAGTCCTAACGGAGTAACAGTATTCTACCTACGACCTCGAGGACGTCCCTTCCTATTTTCCCACAAATGGTCGACTCAGAGGAAATTTCTCCAAAAGAATATTTGAGGTGGGTAACTAAAGACGAAACACGTTAGGATAGGGATCCCTGATCTTTATGTCAAAAGATAAATTCCGAGGGAGGTTTTACATCCCTCAAGAAATCATTTCTCCCTCATCTCTTCTATAAGTCAACCGTGATCGGTAGAGACACCACCATTGTTGCTTTCCTTTACCGAACAAACCCAGGAAAAGTAAAAAAGTAGTCACCCGGAAAAAAAGGGGAGGTGGTACGGTAGACACAACCGTTACAGGGAAATAACATATTCCATAAATTTTGGTTAAAGTCTTTTTAAAGTCAGAAAGGTATTCGTTAACGTGTATGAATTGATTAAGGAATTCGTGTACCAGAAATTGTAGACATAAACATTCAAGATAATTAACGTCTTGAGACGAAAAGATCCCTCACTTAAATTTCACAAACGAAATGAAGGAAATCTTACGTTTAACGTCGACGTCACAAAAGACCTTTTGTTAACCGAAGAAGAATTACATCAACGTAGACAGGAGAACGAGACGGAAGACGGGGTCCGTAAACTTGACTTCTCTGACTCTCCCTGACTTGTTTTTGAAGGTCGTCTTTAAATGGAAGACTATCAAGGGTGGACTTCCCTCGATCCTGAAACGAGAAGGTAGATGAACCTCGGTTCAACTATATCCTATGAAATATAGTCCTCTAATCCTCTTCTCGAAACACTGACGTCAAAACCTCGTCTACTCCCTCCTCTCTTCTCCACCCTCTTACATTATTCTACGCTCGTTCGTCCCGATCAGAGACTCTGACCTTAGCCCTCCACTTAAGACCTTCTCTTACGTCGAAACCTTGTAAAACGACGACGATGCAGCGAAGTCAGCACAGGTTGAGACACGCTGGGGTATCCACCGTCGGGTGGTCCGACGGAGTAGGGACTCTAAGAGGTCCGTTCTTGTGACCTCACCCAACGGTAAAGGAAGAGGTTACGTACTTTCACTTTCCACTCTCACTTCAGCGAGTCAGCACAGACTGAGAATCGCTGGGGTACATGACGTCGGATGGTCCGAGGATGTAGGTACTCTAAAAAGTCCGTTCTCATGACCTCACCTAACGGTAAAGGAAGAGGTAACCTTGTAAAATCACCTGTCCATAATTCTGTCCACAGAATCTTTGTAATAAATCTAGAGAGGTAAAAACTTACTCCGTGGTGATTGAGATGACATATCGACTTGTTTGAGTCTAAATCTCTGAAATCCATTGAACGTTTCGGTCTGTCGTCCCTTGGACCCAGGACTCCACGAGGACCACATCAGTGGTCGTCCTCAGATCACGACAATGCCTTTGGAGAGAAGTCGGGAGTCCCCTTAGGGGTCAGTTCTGAAAGTGGAGGGAACCATTTCGGCTATGAGGTCCGAAACCCTCGGTAGGGGTCTCCGACAAAGCTCCTCAATAACTCTTTACTTCTTCCACCACTCTCCCCGGTAAGAACTGGGGTAAGATTAACACCTCACCATAAGGACTATACCCACAAGGATGCACCCTTAAAACTCACAAAGGAGTGTCTACCTGTGTACCTATTTGTAACACCAATCGGGTAACCTACTTCGACGGGTCGTAGAACTTTAGACGGTCAGACAGAAGTAGACGATTTGACTATAAATAACACGTAACACTCCTCGTAATCCCTAAGTCATTCCTTGGAACAGAGTTGTCGGAACGTTAAATTACCTAGTATCAAAGAGTTTCTGCTCGACAGTGATTCCTTCGACTCATCAATAGGATTTCGGAAGAGTACAAGGTTCCAGATATATATGAGTCTGTGGAGGAAAAGTCCATAAACTCTATGGGAATGTCGATACGAAGAGATCTTTCGTGAAATCTTCAGTAAGGTCTTCCACATCAGTCACTGGAAACAGATACGAATTCGTAACAGGAGGACATTTGTCTTATAGGGAGTTACCCTTCTACCTGTTCCTTTTATTATAGACGGGACGAGGGTGTTCGACGGCTCTGGTAGTAATGGGAGGGGACTACATGGGACGGAAGAACTATAACCACCCTTACGGGGGAAGTTGTGGGTGGAAGAGGTTCGTAGATGTTGAAATGAAATATACGAGAAGTAGACGAGACAGAGACTAAGGCGGTAGGGGACACTGGACTAGAAGGGCATCGAATCACAAACTCGAAAGAGAGAAACTATAAACTTAGATTTGAAACGGGAGACCGAATACTTAGCCAGACGGAGCAGCCACAAGGCATAAGAAACATCAGAGGTCTTGCTTCGAGGACGAGTAGGAACAGTGAGTCGGGAGTGGGACCGGGGTCGACGAACCAACAACGGGGAAAAAATCCCCCTCTAACCCTGTCTAGAACCGAATTGACTGAAAGAGACGAGGCGTTGTTCAACCTCGTCAAAACTTTTTCCACTATTCGGTAATGTTACCGGGAATCATAGGTCCCACATCTAAAAGGGTAGGACATTTTACCGTGCAGAAGGAGTGGTGATCAGACAACTGAAGGAGAAGAAACCGAAGTCAGACCTTTCCTTGGACCCATCCCGACGGTGAACCCCGTCGGACCACAGGTATGGTGACACCGATGTACCTGACCGACCGTTTAAATTGTTCTAACGAACTTGTATTTCGGTTTTTGAACCACCACTAAAAACTGGGGAAGAGGAGGGGATAAGGGGAATAGGTTAATATTGTCACAGGATGTTTACGGTGAACAATTTAGGTGTAATTTAGGTAGGATTAAAAAAAAAGATAGGCGTGACGGATATGGGCTCTAGTTCGGGAGTATTAAAAAATGAGGGTTAGGACGTTTTTGAAGAATTGACTGAAATTGTCAACTCCAACTCACTCCTTTTGCCTTTGAGATGTATAGAGTTCATCCTTCCTAAATTGGATCCTCTGACCTTCGTATGTATTAAAACCTATATATTCGACCCCGTTAGCTCCAATCCTTATTATCGATGGTTGGAATCCCCTTAGAGCTGGTAAACTTTAAAGTCCTTTCGGACTTACGGAAACCCGAGTCGTCAGACGGAACGACTTCTCCGATTGAACGTCCCCGAACGGACCTTCACTTATACTTGGAGGAGAGACGACTGCACCTACGTCTTTGTATCACATAGAGAAGGTGAAAGGAGGAGAACGTGTTCCTGGAGAGTAGTCATAGTAGATTCGACTTTGGGACACCCGGGCCCTCTCACATTTTGTAGTAAGGGTTTGGTGGACAGTACTCTCGGACCCCTCTTCCGTCACCTAGACCCCATCTCAACTGCCGTCTGTCGAGTGCGGGTATAGGTGGTACATCCTGACGGAAGACGGAGGTGGTGTGGATTAAGTCAAGATGTGCTACTGGTCTCGTTCGAAAGACAAGTACAGTCAAGGAACTAGTTTTGGAAAACGAAGGGTAAAGGTAGTCCAATTTTATTTTTATTTAAGAAGTCACCGGACTCTTTGTGACAGATACTGAACCGGAGACGGTCGCAGGAGGAACGTAGAGAGTAAAGAGACAGAGAGAAAGGTCGTACGACCGAAGGGACATTAGAAAGAAAAAATTTACATGGGACTGGAAAGTCCAGGAAGTGATTATAACAGGGTTGAAGGGATGTCTAAGTTTACGGAAAAGGGGTGTAGGGCTTGAGGGAAGTTGAGAACCGGAGGATCAGTAGAAAGTCCCCAGTACACTTGACTTCGGAACAAGGTCCTTTTCAGTATTGGGTCGGTGGATCGTAAACTTCCTCGGAGTATCCACGTCCTCCATCCTTTACATCGTAACCGAGGATGGGAAGGCAGGAGGCGGACCGTGGAGGGGTATACTAGACCGAGAGTACTCGTCTTCGTGACCCGTGAAGACGTACAAAGAAAGAACCGGAGCGGACCATATACTTCTAGTCTTAGCATTTACGAAGATTCTACCGTCCTTAGGGTCCTCCGGCCGTCCCAGAGATGACCTCCACATCCGTCAAGACAACCCTCGACCCCAGACCCGGAGACCTTACCGGCAACCAGTGGCATGGTCCCACCTGCACAAGACACGGGTCTTCCGTCAGTTGAGACGGTCGTACGAAGGATGGTGAGAACCACTCAACCACAAGAGTGAGTGTCTTAACATGAAGGAAAACGTCACACGTATCCGTTCCGTCTCGGAAGTCCCCGACTTTGATCGGGTCGACTTAAGGTGTCCAGGAGATCTCTGACGCCCGACCTCTACACTGTAGGTCCCGGACCGAGAGACTCCGGTCGTCACCCCACCCCCTCGTCACAAACCGTACCGTCAGATACAAATGTCCAGACGACCCGTCTCACCTAGTGTCCTCCCCCAGTACCCCGTCACGGTCGCTCGAGCCAATGGTCCTCACGTCGCTCTTTGTTCGTGACACGGTCCTACATCCTCAGTTAGGAGTCTGACACCTTGTTTCACCCTCCCAACCCTCGGTCACTTCGGTCGGGTAGTCTTACGGTTTGACCATTCGTGTCTCCTCTGTTCCTCACTCCGTTGTCGTGTGTGTTTTCTCTTGACCTCACTCTACGTCCTCCGTCCTTGGTCCCACCGTACTCTACGACGATTACACCCCGCAAAACGTCGCCCCTCTTGGTGAAGGTGGGAGTGGGGGTTTGGTTGAAACGTAAATGAGGACCGTGAGTGTAAACGTCTTTGTGTCTCCATGATAAAGGATTATATAAGTCTGTCTGTCGTAACTAAAAGGACTAGTACTCCAACGTTTTATTTCCGATGGGTATAGTTTGGATCCAGGAACCTCTAGGCCAGGTATGTTAAGACTCGGATAACACTAAAATCTATCATTACGATTACTAAAAAGATCTTGGATACCCAAAAAAAAAAAAATTACAAAATCTTTAAGACGGAGTCTGTATCCATTACTTTAACTGTGTAGCATATAAAGAGAGGACAAAGTATAATAAAGTGTAAGGACAAATACCACTGTCTTGCAACACCCGAGACCGAAATTCTGGTTCTCTGAACGTAAGTTCACAACAAAAGGGGACAGGTCGACTGGAACCCTTTCAATAAGTACACAGTCAAAAGAGTTTACTTTGGGTCTCCATAACCACGGATGGAGATGGACCAAAAACACGTCCAACCACTGTTACGTGCCTCTTGGGGACGGCGGATGACCCTCTCGTCGACACGTCAACGAGTCAACACAGGCTAAGAAACTCTGGGGTACCTGACGTCGTGTGGTCCGAAGGGACAGGAAGTGATAGAGGGTCTCAAACGAGTTTGAGTACGGGTAACTCAGTCACTACGGTGGGTTGGTAGAGTAGGAGGTAGCAAAGGAAGAGTAGGACGGAAGTTAGAAAGGGTCGTAGTCCCAGAAAAGGTCACTCAACCGACAAGCTTAGTCCACTGGTTTCTCCACTCGTCATTACTGTCGATAATAACAGGAGGAAATCGAAGGTCCAATTTTAATACCCATAGTATCTCATACCAAACTTTTATTAACTATCTAATTCATTGTGTAAAATTCAAGTTCTCCATTTGGATAACGATAGTCAATAAGAAAGGAAATCATTATCCACTTATTGTTCATTTTATCTTCCGGTCTGGACAGAGACACTAAAAGGTGATTACTCCACATTAAGATAAAGTACAGGACCAACTTTTACTCGTGGTCAGTGGTGTTGGTATACTAAAACTTAGTATGAGAAGTAGTCTTTCGAGAAGACTCTCCAGTGTGTCAAGGTGTAAAAACGTACTCACACCCCTCTGTGACAGTCGGGTACGAAACAGAATTAATTTCAGAAGAAGTCCAGAAGTTGCTTACTGTACTGACTTAAGTCAAAGTTCCAAAAAAAAAAAAAATTAATAATAAATAAAACCGACGTGCCCCAGAACCGACGTGGGTCCGAAAGAGATCAACACCGCTCGACCCCGATGAGAGATCAACCACGAGTCCGAAGAACAATACCACCGAACGAACACCGCCTCGTGACGGAGATCCGTGTGTCCGAGTCATCAACACCACGTTCCCGAACCAATGGGGCCCCGTACACGCTAAAAGGACCTAGTCCCTGGTTTGACGTTTCATCTAAGAATTGGTGACCTGGTGGTCCCTTCGGGGAGTCAAAGTTCCAGACAATGGACCGACATCTTATATGTACCTGAATAAAGACGAAATATGGTAGATGGGATTATTATTGGCGTTCGTGAAAACATCGTCAATAAACCACAGTACGAGAGAAAGTCACAAAATTAAATAAATTGACGATTCACCAGGAAACTCTACCTTTGACACTCCTTCGGTAAGTCTTTTCTCCTTTTGACTCCGTGTCCTTCGTGACTAAATGGGTGCAGTGTGTAGAGCATTCACCGTCTCGGTCCCAAGGTACCAGTCACGGGTGTTAGGGGACAAAATAAAGGAGAGCGTATTACCGGAGAGGTTATAGGTCTCCTTTTACTTTGTAAAGATAAGTGATAGGCACTGAAAAACAAATCTCTTCTCTCCAAGTACCACGGTCTTCCTTGAACCCGAAACCTTGGACTTTGTCGTGTTTCAATTTGAAACGGGACAAACAGACTTCCGTTCCATAACTCGAAGACGTTTGGGGTCGTAGGAGTGATAAATATATCACTTCTATAAGATATGGACAACACTCCCACTGTTTATGAAACACACTATGTATCTTCCTACGTACGGGTTCTTTCTACAGGGCTGCAACAAATGATTTATAGATTTATATAGGTTTACGGGTTAATAACCACCAAAGAAAGGAGGACTTATAATTTAAGAACTGAAGAAAAATTGAAAAGTCGAATCTTTTTATCCCCTTTTGAACTAGTGAGTCAATTATTACTTCGTGCAGAGACACCTTTCGTAAAAGAAGTAGCCACGACAAGGCGTCTTGAAAGACACTACTACCTTTCCAAGACATTAGACACGACGGGTCTTGCCACCGGTGATCGGAACACACCAATAACTCGAAAACTTTACACTAATCAAATTGATTCTGTGACTAAAAGTTTAAAATAAATTAAAATTACTTAATTTTAAACTCAAATTTATCGGTGCACGCGAATCACCTATTAACATAACGAGTCACTTTCGCATCTACCAAATTAGTCCAGGTCTACCGAGTGTTCGTCTATTAAGAAAGTTTTTTTCAGTTCAGTCAAAGAGTCAGACAAGAAAAAGATTCTATAGATTCTGAAGACACACCCTTTCTTTTTTATAGTCAATAGTTCGTGTTTAAGTCCGTTTATTTCTCTTCGATATCGGGAGTTGGAGACCCAAAATACTATAAACTGTCTAGGTAAAATTAAAATGACCTTAGGTCTACTGTATCGAGTAGTTATAAAACTAGTACTTAAACGACACTTATAAAATAAACGAAGAGTATTTATCTATCATTACATTATTAAAATTATGACGTACATTATGGTATACGGATAACCTAAACATACATTCTTAATCCTACGACCATTTGGTAATTGATCAAGAGACCCCTTTTATACACGTACATACAAACCCACATACATATATCAAGTCATATGAAAAATGACAAAATTTCCTATACATCGTTTCGTGTGTAAATGTGTGTTGTTATTTTAATGTCATAAAAGATTTGAGGTACATCAGTCAACTAAGAGTGACTTACGAAAATAACAAAAAAACGGTTTGAGAAATAGGGAACGGTTGGATACCAACGTTAATTAAATGTTCACATTAAGGATGTACTTACAATCAAATAAAAAAATAAACGACACAATACTCAACGAGACAATTACAAGACATATAATGCAAGTATTGATTTCCACTTTCACTTCGTTACTTCTGTAGACAACCTTGGAATGAGTGAGTGGTTGCTATACTCGTTGAAGAAATAATTTGGTCTATTAAAGGTGTAAGATCTTTTTATAAAGGACTTAAAAAACACGATATGTGTTATGTTACTGATATCTGTACTGTGCAAATTAGACGTACTAATTGAAAAAGGGATAATGAAAGAACTCAGATTCGCAACTGCTTTATCATTTGGTTCGGGATTAGACATTACGCACGGTCAAAGACGTCGTATGTGTGAGGGTGGTGGTGGTTAAAATTCGATGACTACGTTGTAGTGACTTGTACCTCAACCCTTCGATGTTGTCTGTATTAATTAGAGTTCTCGTGTCTCTTATCTTTTTACATCATTTTGTTAATCCTTGACAACCCAAAACTCATAAATAATGAGAACAACAATTATACTAAATAAATCAAAGACAAATATATTAAATTAAAGATTATTACAGATCGAGTCTTAATCAGAACATAAGTAGTCGTAAAATAACTCCCCGACGAGAAACGGATTCTGATTCACGATCCCGATATTTATACTTGTCTCGGACGGGTTTTGTGCACGAACGGGAGAGAGATGGATGAAAAAGGAGGGAACTACTAGAGTAGATCCGAATACCGAAATTATAGCAGAAATACAACTACTGAAAGTTTAAATACAAAGGTGGAAACAAGAGTACCGTTCGAGGTCTGAGTATTTAGGTCGATGGATTAACTACTGAGGGGAACCTATAGAATTTGATCAACAGAATTTGAACTAACAAAGTCAGACTATGTAGAATTACAGGTGGAAGACGGGGTTTCGACGAGAACAGTTACTGTGATGTCATGTGGTCAACTAACTTTGGGTTTAAATTCTGTATAGGAACCAGGAGGTGAGAGTAACGAGAGACGTAGGTCAGGTTATCGTTCAAGACAAGATTTTATAAAGGACTTACACCTGTTAGTAGTGGTAGACGTCACGATAGTCCGACCAGAGTAGGGAGCCCTGATCCTCCTCTGAGTAAACTTGGAGGGAGAACTTGGAGGGAGGTTGAGGGTGGAGTAGGGTGGGGAGATCCAACAGTGTCTCATGGTCGAACTCGAGGGACACAATTTATTGTTGAAGGCTAATCGACAAACAATATGTATACCATTACATATACAAAGCCCCGATGAGAGAGTTAAACAGGGTGGGAGAGGAAAGAGTTCACGCAGGTGCAAACAAGAGACACAGACGTAGACGTAAAATAAAAGAAGTATCGGAATTAGTCCCAAGTTTTAACAGAATTATTATACAAATAACAGAAGCATTGGGGAATGGTCTGTGTAGTGATTTTATCTTTGAAGTACTTTAGTCTTTAGATTACATGGTGCAAGTGGGTCATTCGTGAGTCACTCATAAACAACTCTTTTTACTTACTTTTGTCCGTAAAACGGGGCCCTACGTTTGTCATCTACCTGTTCTTCTATTTACTTCGACGTATTCACGATACTTTCCCCAAGTACCTTGTCACATTACTAACGATACTTTCCCCAAGTATACCCCATAAGATCAGTAGATATCCTTTTCATGGAACCGTCAGAAAGGTCTCCTTACTGATGACCCTTCTTAGAACTGTATTTTTATCCTTTCATTTCGGTCCAATTTCTCTTTTTCTCGTCCACCTAAAAGTCCGTCTCCTCCAACCACCCCGTTCCCGTGTCACCACACTTAATCTTTCCATAATTCCCGTAACGTCCACCAAACCGATGGACCCTCGGATTTCACTTTTCTTTTACGGAGTAGTGCCTACTGAAACGTACTGGATGCTCTCTAAAAATTAATCAGGTCCACCGTCAATCCCCAGGAACTTCACAATATTAGACACAGTGAAAACGTAACATTTTTTAAGTAAAACTACTATAAGACCTCTTGTCTAACTTTCCCTCCCTACGACTTCATCTTATAATCAACCCGTCTATACCGGTAACAGCTCTATTTTCTGGGATCCCTTCATCGTTACTTCTATCTCTTACTGTCCCTCTTCGTCAAATCTTCACATAAAATACCCTAACTTCTGGTTAAGTAACGTAATTTATGCCCTCTTCTTCCTGATCCTTACTGAGAGTCCAGAAACCGAACCCACTGACCCGTCTCTCACTATGGTGGTTATTCTTGTCTCTTATGTCCTCCTCTTGCACTCTGTCTAAAGTGATACTGTACAAACTCCACGGTCCTCCCGCCTCCTCTGTGGGTTCTGTGAGAACCTATTGACCTAGACTTCGAACCCCCTTCCTATCCTACACTCCAAATGTAAACTCTCAGTTACCGTATGTACTACACTCACAGACTCTCTTAAGGTGTCTGTATCTCTGATCTTCTCTTCACCCAGTTCTCACCTTACGACAGTTTATCGTTAAAAATACGTAACCTTCCTTCTTCTAATTAGGTTCTTACCCTGGTTCCACCTTATCAGTCTCTCCTTCCTTTTCTTAGTCCTTATTTGAGAGAACGGGTCTCCACGGACCGAAGAAGTAGACGTGGACACTAAATCGTGGACAAAGTTTACAACGGAGAAAGTCCAGTAGAGTCTACTTACGGTAGTGAAAAGAGCTTAATGATGGTGAGGAATGGACACGGTTAAAATACCACTAACAATATAACATAAAAAAAAAAAAACATGAAACCAGATAGAGGGAGGATCGTACATTTAAAGAACTTTCGTCTCTGTTATTAAATGAATCAAAAGTACCGAACGTCAAAAGTCATCTTATAGAGTGTGTACAGTACGAATACTGCTTATACTGGTGACTTACATGGTTTACAAAACCTCTGGTTGTAAATGAGTGTAAAATTTCTTTTGTCATTAGTAAACTTATTTATATCCACTATGGTTTCTCGATTCGGTTCATAGAGAAGTTCTACTGGCCTCACATAGTACAACTCTGTGAACTAGTAATACTCAAGGGTACATCAGTATTATCTCTTAATAAATGACTTACGAATGACAGTGTCTGTAAGATGTTCTTGAAATGTGTATACCAAAGAAAATTAGAAGTACTATTGGATAACCCAACCACAATAATAATAAGGTTAAAGTGTCCACCTCCTATCCTTAGAGTCTCTGCAACTCATTGAACGAGTCCTGGTGTGTCAGTTACTTTCCGATTCTAAATTTCGACCGTGGGACAGAGGTCTCGAGGATAAAGAGATCACGGAAAGTCCACTGAAACATCCGTTAGAACTCGGTTCCGTTCATCTTATGTTCTCCCCCATAAGTCTCTGGATGTTTTCCTAAAACATTAATTAACGGGTATTCGTCCATACGTAAAACTTATCAATCTTTATTTTTATTCTATATAAACGCACACTTTGTTTATCAACGTAAAGAAACCCCTTTGTTTTCTGAACGACTAACTTTGTTTATGATCTTATTCTAGTCAAGCAAATCAATCTCTGCATCCTACGTCTTAAAACGGTATCATATGTTTCGTACTTTTAGTTTAGAACCGGTTTATGAGATTGCATCCTTGTTCACTTAGATTACCTCACTTCTTGGATTTCTCTCAAATCATGGGCTTCATCTACTCGCAATTCTCTCTAACAACGAAGTCGGAGTCATCATCATCGGTCAGGAGGACCAAGAAATGACAAAATGTCATTCAACCTCTTACCAGAAACAAAGGTGACCGGACAACTTTAACATTGGATATTATATATTTAACACGAAAGAGTCTGAAACTCGGAGAGTTCGTCTCGAGTCAAAGGGGATTAAGACATTGTTTATGTTTTGTTCTAGACAGTTACCCATCTTATGTTGGACATCGTTAAAACGTTATACTCCGTCCATGTTTGATACCCTCCATCCCCGAGACGGTAAAAACAAACGGTGACTGGAAGTTCTGTCTAGGACTTCCTTCGATTTTAAACAACTTTCTTACCCAAATATCTTACCCTGTTGACAGACTGTCCACTTTAGCTAATATATGCTTTAGAAAGGTAAAGTTTCAGACACTAATATAATAAGTGTCAGATTTTAGGATAACTTTTTAATCCTCAGCCAGTGGAAAAAAGAGACGGTTTCGGTATGTTTGATAATAAAAGTCAAATGAAAAGGTCTAAGAAGTTGTATTACTATTTAAACGATCATACGTTCATGAAGATATCGGGGTATATCATACAAAAGTTGATGATAAAGTTAATTAAGTTATTGTCGTTTAAATTTACTAACTGAGAAAATAATATACAACCTCGTTCTTTCTTAAAATTATGACAGTTTGGGTGGGTGAGTTTAGGTACCAGATACTTAACATATGTCAGACACAAAAACGGTCAATAATTTTTGATCTTAACTGCACAGACAGTTTGAGGACAGTGTAGAGATAAACACCTTAGTCTTATAGAGTCTGAAGTGACCAGTCTATTGTGGTAACACGAGAAATCCTAAGTGGGGCACGTTCTCCGACTTTGGTCTAAGTTTAATCGGCTTCGACGTTTCCTCTATTCACCACTGACCTTGGTCGACTCGTCTCCCGTTTCGCTGTCTTCATGTCTACTCTTGTAGCGATCCACAGGAAGAGAGGTCGAGAGTAGACTCAAGAGAGCCGTTTAATCGAAATAGAAGAGTTCGATCAAAGAAGGGGTCCGATTTGGTCTCTACTCCCTGCCCTCAACTCCCACCCCCATCCCCCCTGCCCCGACGCCGAATTTCTATGCAGAAGTGTCTAAACATTAGTCTTCCTAAAAGGTCAAAATCGAGCTCCTAAGACTGACCGAGGAGAACCCTCAACTAGTAGACATACAGGATCTTCCCGACCCTTCCCCGAGACTAGCTAATCGGAGTCACTGTCCAAACGGGAATACCAACCCTCACTCCACCCTAGATATAGTTTCCCCACCCCCGTGTCCCGTCCTTTTTGTCACCACAGGGGGATGTGGACCCTGTAGTCGTAACTAAGGGACTACCGACACCCGAGGGTGTGACCCCTGTCGTCCCTGAAGACTACACATGTCTCGGAGACAGGTGATTATGAAGTCCGTGAGGAGCCTTACGAAGATTCATAGGTTCTGAGTTAGAGTCGAAAGTGAGGGATAACGAGGGTGGCAGGATCTGTACGAGGACTATGAGAAGTATGTCTTTACCCCAGCGTCGGAACTCAACCTATGGTCACCTCTACTGATGGACGAGGTGCTCCTGTCTTAACCTTACGACGGGTCACCGGAAGGTGGTTCTCAGACGTTAAGAACACGAACGGAACTCTATTAACGGAGATTTATTGTAAGGAGAAGGTCTCTGTATTAGATCAAACCACATACACGACCCTACCTGTCTCCATACTGACGTAATCAATGGAGTAACAATCCCACTCAAAACCTCGTGGGAGACAGAGTAGGAGTAAGACTGGAGACAACCCTGGTAAAGTCCAATTCTCCACATTCCTTAGAAATACGCTAACTTAACATAGGGGGTCCTCACTAAGAGACTATAGTTAACTAAATTAATAGACGTATTAAAGAATTTTACGTTTAAGTAGAATTGAAATCATCATTATCCTTGGGCTGGGGGGGGTGTGTGTGTGTTGATACTTGGAAAATTTGGTACGTCTCTTGTTCAATTCCTTTTGGATGGGAAACATTTAAAAAATTTATTGTCAAAACAACTCCATATTAAGTGTATGATGTTTTAGGTGGATAAATTTCACATATTACCCCGAGGGGTCAATCGCGGTCACCATTTCTTGGACGGACGGTTACGTCCTCTGTATTTTCTACGCCCAAACTAGGGAACTATCCCTTCTAGGGGACCTCCTCCCGTACCGTTGGGTGAGGTCACAAGAACGGACCTCTTAGGTTACCTGTCTCCTTGGACCGTTCGAGGTCGGGTACCCCAACGTTTCTATATGGTGTGAAATAGTCAACTACCTGTAAATCCGATAAAGGTGAAAATCGATAATACTACATGTTCAAAAACACATCTGTGTACGAAAGCCAAGAGAACCCATATCCTGATCCTCAACTTAACGAGCTAGTATACCATTGACTTGACGGTCTGCCCAAAGGTTTCACCGACGTAGTAAGTGCGGGTGGTCTTCATATTCTCCTATACTTAAAGAGGTGTAACATTCATTATCTACCGTACTGTTTACGCTTTCACTCCGTACACTTCAGTACTAGAGGGAATAAATGACCGTTATTCGCGTTTATCGAATTTTACAAATTCTAAACAAAATAAGTTGGATTCTTCATCACAAATTTTATGTATAGATGTAACATAGATTCTCTTGAAAAGCCTCAAATCTTATGTAGAATTATAAATATATTACTTCATTTTCGAAGTATTTATCTTTACCGGTACTCTAATATTTTATTAATCATGTAAATAAAACACTAAACATTAATACACTTAAAGACAATTCCCTCCCTGAATCTCTAGAACGGACCCCTACTTCTGGACATGTAATTGTGTCACGTGAAAAGTTCCTGGACACACTAGGTCGGGACCGAGGAAAAGGTAGGAAGATGGTGCGAAGGAAAATGCGTGGCTCTCAGTCCAATAGTGGTACCGAAACACATTGAGTTGGAATGAAACTCCTCAGTGGATCGAAGAAGGAGTCTAAGATTATCCACCGTACCGGGTTCAATTACGATAACACCTCCTTTATTTCATCCTATGACGGGTCAAACATAAAAATAAAACCCACGACGACCATCCTTTGGGATTGACTAGATTTATTTTGGGTCCGTCAACTTACGAGATCAAAACTAAAACATTCTATTTATTCACTTATGACATCCGAACACACTACTATTTTATATCTGGTTGAACTACACGTCGAAATATCTCACCTAGATTCATTTTTAAACTCCCCAACCTTGTTCAGTCTTAAGGAGACGAAGTCCAAAATACTAAAAACGTAGAACATAAGATATTATAAAAGTAAGTTAAGGTAGAACAAAGTAGTACCGAAAGATTTTGATACAGATGTATTTCACTTGTGGTACTCGAGTTTCCTAACATTGTACCACTAAAAAGGAAGAATTTTTTCGAAAAAAATAGAATACTCTAAGAGAGTCACCACGAGAATCCACTGTAAAAGGTAAGTCTTTACAGAATTTTTATTTACTTCTGAAAGGTCTTAGTGTCACCTGTTATACGAGACAGACGGGATAGTAATGACCGATTAGAATCACGTCAATGGTAAGAGTAGACATAACAATGTATGAGTCTGGATGACCCACTGGGTACGTTTAAGGACCTAAAAAAAAATTTAGTCTTTAAGAGAAACAGGGGGTAGTTCGTAATAAGGACAAATTCCAAACGTTAATCTTTTCGTAGTTTACTAGAACATAAAATTTCATTGCCATCTAAAAGGAAGACTTTGTAAAGAGATAACACTTCTTCGTGAATCATATTTACCTACTTACATCCCGAATGAGGGAAATGAACCACATATTTTTGATAAAATTTTAATCGAATCTACACTACGTCAAATATTTAAGGTGGAGTTTTCATGACACAGATAAACGAACACAACGACGTAAACATTCGTAGGTACTTTCAAATGAGTAAACATTGAGAGTCCTAACCTTTATAATTGTGAAAGATGAAAAATATGTAAATGGTATACACCATTAATTACTGGTTTAACCACTAACTCTCCGTCACCCTGTTACCCCTAAAAATTTTTTAATAGTTTCTTTCTTGTTTAAAACAGGGATTACTAAAGTCATAAATTAAGTGAAATAAAATCGTATTTTTTAACCGGAGTCTCTTCGGTTTGTAGTCTGAACTTCGGGTCGAAGTAGAAACGGATCGAGACTAGTACCCGTTCAATAGAGTGGAGAGAATCGGGGGAAAAGGAGTAGAGAGAGAGTAACTATTAGTGTATATCGAGTATTCAAAGAACACTCTTAATTCGTTCGGTTACGTATATGAATAGACCGTGTATTAAACAGAAGTCATGTACAACGGAGAACGATAACAGTTGTTGTCGTTACCGTTGTTATGATGATGAAACCTTTATACACAATAAGATACACCCTGGACACAACATTAGAAATAATTAGTTTATTACACTATGGGATACTGAGTTAATGATGTGGAGAATAATACATCCATTATATACATCGATACGTGTGTACATATTTGTGCATACGAGTGTGTGTGTGTTCAGGTATGTGTGACGTGGACTTCAAAAATAATTAAATAAAAATTAACCCCCTTTAACGAAGTACTACAACACAACAAAAGACGGTATGCTGTTATGTTTAGTTGGCATTGATATGTATACACTGGAGGGAGAACTCGAAGGGAGAGGAGGGGAGTAGGGTGGGGAGACACAGTAGTGTCTCGTGGTCCGAGCCGAGGGACACAATGTGTCGTTGAAGAGTGGTCGGTAGATAAACTGCAGATAAACTGTGCTAGCACATATATATAACTGCGATGAAAGAGATGAGCAGAGTGAGAGAGAAGGAGGTAACACAGGTGTTCAGACGTGGACTTCAAAACTTCCTCTCCAGGATCTTAAATTTGGGAGGATACAACCCTATGTATATAAGAGTTCCAGTTATGATAGAGTTCAGAAGAGTTTACGTCCTTCTTTGTACCCGTGTATTGATACGATATGCCACGTGACAGAGTTTAAACTTCTATTAAGGCCGACTGACTTGTGGTAGAATTGGATCCCGTGGGTACCAAATATCGAGGGAGAACTAACACAGTCCTCCCGAGTTCCGGTTCGAACGTAATCGGGCTTCTTTCTTTCGTGAGACGTCTCTAGTTTTTCACCTAAACTGAGACCCCGTCGTGGTCCCACGACACTAACAGGATGGGCATCAGAGTGTGAAAGGTGAAGTATGTTTCGAGACACCGTTCTAGAGTGTCTATTTATAAGATTGGAACTTGTCACGTAAAATCGCTTTCCCAAAAAAAAATACAGACACACTGTCAGTGGGGGTTTTCCGTGGGAGTGTCAACTCAGATAATTGGTCAATATCAAAGTGTATAACTACGATATTTTGACTAAAATTCGATTACTAAAATAGAAGGGTCATTACTGATTCAACAAAGAAACAGGATACGTATCTCAAATTTATACGAAGTATTTCTTAACAAATATTTACAGGATCAATTTTTTTTCAGTTCTCTTTTCGATGTATAAAAGAAAAACACGTTTAGGGACATGTAAAAATTAAACCCCTCAGTAGTGTTAATGATATTGGATGAATGGAGACTTTTTTTTCAGAATTCCCTCTAAGAACTCTGGGACTCGGCTCCTGTAAAATATTACTTACTCGGATTCCGGGTCTCGACACTTACGTTCACCTAAAACCTTCCTTCGTACGCGAAACAAAAGGAGTCTGGGAAGAATTTTGGACCTTTCTCTCCGTAGTGACCCTATACACGACACGAGACGTACTCCTATCAAAACGGAGACCCTTTCAGTCTCGGTCCGGTTTTAGTGGGGACCCTAAACTTCAGACTTCAGTGAACAAACCGAGACAATGATCGTCCTGAGTTCTTACGATAGTAACCGGTCACACTTGTCACCAATTCTTTACTAAACGACATCGTTAGTAAAGGTGTTAAACACTTCTATGTCTTTAAGTAGAAGTAACACAAAGTCCGAGGTCTTTCTGTTTAGAACCACCCCAAAAGTCCACCCTGAATCTTTATTTCCCCGACAATACATAAATTTTTAGAGGTCCTGACAAGAGAGTCTCTTGAAAATTCACGGACAAACGAAAACTTGTCCAGACAACTTATTTTGTTAACATGACATTACGGTCGTACTCTAGTCGAAAACAATCTTATGGGTTCATTTTGGCAGTTTGTAATGGTTTAGGAAAACCTCCACAATCTTCTCTCGGGTCTCTCTTTCACTTCCCTTTTTTCAAGTTAGACCCTATAAATCTAAACATAAATGTAATAAAAGGATAAATCTAGAAAAGAGCTGGTACTTTTTATCAGTGCATGTAATACAATTAAAAAGGGAACGACAATGGGTCGTGTTGACAAAGGATTTTATATATATATATCATATTTTATTTTTGAAGAGGTTTGTCTTCAAATCTCTGAGTTAACTCCTAAAATTAGAGGACCTCTTCCTTTACCGTTGGGTGAGGCCATAAGAACGGACCTCTTAGGGTACCTGTCTCCTCGGACGCCCCGATGTCAGGTACCCCAGCGTTTCTCAGCCTGTGCTGACTCACTGAAGTGATAGTGATAGATATATATATTATTTCAAATATGAAAAGTATATTTGAAAGTGACAGTGTAAATCTTTGAAGTTGTGTCTAAATAAATTACGGATCACACATAACCCTCAACAAGTTTCAAGAGTCTGATGTAACCACTTGTCTGTTTAGAGGGACGAGAGTACCTGGAACGTTAAATCGAGTGTGTCTTGTATATTGTATAGATACTTACTGTTCTAGGTCTGAAATCGAACGAATTTCCCAGGTGCACCGGATTTCCCCAGATAATGTTTAACGAATATCACACTGACGTTTAAGTGATTGTATAATATGAGTCTGTACTTCTTTTATGTATAAAAATTTTGAAAACAGGTATAGACTGAATTAGAAGGAATACATGGGACGGACCTTCTTTTATTTTTGTTTTGTCGATCTACAAAAGAGAAGGTCACGTCGTTACATAACGAAAACCCATTGTGAATCAGAGACTTAACTTTTTTCGTCACGACGTAGTCCATGAAGACATACGACGTTCTGGTAAAAGAGTTATAAAACACAATAAGTATTAAGTCACTGATATCTGTGTTGTGTGAACAGATTAACCGTACCAAATGTAAAGGGGGTAGTAAAAACATTCAGATCTGTTAGTTGTCTTGTTATTCAGTTCGGGATCAATATCGTAAATGTCAAAGGTACCATATTTATGAAACTAGAACTATACGTCTACTGTGGTGGGAAATACCGTCTTTCACTTCTCCTTGATTTTTCGGAGAACTACTTCCACTTTCTCCTCTCACCTTTTCAATCGAATTTCGAGTTGTAAGTCTTTTACTTCTAGTACCGTAGACCAGGGTAGTGAAGTACCCTTTATCTACCCCTTTGTCATCTTTATCACAGTCTGAAATAAAAACCCCCGAGGTTTTAGTGACGTCTACCACTGACGGCGGTACTTTAATTTTCTGCGAATAAGGAACCTTCTTTTCAATACTGGTTGGATCTATCGTATAAGTTTTCGTCTCTGTAAAGAAACGGTTGTTTCCAGGTAGATCAGTTCCGATACCAAAAAGGTCATCAGTACATACCTACACTCTCAACCTGACACTTCTTCCGACTCGTGACTTCTTAACCACGAAAACTTCACACCACAACCTCTTCTGAGAACTCTCAGGGAACCTGACGTTCCTCTAGGTTGGTCAGGTAAGACTTCCTCTAGTTGGGACCCTAAAGAAACCTTCCTTACTACGATTTCGACTTCGAGGTCATGAAACCGGTGGAGTACACTTCTCAACTGAGTAACCTTTTCTGAGACTACGACCCTCCCTAACCCCCGTCCTCCTCTTCCCCTGCTGGCTCCTACTCTACCGACCTACCGTAGTGCCTGAGTTACCTGTACTCAGACTCAATTGAGGCCCTCAACCACTATCTGTCACTCCGGACCACACGACGTTAAGTACCCCAGTGTTTCTCAGCCTGTACTGACTCGTTGACTTGACTTGACTTGACTAAAGTTCGATGGCTACACTGCAGTCACTTACATCTGTTCTTGACGGTGTCGAGTAGTAACACATGACAAAGGTGGTTTGTCTATACATCGGTGTCTCCTGAAGTTCTAGGGTCCATATCATTTGTGCATCACGTTCATTCTATAAATCCTTCACCACTTAAAAACTCTCAAGTTTTGTAATTTTAAAATTATGTTAATATTTAAATATGTTATATTAAAAATCATCACTGATACAAATTGTTGACCGAATATCTTAAGGATTTTTAAATTCTTAACTGAGAGTGTTCAGTGACACAGTCCAGTTTTAGTCTCATTTAGTATTTACTAAGGAGATTAAGAAAGTAGTAAGAGAAAATCAGGTTATCGTTTAGCATAACTGAGAGGAAGACTTTGTGTGGAACTTAGTGAAGGAAGGGAAAAGGGCAGTATGAAGAGTAGTGGTCGTACAGGACGGACACAAGGACGTTACAGGAGGAGAGACGAGAGAGCCGGAGGTGAAAATAGACGTCAAGTAAGAAGGATGTCATCGGTCTCCGTATGATAATTTTACATAGTGTAGTATCGTCATAGTGAAGGGTAGAAGTTGTGACAGTAACAGGAATCTTCTTTTGGGTTCGACAATAATACGGCTTATTGTGGGATGCAGTAGACCGATGTCGGAGGGAATGTTGAAGTAGAACGGGTAACCGGATGAGTTCGTGATGTACGGTCGGTGTGACCGGAAAGAAAAAGATTTTGTATCAACTAGAACCCCGGAACCGTAAACAAGGGAGACGACCTTTACGATAAAGAAGGAAGTGTCTTAAGGTCCGGACTAAGGAAGAGTAATCCAAAGACACTTTAGTGAGTCAAGTGAAGACAAGTCAGTGAGTCAGCACAGGCTGAGAAACTCTGGAGTACTTGGTGTCGTACGATCCGGAAGGACAGGTAGTGGTTGAGGGTCTCAGGTGGGTTTGGATACAGGTAACTCAGTCACTATGATAGGTTGGTAGAGTAGGAGACAGCAGGGGTGCAGGAGGACGGGAGTTAGAAAGGGTCGTAGTCCCAGAAAAATTTACTCAGTCGAGAAGTGTAGTCCACCGGTTTCATAACCTCAAAGTCGAAGTTGTAGTCAGGAAGGTTACTTGTGGGTCCTGACTAGAGGAAATCCTACCTGACCAACCTAGAGGAACGTCAGGTTCCCTGAGAGTTCTCAGAAGAGGTTGTAGTGTCAAGTTTTCGTAGTTTAGAAGTCACGAGTCGAAAGAAATATCAGGTTGAGAGTGTAGGTATGTACTGATGACCTTTTTGGTATCGGAACTGATCTACCTGCAAACAACTGTTTCATTACAGAGACGAAAAATTATACGACAGATCCAACCAGTATTGAAAAGAAGGTTCCTCATTCGCAGAAAATTAAAGTACCGACGTCAGTGGTAGACGTCACTAAAACCTTGGGGGTTTTTATTTCAGTCGATGACAAAGGTGACAAAGGGGTAGATAAACGGTACTTCACTACCCTGGCCTACGGTACTAGAATCAAAAGACTTACAACTCGAAATTCGGTTGAAAAAGTGGGAGGAGAAAGTGAAAGTAGTTCTCCGAGAAATCAAGAAGAAGTAAAAGACGGTATTCCCACCACAGTATAAACATGGACTCCAATAACTATAAAGAAGGTCGTTAGAACTAAGGTCGAACACGAAGTAGGTCGGGTCGCAAAGAGTACTACATGAGACGTATCTTCAATTCATTGATCCCACTGTCGGAACTAAATGAGGAAAAGGATAAACCTTGGCCAAACAATAAGGTACAGGTCAAGATTGACAACGAAGGACTGCATGTATGTCCAAAGAGTTCTCCGTCCAGTCCACCAGACCACAAGGGTAGAGAAAGTCTTAAAAGGTGTCAAATAACACTAGGTGTATCAGTTTCTGAAACTGTATCAGTTATTTGTCTTTATCCACAAAAAGACCTTGAGAGAACGAAAAAGGTACTAGGTCACCTACAACCGTTAAACTATAGACCAAGGAGACGGAAAAGATTTTGGTCGAACTCATAAACCTTCAAGTGTCAAGTGCATACAACCTCGGATTAAAGATAGTATTACCATAAAACTTTACCCCGGAAACCCTTTATTAATCGGGGGTACTTACCCCTAATCACAGGAATATTCTACTCTATGTTCTGTCAAATACACCTAGACGCAGAAGAAAAAGAGGGCGTTCAATAGTGTAACTAGGTAATTTAACTCCTGAAATACAATCAACTTGGATCACTCTTTCTTCATCGTTGATGAGATCTGAATAGTCATTACTACAAACGTACGGTCTCGTACCCTTTAGACTGTTGTAAAGTCTGTTTTTATTTAGACTGTTTTTAAGTCTGTAGAAGATGGAGCCACTCTAAAGGTCCCCAGACCACCCCACCCGTACATCTCTCTAAAAAAAGATTCCACTTCCTATTTAACAACGTGGGTCCGGGAGGATGGTGGTTCTTTCTCCGTACCGTGGATGACTCAGAGAAACCTAAACCCCCCGTTGTATCAGGAGTAAACCCCACACAATGATACCGGGTAAATGACTCACTAGACTTTCTTTCACTTTCGGTGAGTCAGCATAGGTTGAGAACCGTTAGGGTACCTAACAAGTCAGGGACCTTGAGAGGTCCAGTCTTATGACCTCACCCATCGCAAAGGGAAGAGGTCCCCTAGGAGGGTTAAGTCCCTAACTTATCGACGCTCAAAACTACCCTGGGTCTTGTTCTCTTCTGAGACGGGGTCCAGGTCCGACAACACGTTCGACGAGACGGTGAACCCGGTACACTGGGTCCTCTAGATCAACCAGGAAGTCCACAGTCTCCGTCTCTCCCAACGACAACCTCGTAAACCGTCGGCGACAACCTCACCGAGTCTACCATTTCTTAGACGGGCGTTACACCCTCTGGGTCCAAGTTAGGGACCCAACCCTTCTAGGGGACCTCTTCCCGTACCGTCGGGTGAGGTCATAAGAACGGACCTCTTAAGGCACCTATCCTTTCGGACCGTCGATATCAGGTACCCTAGTGTTTCTCAGTATACATTGAAAGCGAAAACGTATCCTCTTAGTATCACACCCGGGAACGCTGAAATCTTGTTTCGGAAAGGTGAGAGACATCTATTAATGAGAGGAAGACTCTTTATCAAAAACTGGACGATGACCCAGAATCATCTCTTACTTGTCAATTGGTACCCGGTGGTTCAATGGTGTACGATCATTTCATTACGAGTTTTAAGAGGTTCGGTCCGAAGTCGTTATGCACTTGGCACTTGAGGGACTACAAGTTCGACAAAAATCTTTTCCGTCTCCTTGGTCTCTAGTTTAACGGTTGTAGACGACCTAGTACCTTTTTGGCTCTCTCAAGGTCTTTTTGTAGACAAAGACGAAATAACTGATACGGTTTCGGAAACTGACACACCTAGTGTTATTTGACACCTTTTAAGACTTTCTCTCCCCTTATGGTCTGGTGGACTGGACGGAGAACTCTTTAGACATACGTCCAGTCCTTCGTTGTCAATCTTGACCTGTACCTTGTTGTCTGACTAAGGTTTATCCATTTCCTCATGCAGTTCCGACATATAACAGTGGGACGAATAAATTGAAGATACGTCTCATGTAGTACTCTTTGAGACCTGACCTTCTTCGTGTTCGACCTTAGTTCTAACGGCCCTCTTTATAGTTATTGGAGTCTATACGTCTACTGTGGTGAGAATACCGTCTTTCACTTCTCCTTGATTTTTCGGAGAACTACTTTCACTTTCTCCTCTCACTTTTTCAATCGAATTTCGAGTTGTAAGTCTTTTGCTTCTAGTACCGTAGGCCAGGGTAGTGAAGTACCCTTTATCTACCCCTTTGTCATCTTTGTCACAGTCTGAAATAAAAAAACCCGAGGTTTTAGTGACGTCTACCACTGACGTCGGTACTTTATTTTTCTGCGAATAAGGAACCTTCTTTTCAATACTGGTTGGATCTGTCGTATAAGTTTTCATCTCTGTAATGAAACGGTTGTTTCCAGGTAAATCAGTTCCGACACCAAAAAGGTCATCAGTACATACCTACACTCTCAACCTGACACTTCTTCCGACTCGTGGCTTCTTAACCAAGAAAACTTGACACCACAACCTCTTC
Organism: Capra ibex; assembly: GCA_006410555.1. Classification (NCBI taxonomy): domain Eukaryota; kingdom Metazoa; phylum Chordata; class Mammalia; order Artiodactyla; family Bovidae; genus Capra; species Capra ibex. The sequence goes on along the minus strand of SJYO01018757.1, from coordinate 68,529,673 downwards.
TGAGAACTCTCAGGGAACCTGACGTTCCTCTAGGTTGGTCAGGTAAGACTTCCTCTAGTTGGGACCCTAAAGAAACCTTCCTTACTACGATTTCGACTTCGAGGTCATGAAACCGGTGGAGTACACTTCTCAACTGAGTAANTGGTTGGATCTGTCGTATAACTTTTCGTCTCTATTATGAAGCGGTTGTTTCCAGGTAAATCAGTTCCGATACCAAAAAGGTCATCAGTACATACCTACACTCTCAACCTGACACTTCTTCCGACTCGTGACTTCTTAACCAAGAAAACTTCACACCACAACCTCTTCTGAGAACTCTCAGGGAACCTGACGTTCCTCTAGGTTGGTCAGGTAAGACTTCCTCTAGTTGGGACCCTAAAGAAACCTTCCTTACTACGATTTCGACTTCGAGGTCATGAAACCGGTGGAGTACACTTCTCAACTGAGTAACCTTTTCTGAGACTACGACCCGCACTAACCCCCGTCCTCCTCTTCCCCTACTGGCTCCTACCCTACCGACCTACCGTAGTCCCTGAGCTACCTGTACTCAGACTCACTTGGGGCCCTCTACCGCTACCTGCCCCTCCGGACCGCTTGACGCTAAGTACCCTAGCGTTTCTCAACCTGTGCCGACTCGCTGACTTGACTTGACTTGACTTGGTTCAATGGTCCCTTTGACGCAACGGGTAACACTTGTCCCACAACAGACTAGGTGGTTCAGTATTTTAGTCTGTACGTGTCGTTGTGACGGAGGAGTCAACCTTCTAATCATAGAATAGTTTCAGAATTCGTCCGAGATCTCTGTAGTCATTCAACGTACTTCTTCACCGGGGCGACGGGTGCGAGGGGTGAGGACGACGTGACCGAAGAGAAAGGATCTGACATGCACTCTGGACTACCCCGGAAGGACTTTCAGTTAAGTATCTCCTCCTCTCTTCTGAGTCCGGACCACGTATCTACCAAAACGTACAATACGTCGGTCTTGGGTTTCCACCCATCGACCCCGAGATGTCAAGGAAAGACCCGGTAGGGACTTCCCCTTAGCACTACCCTTTAGAAGAGTTCCTCGTCTTGAAACTCGTCACGAGGATCGACAAGTGAAACGAACCACGAATGACTTCCGTTCCCCTGATACCTCACCCATTACCTTCTTCCGTCATCAATGCTTATGGGACACTGGTCAGTGTCTTTACTCCTGATAAAGGAGGAATTAATCAATACTTATCCACACACATAGTTTATAGAAACAAAGGGAGAGTAAAGGAATAGTACATTGTATTCTATATAACCAAAATATAGTATCAGAAAAATTCACAACAATTAAATATAGTGTCATAAAGTCAATACTCTTTAGTTTCTCTTCTCAGTTGCTATGAGTCTTGAAATGGAGAAGAAGCCTCCTTCTCTAATCCTACAATATCCAACGTACGTCCTATCCATCTAGTACAATCCACCTCAATACTGAAGTAACAGATATAATCCTCTAACGACGACGATTCAGCGAAGTCAACACAGGCTGAGACCCGCTTGGGTATCTGCCGTCGGGTGGTCCGAGCGGGTAGGGACCCTAAGAGGTCCGTTCTTGTGACCTCACCCAACGGTAAAGGAAGAGGTTACGTACTTTCACTTTTCACTTTTACTTCAGTGAGTCAGCACAGACTGAGAATCACTGGGGTACCTGACGTCGGATAGTCCAAGGAGGTAGGTACCCTAAAAGGTCCGTTCTCATGACCTCACCCCACGGTAACGGAAGAGGTACCTTCTCTAATTCATACCGAATTACACATACACACAGGAATCAGTGTGTCAACACAGGTTGAGAAACACTAGGGTACCTGAGATCGGACGGACCAAGGAGACAGGTACCCGTAAGAGGTCCGTTCTTATGACCTCACCTAACGGTACGGGAGGAGGTCCCCTAGATGGGTTGGGTCCCTAGCTTGGGTCTAAAGGGCGTAATGTCCACCTAAGAAATGGTAGACTCGGTGGTCCCTTTGGGTATGTACTCAGTCATGGAATATTATTTAGAGAAAAGTAGATAAACAGGTAGATAGATAGAGGACATAACAAAAACAAAGAAACCTCTTGAGATTGATTATATTACAGGATCCTCTCAGAAGGGACTATTAAAATAGATTTCATCGGGGGTGAGAGGTGCAATGGTGACAGACAGAACAATGGAATAAGGGTACTTGAGTACGTTTAATGAATCGGAAAAAATACAGAGTTGAAACGTTATACAATTTACCCTCCTTGACATTACAAAAGGAGTCACCCACAATTTGAGACTCAAAAGATTAGACATTTTATTCTTATTTTTACCATGGATACTCTTAATTAACTCTATCTCATTCCTTTGTAAAATCGAGTCTTACACCATGGATCATACTCAAGTTACTGATCTTCGATATCTCTCGACAAACAAACGTATAATAGTCGTTCGTCTAATTTCTCGTCCTCTCACAGATCTCGTGTCATCTTGACCTTGGTCATTGTGTCTTAGTATCGTCTAGGACCCGGAATCCTTCTTCACCTCAAACCCGGACCTCCAACCCGTGGTACCACCGTTCACACATTACTCTACCAACGAGTACTGTCATCTTACTGTCTCCTTATTTAGTCAAAAGTATCTACCTTTTAAAATAATCCTTACTATAGACCTATAAATAGTTTTACAACCTCTTAGAGATAAGAAGTGAAGACTTATAGATAAAAAATCTCTTTTTTTCTTTTTGGTACAAGATTCCGGTGACTTCGTCTTGTTGAACCGACACCCGAGTAAAATTTACTTACTTTCAAGTAGTATACTCCGGTCCAGTGACCCATTGGAGACAAGTAAGAATATAACCCATCCAGTTTATTATCTCTCTCTTAGCACTTAATTTCAATGATCAAGTCTAACTGGTCCCTCTCCACTTAGTGGTCTATTCACCTCTTTTTCTTCTTCATTAACACTTGTCCCTTCTCTCCCGGTGTCTACATCCCTTATCCTCGTCCACAGACTTTATCTTCCCCTACCAAACCCCATCTCTTTTTTCACTCTCTATTTGTTCGGAATTGTTACATTTTTACTGGGTCTGAAATAGGGATTTACCGATATCGTATGTCGAACTTCTGGAGTTTCCTTTTTATGGAATTGTAAATTCTTTCATAGAGGACCGGGTGGTCATTATCTGACTACGGGGAATTTACCGAAACTTTATCCACACATCCGCTCCCTCACTAAACCGTCTTTCCCCTTCTCAATTAGATATTCCCCTTTAGACTCCAATCCTCTTGTACTTTCGTCTAGTAAGTACTACTTACATTTCCTTTCTCGTTCTAAATTATTACTTAGTCCCCCTGTTTCAAGAAGGGTTCGATCCCTAGCTTGGGTCCAGAGGGAGTAACGTCCGTCTAAGAAATGGTCGTCTCGGTGGTCCCTTCAACCTGTTTCTAATCGCGATTGTTATCCTTGGCACATGAATACTGAGTACTTCGGGTGGTACCGCTCGAAAAATGTACATGGTGGTGTAACTTACTGTCGGTGGGTATTCTACTCAGGCACCAATTGGGGTGACTTACCCCATTGAAGTATTGAAACACCTCTACCCAGAATCTCCGTCCTCTAGACTCAAAGTGCAGATCCGAGAGACTCTGTTACTGAGCCCACGAATTGACAAGACGGGTCGACTCTCTTCTACTACTTCGAGGCCTTTCCTGACCCTTCCCCCTTATGTTTCTTGAAACTACAATTTCTTAAAATTTTACTTTCATTCTGTGTCGTTTCTCCTTTTACAAAGATTTCCTCATTTCCTTAAGTATAAATAACTAGTAGAACGTTTGAGTCCTCGTGTATATATTACAGAGAAGTAGTGGGTTCTTGAGAACTTTATCTGCACTAAAGGCAAGTGTGTCTACTCCTATAGCTTCACGTCTTCAGTGGCAATTAGTGGCTCAAGCATTTATGGTCTCGGTCCTAATCTTGGTGACAGCTGACGCAAGCTTTCGGGTGTCATAAAGGTAAACTTGTCGACGGAACCCTTTCCTTCATGACTCCGACCCACACTCTCTCGTCTTTACCGTAGAGGAAGCTTACCACCCCGTTTGTACGTTTATTTCGTACTGATCTTTCTGTTTTTTTCCTTTACTCTTTCCCTCCTGGTGTTCCACTATTAATCCGAGTGTGGTGGACAAAAAAGGAAACCGGTTTTTCCAGAGAGAAGTTCCGAAACTCACTGTTTGTTTCGTTGCCTCACCGAGTCTTTCCGGTTGTACCCAGTAGTGTACTCTACAAGTCTCTACGATTTGTACACTAAAGTTCTTTGGGGTTTGACACTGTTCTTTCTCTAGGGTCTGTTAACTGTATGACGACGACTGACGTTGTCTATACAGTGTCTTTTGTTAGTAAATTTGTTCCCTATTTGTCTCTCCTCGAGTCCTTCTACGTAAGAGATCTCCACGAACTGTCCTTCACACCAATGACATATCTATCCTAGTCCTCGGTGTATCGACACCTCCTTTTTGTTGGGACGTTTCGACCACCCAATCCAAATTAATAGTGGTGAAACGTATCTTCCTTTGACACCGGGTATCTCAAACTCCTGAACGAGCACCACGGATTCAAAATCTGAGATCCACAGTCTGGGATTCAGTTCACACTAATCATGTACTTGGTCAACAGTACATTTCGTTGTACAAAGATTACCACTTAAATCTCTAAGTCTAATACACCCTTTATAAAAACTCGACTCGAGAAATGAAACACGGTATGTCCATCGTGAAAATTTTGTAAATAGATCAAAAATTATTTTCGTTGGAACCAAAGATCTACTTTTACTGTAAGTCAAGTCAGAACAAACACGACACAAACCAACGCCATCATAAAAGGTCCACGCCTACGTACATCTTGGAATTGGGACATACCCGATTATTAATTGTTTCCACCTGCGACTGAAGTGTTTCACTAACCCCTAGACTGTCGTCTAGGAAAACAAACGTCGGTAGGTCCTATGTCAATAGGAGACCTTTCGTTAAGAAACTACCGGTCGATTTCCAGTAAGTGTCTACATTTGACTGTCGACCCTTTACGTGTGGTGTCGGTGGGGGTTTGGGGTGGGGAGTGGGACTGGGACTTCAGAAACAAAGTGAGAATTTGAACAGACTCATTTACCTGACTTAATTGAGACTTGGTAAGTCTTATTTTCGTTGAGTAAAGTTGGGTGTTTTGAAATACAATCTATATAAGTGTTAATGGTTAAGTACGACTGTGAGAACCTGACAAGTCTATTGGTTAAAACAAGAAGAAATTCCTTCAGTTTTACGGGTCGAGAGAAAAGGGTTAAAGACTGGATCCTACTCATCTTCTGTGATTTTTAATACCAGATTCACTAAAATTTAAAAGGGCAACTTACAGACATCTGTGAGACACCAATATAAGACGTAGGGACAAAGTAAGGTAAACCTGTTTTATTTATAAGGGACCATAGTCATTCTGATTCACCGAGTAATTGTCGTACCGTCGGGGTTTCATCTCCTGTTTTTAGTTACGGAACTGGTGATAGGTCCGAGAAGTACTTCTTAGTCGATAAAGGACTCAGGTCTACCCACTACACGAACTAGTAAAGAGGAAAACTGTACCGAACAAGTCCTAAGTTTTATAAAAATGTTCTTTTTCGTGTGTTTAGAGTAATAGGTGGAAGACTCGACACTATTTCCCCATGAATTAGAAAAAAGAAACGAGTTTTAGAGTTTAGGTTCCGTTAATCTTAATCTCTTCTTCAAAACAAAATCTACCATCTTTTGAACAAACAAAATTGTATTGTCTTCTGTCTTCACCCTATAATTAGTCACATCGAACTACTCTCTCTTCTAGAGGTCTTAGAATTGTCGATTGGGGACAAGTGGTAGGTCAGAGAAGGGGTGGAGCGACATAAAGGAGGAAGCGAGGGAGTGAAAACAGTAAAGAAAAGAAGAAAGAAAAACGAGAAAGAGAGGAAAGGAAGGACAGAGAGAGGAGGGGTGGAGAAGAGAAGGAAAGGAAGGAGAGTGAGAAAGAAGGAAGGAAAACAAAAATTAATAAGACATAAACACCTCGAAGGGTCCACCACGATCATCATTTCTTAGACAGACGGTCCCGTCCTCTACGTCCTCTACACTCAAACTAGGGACCCAGTCCTTCTAGGGGACCTCCTTCTTTGCTGTTGGGTGAGGTCATAAGAACGGACCTCTTAGGGTACCTGTCTCTTCGGACCACCCGATACCAGATACCCCAGAGTCTCAACCTGTGTTGACTCACTGACTCGAAGACATAAACTTGTAGGAATGGATGAAGGACAAGATCTGGAGGAGAAGGGGTATATCCTCGGATGGGACGGACCCAACAGATTTGTCTGTGTATTGGAAAGACCGGTGCAGATTGTAGGGACCCGTTGTTTGACCGGTCCTACCTCTGGCGAATTACCGAATCAACATCGTGGAAATTCGAGACTTACTGTCGAAGAATGTGGACGTGGTGTCTGACCGTCCTTCAGGGAGACTGCTACGAGTGACTGAGATTGTCCGCGATCGTTAAGAAAGACATTGGTCTTCTCCGTCTATTCCAGGAGCGGCTCTCTTCAACCTGCCTTCCAACGATTTGTGTATCTCGACTCCTCGGGTCTTCCTTCCCGACGAGGGTTTCTTCTGGTGATCCTAGAGTAAATCAAAAATACAGGTCCTGTGAGACTAAACGGGTGACAGTGTATCACCGGGAACTTTCGGTCCACGACACTCAGGATCAACTTACGACAACTTTCTAACAAGAGTATGGTGCCTGTACTGTAACTAACGGGACAGGAGGGGTATATCACATTTGTACCTGTGAGTAAAATATAAAGATTAAGGGGGGACGGGGAAGTACAAAAAAAAATTATGAAAGTTCAAATAAGAAATAAAAGTAAAGGTTAAACTTCAGTTAAATGAAACAGACGTCTGGGTTGATGAGTGACGGTAGATTTGTGCCTACTGTAGTAACACAATCCACCATACTCTTTAACGAGACGATAAGATGTCAATGACAGTCTCGTTCGGGTAGAAATGTAGTTTACGACAGTCAATAAAACTCCTAAATACGTTCGTCGTTGTAAGTTGTATTTGTATGGCACCAAACAGAGGAACTATTCTCTTTCCCTACACACTAAAAAAAAGACGTATTCAGCTCGAACAGGTACCGTGGGGTGAGGTCATGAGAACGGACCTCTTAGGGTACCTGCCTCCTCGGACCTTCCGACGTCAGGTACCGCAGCGACTCTCAACCTGTGCTGAGTCACTGAAGTGAAAGTGAAATGTGAAAGTACGTAACCTCTTCCTTTACCGTTGGGTGAGGTCACAGGAACGGAGCTCTTAGGGTCCCTACTACCTCGGACCGCCCGACGGCAGAAACCCTAGCGTGTCTCAGTCTGTGTTGACTTCGCTGAATCGTCGTCGTCGTCGTCGTCTCGAACAGTTACCGTCGAGAAACTGGTAAGAAGAAGGAAGAAATATTGGACGAACCAGGAAGGAGTGAATAACGGAGACGACAACGGTGGGACCAGCCTCGGTGACGGTAGAGATCAGAAATAAGTAAATGACTAATAAAACCCCACACGACCCAGAAGTAACGCACTTCCGACAAATCGACACCTCGGCCCCCTGATGAGAGATCAACACCACGTACCCGAAGAGTTAGTCACCGAAGAGAACACTCGTGTCCGAGATCCCACGTGTCCGAAGATATCAACGGAGTGTACCCGAGTCATCACCGCCGAGGGTCCGAGTTCTCGTGTCCGAGCCATCAACACCGTGTGTCCGAATCCACGAGGCGCCGTACGCCCTAGGAGGACCTAGTCCCTAACTTGGGGCACAGAGGACGTGACCGTCCACCTGAGAGGTGGTGACTCGGTGGTCCCTGCGGGGGAGTAGATAACAGAATACCGTTCACGGAGCCCTTCTATCGAGACGAAGACGAGAAGGGCAGAAGTCGGATAAGGGTTGTGTCGTCAGACTCTCTCGTAAAATTCCTTTCAGTATAAGGTAGTGAGAAGACGAATTTGGGAACGATACCGAGAACAAAGTGAGCGTCCTTTTACGTCTGATAAAATCGTTCCAGATGTCTCGGGAAGTACTAGATAAAAGTGGGAAGAATTGAAGTTAGAGGAGGAAAAAGCGAAGGGAGTGAGGGTCGGTACACCGAAGGTACGACAAGGACCTTGGATAGTTCACGAGACCCGGAATCTTAGGAACGTAATCGAGAAGGGCCTTGTCAGAAGAGGTTACTGTCGGTAGTCCGAGTGAGGAACGGAAGATATTCAGAAAGTAGTTTAGAAACAAGAGTCACTCCGGACGGGACTGGTGAGATTTAAACGTCGAGTAACACGTAGGGACACGAGGATTAGGACATGGGTTCACCTATACCCCGGAAGGACCCTGTCTGACGAGGGGGTTTAGGAGACGAAATCGAGAAGAGACTTCATGGATCTATTGTCATAGACTACATGTAAAGGACACAAAAAGATGTTTACGATTTTGGTGGTGGTTTACCTTCTTTAATTGATGAACTACGGTTACACATGTATCGGGGGTCTGACTGGCCGTGGATCCCTAATTATTACAATTGGGGACACTGTGATGGAACAATGGAGTGACAGTCGGTTAATCTCTTGACACGTACTCGACTAGTGTACGGGACCCTGAGGGAGAGGGAGTGGATCGAAAAATTTTATGAAACTACTTTAGGTAGTCCCTCAAACTCTCAAAACTCGTGATCGATAGACCTGAGGCCCGAATGGACTACCGAGTCACCATTTCTTAGACGGACGTTACGTCCTGTGGGCTCAAACTGGGGACCTAACCCTTCTACGGGACCTCTTCCCTTACCGATGGGTGAGGTCATAAGAACGGACCTCTTAGGGTACCTGTCTCTTCGGACCACCCGATGTCAGGTATCTCAGTGTTTCTCCGTCTGTACTGACTCATCGACAGTGGAAGTGGAAACAGACCTGAAGAACGAACCACGGGATATTATTTACGACGTGAAAAAGAATGGTGTCGGACCACAACCATGTGACCGAAATAACACGTGCCCGTTCACTTGGTTTCAAACCAAGACGTTGTCGACGGGAATTAGACGAGATAAAAAAGAAAAGAAAGAACGGAATTTTATGAAATACTGAATGAATGTAAAATACAAATAAATACCCTAAAGGGTCCATCGAGTCTGTCATTTCTTAGACGGATGTTACGTCCTCTGGGTCCAAGCTAGAGACCCAGTCCTTCTAGGGGACCTCTTCCATTACCGTTGGGTGAGGTGATAAGAACGGACCTCTTAAGGTACCTGTCTCCTCAGATCACCCAATGTCAGGGTACCCTAACGTTTCTCAGTCTGTACTGACTCACTGATTGTGAAAGTGAATATAAATAATGAACAAAAATGACAGGGAGATTATCGTACATTTGAGGTGTTTCTGTTCCTAAACATAAAACAAGTTCATGGATCTTGTTATAAACTGTACATCACCCGTTTAGGGGCCTCTTCCGTTACCGTGGGGTGAGGTCATGAGAACGGACGTTTTAGGGTGCCTGTCTCCTCGGACCACCCGACGTCAGGTACCCCAGTGTTTCTCAGCCTGTGCTGACTCGCTGAAGTGAAAGTGAAAAGTGAAAGTACGTGACCCCTTCCTTTACCGTTGGGTGAGGTCACAAGAACGGACCTCTTAGTGTCCCTACCACCTCGAGTCACCCGACGGCAGATACACCAGTATGTCTCAGCCTGTGTTGACTTCACTGAATCGTCGTCGTCGTCGTCGTCGTCGTCGGGTCATGTATGACAACTTACTCACTCACTTGTTCGTTTATAAACACCATGCACGGTCAAACAAACTTGAAAACAGGAAGAAAACACACTGCATAGTGACCGGTCAGGAAAATCAGTAGTGGAGTAAACGGAAAACCCATGGACAACGATAGAGTAAAGTAGTAGAACGTACGTTACCATAGTTTAGTGAAGGTGTAAATGGGTACATTAACACGAAAGACAGTAAGTAGATCCAGACATTCTGACGTTCTCGCGGAGAGTCGGTCAGGATGAAAATCCGTTTACTTTTAGGTTACTTAGTCAACCGACAACGTCGACTCAAGGAGGACGACAATTTGAATACCGAGAGAACGAAATCGACTTCGGAACTTAAAGAGGAAATAAGAGAAATTTGGACCTATTGATTAGTGGTCTGTATAGAAGGGTACTTCGGGAGGTACATCGACTTCTTTTATTTAGATTGGGAGTCGTACGATCAGATATCTGGTTATAGTAATTAGAAAAAGGTCCTCTACATAAAAAAAGACTTTTCTACGGTGAAATTTTTTATATAAAGTGTCGGTAAATGACTGACGTAGTCAACTGATTTCAAGTCTGAAATCACCCCTCGTTCTTACCGGAAATACTCCTTTCGTGTATTTGAACGGAATTTTCTCAAAACGAACCAAATTTGTGATTTTACAAGTACCATCCTTTTTAGGGTAATTCCATGTTGAAGTTTTACTGGACATACAAAGTGACATACACACACACACCCCCGCCCCCGTCCTATCTCACTGTCTCTCTCACGGTTGGTTGTCTTGTTTTTCGTACTCCGGACCCTGAAGTCTTGCATCTTATGTTTATACCGGTATCGTAGTGTCGTACTTCTTTAACTTTCGTCACAAAAGAAAAAGAGAAAGAGAAAGGAAGAAAAAAATTTTTAACTCCATATTATAATATTTATGTTGTAATATAATCAAAGTCCACATGTTGTATTGTTAAACATATGTAATACTTCACTAGTATTCAGATCAAAGGAGGACAGTGGTAGTTTCAATGTTTTATATATTACGTTATAATAACTGATATCAGTCGTATGACATGTAATATAGGACTGAATGAAAAAGAATTACTGACTTTCAAATATAGAGAACTGTGGAAGGGGGTTAAAACGGGTGGTAGGTTTGAAGGAAGACTGTTGATGGTCAGAAAAGAGGTACAGACACTCAAAATAAAACTAACAAAACACAAAAATTTAAAGTATATATTCACTTCAGTATGTCATAAACAGAAAGTAACAGACTGTCATATTACGGGAGTTCCAGGTAGGTACAACAACCTTTACCGTTCTAAAGTAAGAAAAAATCCTGACTCATTATAAATTAACATATAAAACAATGACTCAACATACTTAAGAAATGTATAAAACCTATAAGTAGGGAATAGTGTATATACTAAACATTATAAGAGATACACACACAAATATATTTCAGGTAAACCAGATTACATAATAAATTCCGGTTAAAAAGGAATAACTAAAAGACAAACCTAACCGATAGATAACTATATTCACCTCATAATTTCAGGGGACGAAACAGACCCTTTAGGGTATCTGTCTCCCCGGACTGTCCGATGTCCGGTACCCCAGTGTTTTCTCAGTCTATACCGAATCACTGATTTGTTGTTGTTGTATATGATGATAATATAAAAACATTTAGAAAAAAAAAAATTCCAGACAATTATAAAGAAAATGTACAAATCCACTAAAATACAACCCACATACTTATAAATGTTTACAATATAGGTAGAACAACCTTACTGGAAAATAGTAAATATATCATAAGTAGAAACAGAAAATAATGTTAAAAACAAAATTTCAGATAAAACAGTCTACATTCATATGGATGAGGTCGAAAAAAACCAAAGGAAAACGTACTTTGTACAGAAAGGTAGAGAAGTGAAAGGTGTACACACAAAAGAATGTAAACTTCGCTCAGAGAAATCTGTCGTATAAAAAGAGGTAAATCGATAGGATACAGAAAACTCTACTAGGATTTACTACGGTACTCTTACGACGTGAGTTATACGGTCGTTTAAACCTTTTGAGTCGTCACCGGTGTCCCGACCTTTTCCAGTCAAACGTAAGGTCAGGGTTTCTTTCCGTTACGGTTTCTTACGAGTTTGATGGTGTGTTAACGTGAATAGAGTGTGTGATTGTTTCATTACGAGTCTTAAGAGGTTCGGTCCGAAGTTGTCATACACTTGGCACTTGAAGGCCTACAAGTTCGACTTAAATCTTTTCCGTCTCTTTGGTCTCTAGTTTAACGGTTGTAAGCGACCTAGTAGTTTTGTCGTTCTCTTAAGGTCTTTTTGTAGATGAAAACAAAATAACTGATACGGTCTCGGAAAGTCACACACCTAGTGTTGTTTGACACCTTTTAAGACTTTCTCCACCCTTATGGTCTGGTGGACTGAACGGAGGACCCTTTAGACATACGTCCAGTTCTTCGTTGTCACTCTTGACCTGTACCTTGTTGTCTGACCAAGGTTTATCCTTTTCCTCATACAGTTTAGACATATAACAGTGGAACGAATAAATTGAATACACGTCTCATGTAGTACACTTTACGACCAGACCCACTTCGTGTTCTACCTTAGTTCTAAAGGTCCTCTTTATAGTTATTGGAGTCTATACGTCTACTGTGGTGGGAACACCGTCTTTCACTTCTTCTTGATTACTCGGAGAACTACTCTCAGTTTCTCCTCTCACTTTTTCAACCGAATTTTGAGTTGTAAGTCTTCTGATTCTAGTACCGTAGACCAGGGTAGTGAAGTACCGTTTATCAACCCCTTTGTTACCTTTGTCACTCTCTAAAATAAAACCCCCGAGGTTTTAGTGACGTCTACCACTGACGTCGGTACTCTAATTTTCACGAACGAGGAACCTTCTTTTCGATACTAGTTGGATCTGTCGTATAATTTTTCGTCTCTACAATGAAATGGTTGTTTCCAGGAAGGTTAGTTTCGATACCAACAAGGTCATCAGTACTCATACCTAGGTCATATAGGTCATACCTTTACTCTCAACCTGGTATTTCTTTCGACTCACGACGTTTAGTTAGTTACACTATGTGGTGTAATTGTTTAACTTTCTATTTTTGGTATACTAATAGAGTTATTTACGTTTCTTTCGGAAACTGTTTTAAGTTGTAGGTAAATACTAAATTTTTTAGGTCTTTAGTCCGTATCTTCCTTGTATGAAGTTGTATTATTTTCGGTATATACTATTTGGGTGTCGTTTTGTAATAGGAGTTACCACTTCTTAACTTTCGTAAAGGGGATTTCAGTCCTTGTTCTGTTCCTACGGGTGAGAGTGGTGACGATAAGTTGTAACAAACCTTCAAAATCGGTGTCGTTAGTCTCTTCTTTTTCCTTATTTTCCTTAGGTCTAACCTTTCTTCATTTTGAGAGTGACAAACGTCGACTGTACTAGGAGATCTTTTGGAAATCTTTTGGGATTTCTGAGGTGGTCTTTTAATGATCTCGATTAGTTATTATATCATTTCAACGTCCTATATTTTAATTGCGTGTCTTTAGGGAAAGTAAGGATATGTGATTGTTACTCTTTTGTCTTTCTCTTTAATTCCTTTGTTAAGGTAAGTGGTAATGTTGCTTTTCTTATTTTATGAATCCTTACTTCGATGAACTTCTTTGTTTTCTGGATATATATCTTTTGATATTTTGTAACTACTTTCTTTAGTTTCTACTGTGTTTCTCTACCTCTTTATATGGTACAAGTATCTAGTCTTCTTAGTTATATCACTTTTACTCATATGATGGGTTTCGTTAGATATCTCAGTTACATTAGGGATAGTTCGATGGTTGCCATAAAAAGTCTCTTGATCTTGTTTATTAAAGTGTTAAACATACCTTTATGTTCTTTGGAACTTATCGGTTTCGTTAGAACTCTTTCTTCTTACCTTGACCTTCTTAGTTGGACGAACTGAAGTCTGATATGATGTTTCGTTGTCAGTAGTTCTGTCATACCATGACCGTGTTTCTGTCTTTATATCTAGTTACCTTGTTTTATCTTTCAGGTCTCTATTTAGGTGCTTGGATACCTGTGGAATAGAAACTGTTCCCCCGTTCTTATATGTTACCCCTTTTCTGGTTAGACAATTATTCACCACCACCCTTTTGACCGGTTGGTAAACATTTTCTTTCTTTGATCTTGTGAAAGATTGTGGTATACGTTTTTATTTGAGTTTTACCTAATTTCTAGATTTACATTCTGGTCTTTGATATTTTGAGGATCTCCTTTTGTATCCGTTTTGTGAGAGACTGCACTGAGTATCGTCCTAGGAGAAACTGGGTGCAGGGTCTCATTACCTTTATTTTCGTTTTTGTTTGTTTACCCTGGATTAATTTGAATGAAAACGTGTTGCTTCCTTTGATATTCGTTCCACTTTTCTGTCGGAAGTCTTACCCTCTTTTATTATCGTTTACTTCGTTGACTGTTTATTAATTAGATTTTTTATATGTTCGTTGAGGAAGTCGAGTTGAGGTCTTTTTATTCGTTAGGTTAATTTTTTTTACCCGGTTTCTTGATTTGTCTGTAAAGAGGTTTCTTCTGTATGTCTACCGATTGTTTGTGTACTTTTCTACGAGTTGTAGTGAGTAATAGTCTCTTTACGTTTAGTTTTGGTGTTACTCCATGGTAGAGTGTGACCAGTCTTACCGACGATAGTTTTTCAGATGTTTGTTATTTACGACCTCTCCCACACCTCTTTTTACTTGTGAGAATGTGACAACCACCCTTACGTTTGATCATGTCGGTGATACCTCTTGTCACACCTCTAAGGAATTTTTTGACCTTTATCTTGACAGTATACTCGTCGTTAGGGAGACGACTCGTATGTGTGGTTCCTTTAGTCTTAACTTTCTCTGTGTACATGGGGTCACAAGTAACGTCGTGACAAATGTTGTCGGTCCCGTACCTTCGTTGGATCTACAGGTAGTCGTCTACTTACCTATTCTTTCGACACCATGTATATGTGTTACCTTATAATGAGTCGATAATTTTCTTACGTAAACTTAGTCAAGATTACTCCACCTACTTTGACCTCGGATAATATGTCTCGTTTCATTCAGTCTTTCTTTTTGTGATTATGTCATATAATTGTGTATATATACCTTAAATCTTTCTACCATTGTTACTGACATATACACTCTGTCGTTTTCTCTGTCTCTACATTTCTTGTCTGAAAACCTGAGACACCCTCTTCCGTTCCCACCCTACTAAACTCTCTTATCGTAACTTTGTACATATAATAGTATACACTTTATCTAGCGGTCAGGTCCAAGTTACGTACTCTGGTCCACGAGTCCCTACCACGGGACCCTACTGGGACTCCCTACCCTACGCCTCCCTCCACCCTCCCCCAAACCCTTGTGTACATGTGGGTACCGACTAACTACACTTACATACCGTTTTTGGTGGTGTTATAACATTTCATTAATTGGAGGTTAATTTTATTTATGTCTTTCTTTCTTTTTTTCCTTTCGACTCGCGACTTCTTAACTACGAAAACTTGACACCACAACCTCTTATGAGAACTCTTAGGGAACCTGACGTTCTTCTAGGTTGGTCAGGTAGGATTTGCTTTAGTCAGGTCTTATAAGTAACCTTCCTGACTACGACTTCGACTTTGAGGTTAGGAAACCGGTGGACTACTCTTCTTGGTTGAGTAACCTTTTCTGAGATTACGACCCTGTCTAACTTCCGTCCTCCTCTTCCCCTCCTGTCTTCTACTCTAGTAACCTACCGTAGTGGCTACACTACCTACACTCAAACTCATCCAAGACTCTCAACCACTACCTCTCCCTTCGGACCACACGACGTCATGTACCCCAGTGTTTCTCAGCCTGTGCTGACTCGGTGACTTGACTGACTAAGATACAGAAAACTCTTAAATCAGACAAATGTAAATTTTATTAATATCTATCCACATATGAATAATGATAAATGTATCCCATTGATATCTATCAATATATAAACAATGGTAAAACAATTAACAAAACCCCAACAAAATATCAAGGAGATACACGGAAAGAAGAAGAGAATAAGAGAAAGGAACACTAAACTACTAAAAGAAATCACAAATCTAAGGTAATAGTAATAGAAAAAAACATAGAAGATATCCAAAAACGAAATACTAATGGTTTTCTATATATATACATATATATACATATATATTGAAATTAAAATCAACTTTAACAATGTACACTTACGTAAGATTTTGATGTAAAAATGAGGGAGGTGGTAGATAATACTCAAAAAGTACAGTGTAAAACGTAGAAAAAATAAAACACCTAGGAAATTGTTAACATTAATACCAACAATAATAATAATAAAAAACGATGAAAAGAGAAAAGTCAAGTCAAGTCAGTGAGTCAGTACAGACTGAGAAACGTTGGGGTACTTGACGTCGTGCAGTTGGAAGGGACAGGTAGTGGTTGAGGGTCTCGAACGAGTCTGAGTATATGTAACTCAGTCCCTACGGTAAGTTGACGGAGTAGGAGACAGTAGGGGAAGAGGAGGACGGGAGTTAGAAAGGGTCGTAGTCCCAGAAAAGTTTACTCAGTCAAGAAACGTAGTCCACCGGTTTCCTAACCTCAAAGTCGAAGTCGTAGTCAGGAAGGTTACTTATAAGACCTGACTAAAGGAAATCCTACCTGACTAACCTAGAGGAACGACAGGTTCCCTGAGAGTTCTCAGAAGAGGTTGTGGTGTCAAACTTTCGTAGTCAAGAAACCGCGAGTCGAAAGAAATACCAGGTTGAGAGTATAGGTATGTACTGATAACCTTTTCGGTATCGAAAATGATCTGTCTGGAAACAGTCGTTTCATTACAGAGACGAAAAATTATAAGACACATCCAACCAGTATCGAAAAGAAGGTTCCTCGTTCGTACAAAATTGAAGTACCGACGTCAGTGGTAGATGTCACTAAAACCTCGGGTTCTTTTATTTCAGAAAGTGACAAAAGTAACAAAGGGGTAGATAAACGGCACACCACTACCCTGGTGTATGATGTTAGAATCAAAAAACTTACAACTCAAAATTCGGTCGAAAAAGTGAGAGAAGAAAGTCAAAGTAGTTCTTCGAGAAATCAAGGAAAAGTGAAAGACAGGATTCCACCACAGTAGACGTATAGACTCCAATAACGATAAAGAGGGTTGTTAGAACTAAGGTCGAACACGAAGTGGGTTGGGACGTAAAGTGTACTACATGAGTCGAAATACTCAGACTAGACTTATAGACAAAGGAAGAGGTCCAATTCCTTCAAATATCGGTAATAAAGAAATATATCTAAAAGACAGGGAAAAGAGAGAGAAGAGAAAGACTCTAGGACATTATGTTTATAATAAGATGAATTACAAAGTATATTCAATTTATTCGTTCCACTTTATATGAAAACAGAAAATTGGAAGTATAAGATGTTCACTAATCAAGTGATGGAAATGAGATGTGAATGAAAGTGATCACTCCAAAAAAAAGGAAAGTACACAAAAGAACGATGATTGAGCACGGGAAAGAAAAGTCGAATTCCTTCAAGGGAGTATAAAGAACATTCTGGTCAAATCACGACCACTGAAGGACATCAAAAACGAATTGACCTCCTGAGAATAAAGAGGAAGTCAAGAGTCACTATTGGAACGATCCATCTCATAAGAACCAACCTTCAAAAGACGAAAGTCGTGGAACTTATATAGTACAGGGAGGGAAGACCATACATTTCAGAGACGACTTTTTAGACGGTGACCAGAATATCCCCAAGGGAACATATATTGTTCAACAAAAAAGAACGACCAAAATCATATGAGAAAAAATTGAAAACCGTAAAATTGACATTATACAGAACCACTCCTAGAGAAACACAAGTTGAATAAACCATGAGACACTCGAAAGACTTAGACTAGACTTATAGACAAAGGAAGAGGTGCAATTCCTTCAAATATCGGTAATAAAGGAGTTTATCCAAAAGACAGCGAAAAGAGAGAGAAGAGAAAGACTCTAGGACATTACGTTTATACTAACACGAACCACATATATGGAACTCTAGGAATTCGATAGAAGTAAAATTATTTAGGAAAAAGAAGAACCACGAGACAAACCTACTCAAGGTGACGGGACAGAAAGTCTAGAGATAGGAAAGAGGTTAAAGTAACACAGAAGACAACTCGGGAGATCACATGAAAAGTCAAGTCAATAATATAAGAAGTTGAGATACTGAAGACAAACCATGAAAGAACATAAAAGACAGAAAACTAACTTCAAGACACTAGTGGGTAAGAAAAGGACTCTAACCCTTCAATAGAATCACTGGTAATGAAACTTGGGAAGTACTCCATTTAATCAATAGGGACAAAGTGATTCGAAAACAAAAAAAAAAAAAGGGGACCCTAAAACAGAATAAGTAAGGAAACCTTGTGTCAGGGGACGATGAAGTAAAAAAAAACTGAAAGACACAAACAAAGACACATATTGTACTTTATTGATGGAGAAGGTCAGAACTTCCTCATCAGTATCCTTGTGACCCCAACGTAAAATCAGATGATAGACACTTCACGGGACCCACTCAGTCGGACGGTTCTGAACAGAGAGACAAAGTCAGGGAACCCCGGGACTTTACGTTTAAGGGACTGGTGGTTACGGTTTTACACAGGGGATATACGTGACGTGAGGACGACCCAAACCGTCCCACCCCAACACTCCCTCATAGTCGGACCCGGTTCGGATGGACGATTCAAACCATCCTGTTCTTTTCGTCAAAAAGAACTCACTCCCGTCTAAATCTGAACTTACATGACTGTCATTTTACGTCCCTCAGATCACTCTGTGTGATCTGAATTTTTCCGTTAGTTATGGAAAAGATACTGTTCAACATTAGTCAACAATTCTATTTTGTTTTGTTGAGACTTCAGGAGTCGGTCTCGTTCTCTTTATCCACTTACACCTTGTATTCTTATTCACTCTTTTAAAAAGATAAGTATCAAGATTTCGAACTTATATTCACCTTACCGAAGGGACCACCGAGTCTGTTATTTCTTAGACGGACGTTAAGTCCTCTGGACCCAAACTAAGGACCCACCCCTTCTAGGGGACCTCTTCCCTTTCGTTGAGTGAGGTCATAGGAACGGACCTCTTAAAACACCTGTCTCCTCGGACCTCCCGATGTCAGGTACCCCAGTCTTTCTCATTTTGTGTTGACTCACTGATTGTGAATGAATGAATATTCACCCTTGGAGACAATGAGGTTATTTCTAAATATAAAGAAATCCGTGTCTATACAATATATAGTATACCGTATAGAATTTTGTAATTTATTTGTAGTTATCGTAACACGGATTGTATCTCGTTTTTTATATTACTTGAGGTCACACGATTCATGATTCCAGTGGTCCCACTTGTTTTTGTCAAGGACGAAAGTTCGTCGAATCAACTGTCTCCTTTAAGACAGGTATGACACATAGAAAACTCGTTAACAAAATTACTTCTCAACAAAATTTTCTTTATTTTTCGTCGTCATATAACGGACGTACTTACATAATATCGATGAGAAAAAAAAAAAAAAAAAAATCCTTAGATCCCCTTTCTTGAGAGAGAAAGTGATTTGATAATACAAAAGATATTGTTATATATAGTCAGAGAGGGGTCCTTGATGTGACAGTAAAGAGGACCGACCTTAACCGTCGCGGGAAAATAAATGAAGAGAACGAAGAGTAAAATTATAGAATATGATCTGATAGTGAAGACTAAAATGATGAAAAATGACGGATACCCGAAAAAAGTTCAGTAAATTTTCGGTAATACAAAACTATTACCTGACAGACTTCTATCTTGATTTAATCTTAAAAAATAAAAAATAAAAAAAATTCTAAATTTTACAAAATAAATAATAATAATAATAAAAAAAATTAAAATTTTAGAAATTAAGAATGTACGCAAGGGTTTGTACTTGGGGGGAGGGTGGAGGGAGGGGTATTGTAGAGAGACCCAGTAGGGGTACGTGGTCGAGGTTCGTACGACATAGGACGTAGTCTGTATCTGACCGCTAAGTTAAGAATGTACTATCATATGTACAATCTTACAGTAAGAGGGTTTAGTAGGGTGGGAGAGGGAGAGGGAGACTCAGGTTTTCAGGTAATATGTGTAGACACAGAGAAAGGGACAGAACGTATGTCCCAGCAGTAACGGTAGAAGGATTTAAGGTATATATACACAATCATATGACATAACCACAAAAAGAAAGACCGAATGAAGTGAGACATATTAGCCGAGGTCAAAGTAGGTAGAGTAGTCTTGACTAAGTTTACTTAAGAAAAATTGCCGACTCATTATGAGGTAACACATATACATGGTGTCGAAAGAATAGGTAAGTAGACGACTACCTGTAGATCCAACAAAGGTACAGGACCGATAATATTTGTCACGACGCTACTTGTAACCCCATGTACACAGAGAAAGTTAAGACCAAAGGAGCCACACATACGGGTCGTCACCCTAACGACCCAGTATTCCATCAAGATAAACGTTAAAAAATTCCTTAGAGGTGTGACAAGAGGTATCACCGACATGATCAAACATATCGATGAGAATTAACAGTCCAGACATATTTTGGGTCATTCGTCTAGTGAGTTGACATTCAATGTCGTAGTGGTGCATGGTTCCCATTTATGGACTTGATGTTTGTCACTGATTTTTTCTTAACTAGTGGGAGATCTTATTACAAAGAGTTTCGGAACAGGTCTCTGTTTGGACGTATATTTAATACAAAGTTTGAACAAATTTTATGTCTAAGAACTCTAAGGAAGAGTTCTTAAATGATATAGTATATACGTCACAACCGACGACCTCAGACACAAAATTTCTTAGAGGTCCATCAAGAGGTCGTGACAAAGTCTCAGTACGACAAACCCAAATTGTGTCTTACTAAAAATGTGTAGACTTGGATACTGTCCTACTGTTCGTAGTTTTATAGGATTTAAATATAATCGAATAGAGGATTACTGTGATATAATAACTAACCAGTTATACTCGAAGTAACAGTTTATACTCGGGTTCAAAAAAAGATAGTATACCTCTGGATTGGTCAAGAAAGGGATATAACGTAAACATAAGAACCAAGTGAAAATAAAGGATCTACCATATAGAAAAATATAAACAAGAATAATCTAAAGTGTGATAATTTACAGGGATAATTCAAAGTAGTAAAACTAGAAATTTTTAGATTAGTTCCGATGGAAACTTAAACAGAGCAAGAGATATCATAAAAAGTTGTCAAGTTATATTCAATCTTGATCACTGTATAAATGTTCGGGTGTAAACTAAAGAAGAAAATAAACATTTCTACGTCTATCCGTTTGGGGGAGGATTGAGAAGAGAAGTTTGACTAAAAACACCTTATAGTGAAATGGGTAATCACCAGGAGTTGGTACTCATTGAAACCGGCATTGAAACTGCAGTAAGGGTATTTCTATTTACTGAGAAAAGAAACATGTATCAAATAACGGACCAAATATGTTTGTAGGGTATGTTTTTATGAATCTCCTACCACCCCCACCCCACTCCCATCGTCACCAATATCCTTCTTCTCAAGAACTTACTCCTATAAATAAACTTTCCAATAATTGAAGATCAACCTTATTCTTATTCCCAAATATGGTAGAAGTATAAAATTTTAATTCTTTATTGACTCTTTTCGAGATCTGCTATTCAGTGGTGTTTAGAACTCGGGGTTTATCGTAGATATCTTTCGACCCTTTTCTTTCCTAAAGGAGAAACATTTCTCAAGTGACAGAAAGAACCAGACTGGGTCAGGAAACCGGAAGTCCTGTAGAATATTTAGACGGGGAAGATCTAAAACTCTTATCACCGACAGTTCGACTATAAAATTACGTGGTACAAAATTGATGACGACGAAACAATATACGTAGGATTAACTTATAAAAGTTAACACATGAATACCGGACTTCGTTAGATTAGTTGGCCCTATGTTAAAATTATTTAACTTTTTTTAAAAAAATTCCATGTCATTACTTACCCTGATTATCAGTAAAACGGAGTGTGTCACATTTCATTCGTCCTCTACCAATTATTTATAATTAAATACTGGTACTGTCAATCGCGATCTCCGTCCCATGTACCAAAAGGAAAAGAGACTCAGTGGTACTTTAGTCTCTTTTCCATGAAAATATGAAGTCAAAGTGTTGGGTGTTTTCTTTTATCAAGAATAAGTAGTAATAGTTAGGCCCTATCTTTTTCTTTACGTTTCCCTAATCCAATTATTAACGGAAACACAAAATTCCACCGTCGACCGGTCCACAAGAGTCTGAGTTGACTTCTTAATCTTTCTTTACACAACCTTGACCCTTCTAATTCCAATTTACTACTTTAAGACCTTACGAGGACGACTTGTGGAAAATTGATCCGAAAGAACGAAGTCTACCGGTGACGTCTTCCAACCTAACCTACTAGAGTATGTTAGAGTAGTGAGTTCAGTCAAAGTCCTTTGACAATACAAAATCTCCATTGTGTGACGTTACCCTCGAGAATGTGTCAGAGAATTATTAATACATGAGATCCTATTTTTGTAACTAATAAATTTATGGATTTGGATCTTTTAATTACTGGTTCTTTATACCAACTTCCTTCGACAGTTTTAATGGTCGTTCCGGGACCAACTAACACATAAGAAACTAAGTCCTTAGGAATCTTAGATCTCGTTTGATATTCGGTAGATCAGTATCCGGACGGCGGATAAAAACATGTCGAACATTTGATTCTTACCAAAAATGGACTAACCTCGTTTTAAAAAATTTTCTGATTATAAATTACTGGGCAATTTTCGATTTATTTAAATTCAAAGTAACGTGTACATATTTTAAAAGAGACTTGTGTCTATACGAATAAGTAAATGTATAATAAACACTGACGAAAACGTAATGTACTCGTCTCGACTCACCGACTCTGTCTCTGGTATACCGGACGTTTCGGTTTGTCTAAATATAGACCGGGAAATGTTCTCGTCAAACGGATAAGGACTAGATCTCTTAGATAGGTCTTCTTATCCTATGTGAACAGTAGTATCACAATGTATCTTTTTAACCCTTTTTAACATTTCCAAGGGGTTCATATATTTTTGATAACTTATTTGACACAGTATAGGTGAGTTACCTGATAAAGTTTTGGTACTTTTTTTTCTTTTGTCACTGTTAAATTGTTAGTTAAGTCAAGTCAAGTCAGTGAGTCAGTACAGGCTGAGAGACTCTGGGGTACCTGACGTCGTGTGGTCCGGAGGGACAGGTAGTGGTTGAGGGCCTCAAATGAGTTT
Organism: Capra ibex; assembly: GCA_006410555.1. Classification (NCBI taxonomy): domain Eukaryota; kingdom Metazoa; phylum Chordata; class Mammalia; order Artiodactyla; family Bovidae; genus Capra; species Capra ibex. The sequence continues at coordinate 68,506,485 of SJYO01018757.1, read as the reverse complement.
GAGTGCAGGTAACAGTCACTACGGTAGGTCGGTAGAGTAGGAGACAACAGGGGAAGAGGAGGGCGGAAGTTAGAAAGGGTCGTAGTCCCCGAAAAGGTTATTCAGTTAAGAAGAGTAGTCCACCGGTTTCATAACCTCAAAGTCGAAGTTGTAGTAATTGTTATAACTTTATATTTTACCAATACAATTCATTTCACCTTTTTTTAGTCTCGTGGTTCAACACATTGATATATTAATATCGGAAAGTAGTAAGTTAATTAAATCAATAGGTTGTGGGGTTTGACCATGAGACACTGTTGGATCTCTCCACCCTACCCCTCCCTCTATCCTCTCTCCACCCTACCCCTCCCTCTATCCTCTCTCCACCCTACCCCTCCCTCTATCCTCTTCCCCAAGTTCTCCTTGCCCTATATTCATATGGATACGGCCAAGTACAACTATATACCGTCTTTGATAGTGTTATAACACTTCATTAATAGGAGATTAATTTTTTAATTAAATCAATGGGTTGTTTGTAAATGACCTCAGATCTTATAATAACTATATGTGTACTCTCCTTTTTTTTTGGGACCTTTGTAAATATGTATCATTGACCCTTTTTCAAAACCTAAAACAACTAAAAAAAAGAGTAGAGAAAAATGAAAAAAACATACTACAAATACAATGAATGCATAATTTTTGGAACACCTTTTTGTAACCTTTTTCGTAGTCTTACGTATTTTCCTATTACTTGTCGAGAGATAGTCTGACTTTGACGGACCACCCCAAATGTCTCCTGGGAACTGAAACCACAGACACCGAACAAGACGAGGTCGTTGAAGAGTCAGAAATAGAGGAGTCAATCACATAAGGAGAGATATTTTCCTTTTTTGTCCAAAAGAAAAATTTTTAGAAGAGACGAGAGATGGGTGTAGTTGGGTTCCTCGGCTATCCGTACTTTCTGAAAGGGGGGTAAGTCTTTTCTAATAAATGGTTATCCACATGGCACACTCCTTTGAAGCTCAAAAAGAGACTTCTCTAAATTACCATAAGACACAAGGGTCCACCACCATCCACATTTCTTGGACGTACGGTCAAAAACGTTTTCCACATTCTCTTCGTCCAAACTAGGGACCCAGTCGTTCTAGGGGACCTCCTCCCGTACCCATGGGTAAGGTCATAAGAGAGAACTTCTTAGGGTACCTGTCTCCTCGGACCACCCCATGTCAAGTATCCCAGAGTTTTTCAGCCGACTTCGGTAAATCGGACGTGCAAGAAGTGTTACTAGATTCCTGAGTGTGTCCTCGTTCCGCTTCACCCTAAAAAAGACTTTATCTTCACCAAGACCTCGAATCTATGGTTTGTGGGTCGAGGAAGAAGAGGAAGGGGTCACTCCTTTACCGGTAATTAACGTCAGGAATTCCATTATCATAGTAGTAAGGAATTATAACGACCAAGTTATAAAACTCTGTCATTCTTTCTTTTATTTATCGTTTCTTTTGTAAGTATCCTAATTTAAACACTGACTGTGTTTTGTGACTTTCTTCCCCGTGATTCTTTAATGAGACGTGTATTCTGTAGGTGTCTTTCTACTTCTTTTCTTCAAGTTTTTTACGGTCTTACTACATCTCTTCCTTCCTAGATAGACTGGGTCATAAGACTCCGTCAACACCTGGTGAGTCACCCTCATCCGCCGTTCGTACCTACCAAGGAGGGGTACTTACTTTAGCATGACTGGAACGTCAGCTGGGAGAGAGAAATGGAAACCTATGTCAAGAATGTGACCAGTCTCAGTAGATACCCCCGAAACCTTTCACCTTAATTTAGATTAGATTGGAGTCGTTGTAACTTCAATTTTTCATAGTCTTCTACCACATGAGACCAACTGTCCTCCTTCCACCATACCTCTCCCACCCGTAGTTTGACGGTACCGACACTAAGTCTGTACTCCTGTACCACTGTCATCGTTTCTTCTTGTGTTCCTTTGTACTCTGTGTAAAGTTTCCGTTCTAGACATACCGAATCACTAACTACTCTATATCTCGAGATATATCTTCAAAGGAACTCCTGTCACAAACACGGGATCTGTTCGGCGTCACCGATTGTACCATGGACGGTAAGTTTACACCAAACTTACTTTGCCCGACTTCTACTAACAGTCCGACCCTCTTTACACCATGGTAATTGTTCTAATTTTCTATTTCTTTCTTTCGATCTAAATGAATTCCCAAAAAAATTTTAAATAAAAATTTTAATAAAATCGACATGACCCAGAAACAACGACGAACCCGAAAAACCACGTGTCCGAAGAGTAACGCCACCGAACAGAACGTGTCGTACCCGAAATCATCCAACACTCCCGAAGTCATCAACACCGAGGGTCCGAGATCTCGTGTCCGAGTTATCAACACCACTTACCCGAATCAACGAAGAGATGCACACCCTAGAAGGACCTGGTCCCTAACTTGGGTGCAGAGAACGTAACCGTCCACCTAAGAAATGTTGACTCGGAGTTTCCTTCGGGATTTAAAAAAATTTTCTTTCTAAGACTCGTATCAAAACCTTTTTATTAAGTTATATTACCACCTAATAGGTTGTAGTTTATAGAACGATCGACTAACCTTAATACCTTAAGATCCCCTTGAAAACTTTTGATAAAGATATCAGTCGTTCGTAAAGAAATCAAAACTTTGAGGATTTCTTAACTAAAACGAAAGATTATTGTTGAAACCGAGAAAAAAAAAAAAAAGTCGGAAAGTTTTCATCAACCTTCCCAAAATCAATTACACGTTTAATTACAACAGGTCATTATAACGGACTCCTACTCTACCAATCTACCGTAGTGACTGAGCTATCTGTACTCAAACTCGTTCGAGCCCCTCAACCACTACCTGTCCCTTCGGACCACACGACGCCAGGTACCTCAACGTTACTCAGCCTGTACTGACTCGCTGACTTAACTTGACTTGACTTATTATAACGAACCTAAGACTCATTACTGTTAGTGAGTACTACCCCCTACAAAAACTTTATATAAATATTCCAAAAGGGTATGTAAAAAGAGAAAGAAAGTCTCGTGGGTAAACGGAACTCTTTTAAATCCTTATAAAATCTTTCTTACTTATGTTTCCCGAAAACACCCCAATCATAAATAGGAGTCTGAAATTTTATACTATCAGTAAATCGATCTAAAGAGGGTCTTTCTTTCTAAAAAGATTTAAAGAAATTGATATTTCTGACTCGGTACTATTAAATTTAGTCTCTAAAAGAAGGTATTAAGTCTCTCCTCTCGAGAATGGGGAATTCTCTCAATTCGATACTTCCACCGACTGACTCCTCTTTTTTCCGATACTGTGTCTCCTTCGTCTTTTTAACTTAGGACACGGAAGACCAGGTTCCCTTCCTTCTGTTCTTAAAACTCCTCTAGTCTATTAGTTGGGGAGTGAGGATGGAGGGTACACTTTGACTTTCGAGTCAATCATTCCAAAATCTTTGTGGGTCTATCCATACACCTTCGACTCCTGTAAACCTGACTACAGAATGAAAAGACTCCGATCACAACATCCTCTTCAATACCAAGGATCGTTTTCGAGGTCGGGAACTGAAATATGTGTAGGTTCTACCGTACTTCTTCTACCGTAGTCCCATCTCCTGTTGTGCCAAGTTCACCACTCGTTCACAAGGAGGACGAGTGTATACACGGGAATTTCCCTTGGGAGGGCCTTTCCGCGGTCCCCACGTCTTTCTCCGACATCTGGTCGTCTCCGAATCCATACCTCTCTCCTCTGACTTCTGAACTTCTGAATCTCCGTTCACTGGACTTGGTGTCTAAGATCACTACCTCTGATCCGAAAGTCAAAGTTTTTGATCTGTCATTTGTTGTTCCAAGATGGTATAACGTGTCTCTTGATATAAGTTGTAGGATATTACCTCTTCTCACACACACACACATATTATTAGTAAAACGACATGTATTCTTTAATTGTGTAGCAACTTTCAATTGATAAACAACAACAACAAGTCAGTGGTCCAACACAGACTCAGAAACGTTGAGGTACCTGACGTCGTACGGTCCGAGGAGACAGGAGGTGATGGAGGGTCTCAAACGAGTTTAAGTAGTCTCATCCACTACGATATATTAGTAGAGTAAGAGACGGTAGGGGAGAGGAGGACGGGAGTTAGAAAGGGTCGTGGTCAAGTCAAATCAAGTCAGCGAGTCAGTACAGGTTGAGAAACACTAGGGTACCTGACGTCGTACGGTCCGGAGGGACAGGTAGTGATTGAGGGTCTCAAATGAGTTTGAGTACAGGTAACTCAACCTCTACGGTAGGTTGCTAGAGTAGGAGACAGTAAGGGAAGAGGAGGACGGAAGTTAGAAAGGGTCGTAGTCCCAGAAAAGGTTACTCAACCAAGAAGCGTAGTCCATTGGTTTCATAACCACGAAGTCGAAGTCGTAGTCAGGAAGGTTACTTATAAGTCCTGACTAAAGGAAATCCTACCTGACCAACTTAGAGGAACGTCAGGTTCCCTAAAAGTTCAGAAGAGGTCGTGGTGTCAAGTTTCGTAGTCAAGAAGACATGAGTCGGAACAAATACCGGGTTGAGAAGAGTAGTCATGTCCTGATGACTTTTTTAGTATTGAAACTGATATACCTGGAAAGAGTCGTTTCACTACAGAGACAAAAATTATACGACAGATCCAAACATTACCGTTAGGTGAGGTCGTGAGAACGGACCTTTTAGGGTACCTACCTCGTTGGACTATCCGATGTCAGGTACCCCAGCGTTTCTCAGCCTGTGCTGACTCGCTGAAGTGAAAGTGAAAGTGACCCAAACAGTATCGAAAAGGAGGTGAATTTATTCTTTTTTTTTTTTTTCTGACTCAAAATTTTAGATTAGTCTTTTTTCGATCTGTCTAAAAACAATGTAGAGTCTCCAGTGGTCAGGTTCCTCACCGTGTGGGGTGTAGAGGGGTTCAAAGGGGATACTCCTGCGTCTCGGACCCGGGGACAGGATGTGGGTCTTCGAAAGTTTCTCTCCTCGTCTCCTCCCTCCGTCGAAGATTTACCGATTCGTAAATAGACTTCAGTAGATTTGTCTTCGACAATAGACTTCTCTAGCACGTTTACTGACCTATCCTAATTGTACACATTTCATTTCTTTGATACATGGGAGACTGGTGGGAGGGTGAAAGGTTAGGAGGTTGTTACACGTCTGAATTTAGACTTTTCAACATTACATTATTTCTTTAACATAAAACCCCATGTAGACTTACGTATAGTACATTCACTTATAAGTCATGATGAGACATAATAATTTTAATCCTTAATTTACTCCTGACTGTCGTTATTGATTAAAAGTAACATTGAGTCATTCATATCCTATTTCGACTTGATTCTTTGAACAGAAGTTTTACACGTCTTAATAAAGGTTAACGAGACTCATTCTTGACAAGATTCGGTAATAGTCTGGTAGAAGGAGGTTACTGTAATTTCGGTTGAAGCTTATATCTCGATTAAATTCTCAGAAATACATAAATGACTCTAGGTTTGTTCACCTAACTAATAGTGAAAACTTTAGGAAAGTTTCATTGTTTCGTGACACTTTTTAGACATATGGGTAAAGACTTAACATACGAAGTGGAGAAGAAGAGATTAGTAGATAACAGTAATGAGATTAAAAAGAGACATTAGGCACTAAACGATTAAGGTTCATACAATCTCCTGTCAACGAAGCCAAGTCTTAGAATATAAAATATAAAACTTTAAGTAACTTATTTATCAATAACTCGTTCAGGGAGAAGGCTCACTCTATAATGGAGGGCAAAACCAGAGTGAATAATCAGATTCCCACCTCTACCGCTCTGTGTCGAAACAGATAAGTCAATGTTTTCATTATCATTTACATTGTCACGAGTAGTAAACAGTTCGTAACAGTTCTGATGTTACTCCATAGTGGAGTGTACCCAGGCTTACCGGTATTAGTGTTTTAGATGTTTGTTATTGACGACCTCATTCACACCTCTTTTCCCTTGGGAGAACGTGACAACTTCCCTTACATTTAACTATGTCGGTGACACCTCTTGTCATACCTCTAAGGAATTTTTTGATTTTTAACTTGGTGGTGTACTGGTCCGTTAGGGTGATGACCCGTATATAGTACTCTTTTTGTATTAAGTTTTCTATGTACGTGGAATTACAAGTAACGTCGTGACAAGTGTTATCGGTCCTGTTCCTTTGTTGTATTTACAGGTAGTTGTCTCCTTACCTATTTCTTCTGTACCTTGCATATACGTCCCCTTATAATTGAGTCTGTATTTTCTTTACTTTAACCAAGTAGACATCTCTGTACTTACCTGGATCCCTAACAGTACGTCTCACTTTATTCAGTCTTTCTCTTTTTGTTTATAACATATAATTTGTATATACACCTTAGACTTTTTTAACCATGTTTATTAGAATAAATGTTTCGTCTTTATCCCTATGTCTGTATCTCTTGTTCATATACCTATGGTTCCCCCCTTTCGGTCACCATACTTAATTCTCTAACCCTAACTATATATATGTGATAACTACTATACAGATTTTGTCTATTGATTACTCCAGGATGGTATGTCGTGTCCCTTGAGATAAGTTACGAGATACTTGATTTACCTTTCCTTTAGGTTTTTTCATCCCTATATACGTATTGACATATTATGTATATGTATATTGACTAAGTGAAACGACATGTCATCTTTAATCGTAACACTTCGTTGATATAAGATTATCATTATTTTTTATTAATGAAATATATTTAATAGTGTAAAGTGGTAGTGTCATTGAAATGCTCAGACCTGATGAAAATAGGAATAAAATATCTACTCCTTTGACTCTACATCATAGAACGAGATCCGGAAACTGACACCGTTGGTGTTGTTTGACACCTTTTATGAATTTCTCTATCCTTATGGTCTGGTGGAATGGAGGGAGAATTCTTTAGACATACGTCCAGTTCTTCGTTGGTAATCTTGACCTGTACCTTGTTGTCTGACCAAGGTTTAACCCTTTCCTCATACAGTTCCGACATATAACAGTGGGACGAATAAATTAAACATACGTCTCATCATATAGTACGCTTTACGACCTGACCTACTTCGTGTTCGACCTTAGTTCTAACGACCCTCTTTATAGTCATTGGAGTCTATGCGTCTACTATGGTGGGTATACCGTCTTTCACTTCTCCTTGATTTCTCGGAGAACTACTTTCATTTTCTCCTCTCACTTTTTCGACCGAATTTTGAGTTGTAAGTTTTTCAATTCTAGTACCGTAGACCAGGGTAGTGAAGTACCGTTTATCAACCCCTTTGTTATCTTTGTCACTGTCTGAAATAAAAGACCCAAGGTTTTAGTGACGTCTACCACTAACGTCGGTACTTTAGTTTTCTGTGAACGAGGAACCTTCTTTTCGATACTAGTTGGACCTGTCGAATAATTTTTCATCTCTGTAATGAAACGACTGTTTCCAGACAGATCAGTTTCGATACCAAAAAGGTCCTTAGTACATACCTACACTCTCAACCTAGTATTTCTTTTGACTCGTTGTTTCTTAACTACGAAAACTTGATACCACAACCTCTTCTGAGGACTCTCAGGGAACCTGACGTTCCTCTAGGTTGGTCGGGTAGTATTTCCTTTAGTCAGGTCTTATAAGTAACCTTCCTGACTACGACTTCGACTTCGAGGTTAGGAAACCGGTAGACCACGTTTCTCGACTGAGTAAACTTTTCTGGGACTACGACCCTTTCTAACTCCCGTCCTCCTCTTCCCCTACTGTCTCCTACTCTACCAACCTACCGTAGGACCTGAGTTACCTACACTCAAACTCGTTCGAGACCCCCAACCACTACCTGTCCCTCCGGAATTCACGACGTCAAATACCCCAGTCTTTCTCAGTCTGTGTTGACTCGTTGACTTGCCTTGACTAGAACGAGTTTTCAGTCTGACGATCATTCACCGTCTCCACGTTTGTTTTGGGTAAGTAAAAATTGAACGATCGAAAAGAATTGTTACGGAGACATGAGATCGAACCAACGAGGTAAAGATATGACCTCGCGACACACACACACACACACACACACACACACACACACACACACATGAGTCATCACAGGTTGAGACACCGGGGGACCCAACATCGGGTGGTCCGAAGAGACGGGTACCTTGGAAGATCCGTTCGTATGTATCACCCAACGGTAAAGCATAAGGTCCTCCAGAAGGACTGGGTCCCTAAGTTGGGTACTGAGAAAGTAACCGTCCACCTAAGAAATGGTGATCGCGGTGGACCCATCGGGTGACCTCGTGACCTCGAGTAAGACACCACCACAACACCATGAGACACAACTCGAAACAAATAAACTACATCGGGTGTCATTAATAAAGGATCATATATAGGGAGATAATCCGTGATCCAACCCCGACTTGGTATCTACTCAAGTGTCGAATCATCTCGTGTACCTAAACAGTTGTCGACAATACCTTACTTGCCACACCTACTGTAACTTCCAATGACTTAAGAAGGACCCCTCTTTTTCACCTTAGATTTCATCTCAGACCTCAGGGGACCTCCAGGGACTTCGGGAAAGTCCCCTCAATATTCCAGTTTTGATAAAAGAATTAATATGATTCTATAATAAACGGGAAGAATACACATGTCACTTCAGAAGGATCTCGAATGAACTACACACGAGAGTGTTATGTTGCTCACGTCTCGTCAATACTCTTAGGTCGACAGAAGGTAGTTGGGTCTCGAAATGTTTATAAATTTTGTTACAGGGACAAAAGTGAGAAAAGAACGAAACCCTTAATATGAATAATTTTATAAATACAATCATGTACTTAAAAATAAAATAAAAATTTACATAAATACTTATTTATAAAAATTTCTAGAGTCAAACTTGACAACTATACATTTGTAAGTATCCACACTAGGTGAATTTATTTTACAGAAACCCGAAGAATTATTAAAAATTCTCATATTTTCTTAGCCTTTAGTTTGAAAACTCCTGGCGACCATGCCTTCTTTCTTATGGCTACAACCGTAGTCTCCCGAGGTCGAGTCCGAAATGGACACGGTCGAGAGTGGAGACACGTATCCCCTTGGTAGATTTCCGTGGTTTAGAACCAAGAGGGGTTATGTTCTTTCGTCGTGGAGGAATGGGGGATCCACATCTAGTGTATTCTATGACGGGGTTCCACAACTAGTTCACTTTGACGGGGTTCAGTGTTCTCAGTAAGTATCATAAGCTACCCGTTATCTAGGACGAAGCCTCTTCCGTTACCGTCGGGTGAGGTCATGAGAACGGACCTTTTAGGGTACCCGTCTCCTCGGACCTTCCGACGTCAGGTACCCCAACGCTTCTCAACCTGTACTGACTCGCTGAAGTGAAAGTAAAAAGTGAAAGTACGTAACCTCTTCCTTTACCGTTGGGTGAGGTCACGAGAACGGACCTCTTAGGGTCCTTGCCCCCTCGGACCACCAGACGACAGATACCCCGGTGTGTCTCAGCCTGTACTGACTTCGCTGAATCGTCGTCGTCATCGTCTAGGACGAATAAAGTCACGAATAAAAGTCACGAATTAAGTATCTGTGAGTGAAATCTTAAAATTTTTAAGATTTTATTAAGTTCTTGTACCATTCTTTTAGGTTTATAAGGTCTTCCGAAAACCCACCCTTTTTATAGAGGACCAGAAATCAAGTAGTGAAGGTGAGAGGTCTCCATTTATAGAAGAGAATAGGTACCGATAAAAGTCAAGGTCCACATTAAGGGTAGTGTCGAGATTTATTGTCCGAATGAGGAAATGAAACTGACCTTTAAAAGTGTCATAGATTTTCCAGGGACGACACTTTCTACCCCTATGTCGAGTCACATAAATATGGACTTGTCTACGATTATATAGAAAATTTTATTCTATTAATCTTGAGATGAACGACAGGGTGGTGGAGAAAAAGGAAAAAATAAAGTAATGTCAAAATCTGTTAGAGAAAAGAGATGGGTCTTCTAAGTTTCGACTATCGTAAAAATAGGACATAGTTCAATAAAAAGGATATAACATAGATACCCAACTAACTTTATAGTGACTTGTCGACTTCTAGACCTCTAAAGGTCGGACTTTCAGTTTACACAAAAGTCGTATATGAGTTTTTATAGGACTAAAAACTAACAAATAATGGAATTATATTAGTGATTTATGTTCCTTAGATGAAGGAGATGTCTCTAGAAAGAGTAAAAGAGAGACTTAGTAGACTGGAGAACAAAGGTAGGTGACAAAACTACTGAAGTTTAAGAATAAAATACCTACGTTATAGAAGTGACTATCGGGCTCTTCTGAGTAATTTTTACAATCGATCAGGAGAAGACATAGGGGTCAAGAGGTACAAGGAAAACTCCCAGTAAGTAAAACTAGCAAGACAAAACCCCTCCGTCCTATCTTACTGACCGTCCGAGGATCAGAAAGGGTTGAAGGTCTTAAACCCTCCAAATCAGACCCCGTACTGGACGATCGATCTTTAGAGTTGTGAAAGTAAATCTTTCTCACACCTCCATTTACAGTCCCACCAGACCTTCCCACGACAAGGTAACTCTTCACTTCCACCTCTACCCCTACTGTCCACGGTGACAAGAGATTTCTCGCAAAATTAATTTAGGATTCAAAAGTCCGGGTGGAGACTGGAAACGGAAGATAAGGACGTCTAGACCTTGGGTCTCGGAGGGATCCCGAGAGGAGTCCTGGGACAGAGACGTGGGGAAAAAAATCCCCTATTAGTCCCCACGAAGAGGACAGATCCACGAGGGAAGGAGAAGGGTTACAGGTCTACCAAAAACTAAAGGACATTTACGACTACTGAGCAAGGGAAAGGAAAGAGACATGAGAACGTTCGAATACGGAAAGAAGAGGGGAGGGGAGAGGGAAGGAGAGGACGGAGTAGAAAGAGGAGGAGAAGGAGGAAGAAAAGGAAGAAATACCGGTAAATTTATCCCAGAACCCTTTCTCCTATTCGTCTATGTATACGAGTTAGTAATATAGTCTTCGGGTACCATAAAAAGAATTTTTCGACAAAATTCCTAACTACCTGGTCGGTAATATAGAAGTTTAAAATACAAAGTTCTTTAAACTCCCGATTTAGGGTCATGTAATTTTATACAACGGGACTAGTAAAAAGAATAAAGAAAAACAATAAGACAACTGACACCGGGTACGTACACCTACTAATTCGAATTTATTACAGAAACTCCTACTTACTTCTTTACCTCTAAATAAATTATAGTATTTCGACTATCTGTTCCTTTTTATGTAAACGTTGGTAAAGTTTTTGAGTCTACTTTATACACCATGTACACTAAAGGCATAATTTAAGTATTTAAAGAAAATCACCTTATAGGATTCTGTACCTTTCGTCTCGAGAGTACCAATTTTCATAGGATCCCTCCTTCACCGGTCATAAAGTAACCAGTGGTTCTTTTGTTTATGTGGAACAAATGTTGGATCATTTCTACGTCCTCCTCTTCCCCTGCTGGCTCCTACTCTACCGACCTACCGTAGTGACTGAGCTACCTGCACTCAGACTCACTTGAGGCCCTCAACTACTACCTGTCCCTCCGGACCGCACGACGCTAAGTACCCCAGCGTTTCTCGACCTGTGCTGACTCGCTGACTTGACTTGACTGACTTTCTACTTCATTTTTATTTAGTCCTTTGAAGGAGTAGCACCGGTGTTTTTTACAATCTGTAAACTTCCAGTTTATGTGAACGTCCCGTAGTAGTGATTGAATAAATGTATGAACTAGAAATTTATGATAGAACCAATTTATAACTAAAAAGAAGTCCGAGTTGAATCTGGTGATTATGACTAGTGTAGACTCAAAAAAAGTGAAAATTGTCGAAATAACTTCAAATTAACTGCACATTATTTAACGTGTATAAAATTTTCATGTTAAATTATTTAAAACTGTGTACGTGGGCATTTTAGTACTGGTGTGAGTTCTATTACTTGTTTAGGTAGTGGGAGGTTTTCGAAACATTAGATAGGGGAGAACAGAAGGGGCAGAGGGAATGGTAGAGGTCCTTTGGTGACTAATCGAAAGACAGTGACATCTATACAAACCTAAAAGATTCGAAAGTATCGTGATATGCATGAAAGAGACAGAACGAAAGAAGAGAACCTTATTAATCAAAATTAAGAAGTTACACCAACAAAGGTGAAATCCCGATGACGTTTATGCCAACCTTACTTGTAAACACATGTGTAGAAACACACCTGTATTCGAAAGTAAAAAGAATCCGACCAAGTGTACATATGAATTGAAAATTTCTTTGAGAGTTTGAGGAAAGGTATCACGAACGTGATAAAACGTGCGGATGGTCATCACTTACTTTCAAGGTCCAAGGGGTGTAAGGACAGCTGTGAACCTTGCGCGTCAGAAAATTTAAATCGGTAAGATTACTCACACATCACTATAGACGTAAAGGTATTAATAATTACTATAGTATGTAGTAAAGTCCATGAATAATCGGTAGGTATATGAAGAAAACACTTCACAGATAGGTTTAGAAAACGGGTAAAAAATTAACTTAATAAACAAAAAAAAGAATGACTTAAACTCTCAAGAAATAAATAAGACCCATACAGAAAACAGACACACCACACGTTTATAAAAGAGGGTCAGATACCAAACAGAAAAGAAAGAGAATGGTGGATCTTCAAAAAAAACACCAGAAATTCCTTTAAAAGTAAAAAAATTTGTTACTACTATTAGTATGGATCGTTAGTGTGGGTCAAGTCAAAGAATCGATATGTCTTTTAGGTTCCACTATGAAGTAGGAAAGTTTGGATGTAAAGTCTCTGTCAAATGATTTCGACTATCAATGATACCTATCATATTAAAATACCTTATTTGTCTACAACAAAGAATTTTAATTTTTTTAGTGTTTCGGTATAAAAGTACCAAAATTTTCCCTTATATAAGACTCATATCTTAAAACTTAAAGAATTTGATGTTTTTTAAAGTCTACATCCTTAAGAAAAACGAAACAACCAGAGAAAGAAAGACAAAAGTAAATCTACAAAATTGGACTTAACAAGGTTAATTTATTAAATCAGAGAGACAGAAAGTAGGAAAAATATCTATCTTCTGACTATTAGTAATTTAACCGGTATCTGATAACCCGATACACTTAGTGTAAGTCATTGTTTACTTTCCCTCTGATACCTACTACCGGGATGAGGAATTATTATGTTCCGAAAGACATAAGAATTTCACCACATTTCTAAAACTATATAAATTAGGACCTTAAGTCTGTTTAAAATCTATTCCTACAATTTCGTCATATAAAATTTAAGTCGGAGGAATCTGAACCTAGAAAGACATCCGTTACCCTTCGACTTGTAATGACTTGTTGAGAGTCTTTGAAGATATAATTTTTAGTAGAAATAGTGAGGATAACAATATAAGAACCACGAACAAGTCTCACTTTGATGTATAAGGAAGTTTTCATTGACTTCGACAACCCGGAAGGGACCACCAGGTGACCAATTTTCAGGTCTGTAGGATACACTACACCAATTTTTTTTTTTGTTTTTTTTGGGTCTCAGTAACTTCAACGTAATAGACGTATAAGAAACCTTCATTGAATTAGGAGATGACATCTTTGTGGTAGGGGTGGAAAGAATTCAGTCTATGAACCCGTGGTAAAAGAAAGGTGGGAATAGGGGTCAAGAGATGGTACAGGTTTGGGGGTAACAAAGAGAAGACCCAGGAATGTCGTCGGAGGGAAAACTACAGGGACGGAGACAAGAAAAGGAGGGAATCAGGTAATAGGTGTGACGTCGGGTCACTACGAAAGTTTTATATTTAGATTTGTGTAATGATGAGAGGACGAGTTTAGAACCGGTTTCAAAAGATAATAGAATTCGTATTTCAGGTTAAAAGAATGACAATGAAACGGTTCGACAAGTACAACTTGAAATAAGAATTCCTTTATTCTTATCTTCTTGTCTCCCTCTATCTTAGTTTTCTTCAAGTTTTATATTTTAATCGTTTAAAGTCACTGGCTTATCTCCCAGTAACGTTCTTAGGTTACTCCACTAAATTCATTTTCCCGAAACACTTTGTGGTTTGTAATAAAATAACGGCAATAGTATAATCATAATAAGGAAAGACAGAGAGTCATGTAGTGACCGTAATGACTTATGTTCTTAAAGTGACGACTCACCGAACGATAAGGTCGGATCTGAACACTTTGGGACCGTATCCCCCAAACAACGATACCGAGACTTGAGTCTAGTTTTGACATGGTGACCCCTGGAAACAAACGTACGTCAGGAATCTCCACGAGTCGAAACTCGTCAGTTCGACGGGGTACCGATGAGTCAGTCCTAGTAGGGTCCCCTCCCTGACACCTCCATTGCCTTCGGGGCGTCCCTAGTCGTGGTGGACAACGAAGTGGAGGGTACTTCTTGTGGAAAAATGAAGAATCCGAGTGGACCTTCCTGGTTGACCCAAGGAACCCCTGGTCTTTAGAACTTCATTAACTCAAGATTAGTATTTAGGAAACCAATGATCGTTGTCTTTAGGATCTTTGACCTTTGGTCTTTTTAGTCCTTGACCTCAATCATAGAGAGTCAGAATTCATTATGTACCAGAGAGAGAGTAGACAAAGACTGATATACGAGTCAGAAGACGCCGTTGGTCGAGGAATGAAGTCATTCGCGTGTTCTGGGTCGTACCGGAGTAGATCAAGGATAGATGGTACATAGTCCTGACCGACAGAGACTGTAGGTGATTGTTGTCCAGATCGACGAGTCAAGGGTTAAATTCTGATAGGTCTCTCCTAAGACTAATCAGGTATAACAGTAAACTTATTCCGGGGTTCAGAGTCAAGTGGCAACCGGATACCTAGTTTAGAGGATACAGTCGATAAATTGTCAATGGATTGATGAACTCCGGTACTTCACGTTCCGGTGTAAGAAACTACACACACCGAGTCTGTATGTTCTGGAAGATCTTGATTGTGGGTTCTTACTACAGGGAAAGTAATGTCCCCTGACCTTACGTTTTCATCCTTCAGTTCTTTATGGACCTCATTGTCCGTTTAAACCGGAACCTCATGTCTTACTTCGCCCCGTTTCAGATTATCTTAAAACGGTTCTCTCGTTTGTGTCCTCTTCTGTGATGTGTACCTGTAGTGGTCTACCAGTTATGGTTTTAATCTAACTAATATAAGAAACGTCGGTTTCTACCTCTTCAACATATGTTAGTCGTTTTTGTTCTGACCCTTGACTGATTCCAAGACTAATACTTGAGGAGTAACGTTTTAAGTCTGAATTTAACTTCTTTCATCCCTTTTGGTGATCTGGTAAGTCCATACTGGATTGTTTTAGGGAATGCTAATATGTCATCTTCACTCTTTATCTAAGTTCCCTAATCTAGATGATCTGTCTTACGGACTTCTTGATACCTGTCTCCAAGTACTGTGACATATCCTCCGTCCCTAGTTCTAGTAGGGATTCTTTTTCTTTCCGTTTTACCAACTATTCCGGAATGTTTATCGACACTTATCTTCTCTTCGTTTTCCGTTTCCTCTTTTCCTTTCTATATGGGTAAACTTACGTCTTAAGGTTTCTTATCGTTCCTCTCTAATTGTTTTTCTTTTTTTTTGGAAGGAGTCTCTAGTTACACTTCTTTATCTCCCTTTACTATCTTACCCTTTCAGATCTCTAGAGAAATTCTTTTAATCTCTATAGTTCCCTTGTAAAGTACGTTTCTACCCGTGTTATTTCATGTCTTTACCATACCTGAATTCTCTTCGTCTTCTATAATTCTTCTCCACCGTTCTTATGTGTCTTCTTGATGTGTTTTTTCTAGAAATGCTGGGTCTATTAGTGCTACCAGACTAGTGGTTGGATCTCAGTCTTAGGACCTTACACTTCAGTTCACCCGGAATCCTTCATAGTGATACTTGTTTCGATCACCTCCACTACCTTAAGGTCAACTCGATAAAGTTTAGGACTTTCTACTACGACACTTTCACGACGTGAACTATACGGTCGTTTAAACCTTTTGAGTCGTCACCGGTGTCCTGACCTTTTCCAGTCAAAAGTAAGGTTAGGGTTTCTTTCCGTTACGGTTTCTTACGAGTTTCGTGGTGTGTCAACGTGAGTAGAGTGTACGATCATTTCATTACGAATTTTAAGAGGTTCGGTCCGAAGTTTTTATGCACTTGACACTTGAAGGTCTACAAGTTCGACCAAAATCTTTTCCGTCTCCTTGGTCTCTAGTTTAACGGTTGTAGACAACTTAGTAGCTTTTTCGTTCTCTCAAGGCCTTTTGGTAGATGGAGACGAGAGGATTGACACGGTTTCGGAAACTGACACACCTGGGTTGTTTGAGACCTTTTAAGACTTTGTCTACCCTTATNATGTCTTTACCATACCTGAATTCTCTTCGTCTTCTATAATTCTTCTCCACCGTTCTTATGTGTCTTCTTGATGTGTTTTTTCTAGAAATACTGGGTCTATTAGTGCTACCAGACTAGTGGTTGGATCTCAGTCTTAGGACCTTACACTTCAGTTCACCCGGAATCCTTCATAGTGATGCTTGTTTCGATCACCTCCACTACCTTAAGGTCAACTCGATAAAGTTTAGGACTTTCTACTACGACACTTTCACGACGTGAACAATACGGTCGTTTAAACCTTTTGAGTCGTCACCGGTGTCCTGACCTTTTCCAGTCAAAAGTAAGGTTAGGGTTTCTTTCCGTTACGGTTTCTTACGAGTTTCGTGGTGTGTCAACGTGAGTAGAGTGTACGATCATTTCATTACGAATTTTAAGAGGTTCGGTCCGAAGTTTTTATGCACTTGACACTTGAAGGTCTACAAGTTCGACCAAAATCTTTTCCGTCTCCTTGGTCTCTAGTTTAACGGTTGTAGACAACTTAGTAGCTTTTTCGTTCTCTCAAGGCCTTTTGGTAGATGGAGACGAGAGGATTGACACGGTTTCGGAAACTGACACACCTGGGTTGTTTGAGACCTTTTAAGACTTTGTCTACCCTTATAGTCTGGTGGCTTGGACGGAGAACTCCTGGACGGAGACATACGTCCAGTTCTTCGTTGTCAATCTTGACCTGTACCTTTTTGTCTAACCAAGGTTTATCCTTTTCCTCACGTAGTTCCGACATATAACAGTGGGACGAATAAATTGAATATACGTCTCATATAGTACTGTTTGTGACCCAACCTACTTCGTGGTCTACCTTAGTTCTAACGACCCCCTTTATAGTTACTGGAGGCTATACGTCTACTGTAGTGGGAATGCCGTCTTTCGCTTCTTCTTGATTTCTCGGACAACTACTTTCACTTTCTCATCTCACTTTTTCAACCGAATTTTGAGTTATAAGTCTTTTGATTCTAGCACCGTAGACCGGGGTAGTGAAGTACCGTTTATCTACCCCTTTGTCACCGACTGAAATAAAAAAATCCGAGGTTTTAGTGACATCTAACACTGATGTCGGTACTTTAATTTTCTACGAATGAGGAACCTTCTTTTCAATACCGGTTGGATCTGTTGTATAATTTTTCGTCTCTGATGAAACGGTTGTTTCCAGGTAGATCAGTTTCGATACCAAAAAGGTCATCAGTACATACTTACACTCTCAACCTGATATTTCTTTCGACTAGAGTCTTTTTAACTACGAAAACTTGATACCACAACCTCTTCTCAGACCTTTCAGGGAACCTGACGTTCCTCTAGTTGGTCAGGTTGGATTTGATTTAGTCAGGACTTATAAGTGACCTTCCTGACTACGACTTCGACTTTGAGGTTATGAAACCAGTGGACTACCCTTCTTGACTGAGTAAACTTTTCTGAAACTACGACCCTTTCTAACTTCCACCCTCCTCTTCCCCGACTGTCTCCTATTCTACTAATGTACCGTAGTGGCTACGTTACCTGTACTCAAACTCATTTGAGACCCTCAACCACTACCTGTTCCTCCGGACCACACGACGTCAGGTACCCCAGCGTTTCTAAACCTGTCTTGACTCACTGATTTGACTTTACTTGACTTGGTAAAAGAAGAGGTCCCCTAGAAGGGTTGGGTCCCTAACTTGACTTCAGGGAAAGTAACATCCGTCTAAGAACTGGTAGACTCGGTAATCCCTTCGGGGGGTTAATTCTCGTACCATTTATAAATAAGCCATGAACGATATCCGGTCCGAGACACGACCCTGACGTCGTTATTTGTACATTCACGAGTCTGTGAGTATCCGACTGTCGTCTCCTCATTAGTGCTGTTCTGTGTTTCCCGATTGGTACTGTCCCGCTGAAAGTGTCCTCTTCGTGCCCACGAGACGTTTTCCCGAACTTCCCGTTTCGACTGGTTCCGACACTCCAGGTCCGTCCGAAGGACCCTCTACCGATCGTCCCCTCCCGTCTCTTCTCACAAGACCCGTGCCTCTTGTCTCACAAGTTTCCGGGTCGTTGTTCTTCCGTCGTCTAGAACCCTCCCTTCCTAAGAGTACACGGACCTCTTCTCTGTCTCTCCTCTTCCACTCCCGTCTCACTTGTCGTTCCCTCAGACCGATTCTCCAAACGTGAAAAGACGTCTCCCATTACCCTTTCCCACCTTCTCTAATTTGAGCAGTGAATACCTGACCGAAATTACGTATGACTACCTAATGGAAGAGAAAACTACCCACATCTTCGGTCCGTGATCCTGTGCCCCACCCCTTCCCTCCACCCTTGTGCCATGGTAGTCCTGTGTCCTCCCAAGTTTTCGCTACGTCCGGGTACAGTTCTCTTTAAGGAAGATGGAGTGTCAAAGTGAACCCCTGAGACATAAGGAGTTAGGTAGTGACTATTTGGTTTCGAGATGTACCCGCAACACAAGTCAAAGAGCACTGGCATGGGTATTGCCGTAGTCTTTGTGACCGACAGGACGAGTACTAAAATCAAGGTTTACGGAAGATTCTCCAGAACGTTTTACCGCAATCGTTTGACACTTTCAGTAGTTCTTGTTTGTTTGAGTTCAAGTACGGGGTCAAATTCCGATGGACAACTTTCGCCGTTGTCTTGGCTAGGCAAAAGTCGACACACGTGAGACACACACAGAGAGAGATAGAGCGCGCGCGCGTGTGTGTGTGTGTGTGTCTCACGACGTCAGAGAAACGAGTCCCGTCGTGAACCCATTAACCTTGGAAGTCTCTCAACCTAGGACCCAAGTCGGTCCGAGAAAATAAAAGACAGAAAGTCCCGGTATCAGTTTATAAATGAAGTCTGCGACAGAAAAACATACTTCTCTGAGTCGACCAGGACTACACGTCTTCACACGGGGCACACCGTAAAAACAACCGTGTCGTTTCCGATCGCGGGGGACTGATAAGACACGAGAGGGTGTTCGGAAGAGCCTTGATGTCATGAAACCGTTCATCAACTTCTTGAAACCTACATCAACTTTTTTGAATCACTTAAATATAAAGTAGAAAAAAGAGATGAAGAAGAGGACCTCCACACTTGTTTATTACTTTGACGATTTTTCCTTTCCGTGGAACGTTCGTCCTCCGATGTGTTAACCGGGAACTTTTAAGTCGTAGAACTGGCAATCGGCTCTTAGACTCAACCTCCACGACTTATAAGTAAGTGTGCTAGTTCGTGGCTCGTCACTTGAAAGAAAAGAACTGTGTTACTTGTCTCACAGGGCTGTGGAAGTCTGCGTCCTACGACCACCTTGGAACAGTCTCCATTGCCCTTCCCTTCCCTGAAAAATGAAACGGAGGGTGTGGTCGAGTCTTTCGGGGTGGTAGTGTGCTGGATGGACTGTATGTATTCGAGTCCGATGTTTTATATTTGACGTGGCGACTCAAATGTTTTAAACTAAAGAGGGTAAATTGACAGGGGACCCACAAGACTCGTGTTTTCGTATAAAAAGGGTTTAGACTTTAAATTGAAAGCTCATGTACCAAATTATTGTTTTGTTAAACTCAGGTCTCTCTATAAGGTCCCACTTTCTCGTAATGAAATTCTATGTTCTTTTGAACTTTTCACGAACTCTAGAAAAGTCTCTTTACCCCTCCTTTAATATATATAAAAAAACAGAAAAGTAAAAGAGGATTAGTATGTCGTAGAGTGTGTTCATTCCCTGAGTTTACGACTCAAGTTGAGGTTCGATTTGTAGATAGTTCCTAACAAACGTGCTTATCTCGTAGGCCTCCCGTTCTTATTTTCACCTTTCTATGCGTCGTCTTAAATATCCAGACCTATCTTCTTAATTTTAATAGATTCCCCCCTTTATCCAAAAGGGGTCACCGAGTCGCCATTTCTTAGACGGACGTTACGTCCCCTGGGTCCAAGATAGGGACCCAGTACTTTTAGGGACCTCTTCCTTTAGTGTTGGGTGAGGTCATAAGAACGGACCCTTTAGGGTACAGTTAAGGTACTGTTCCCTCGACCACTCGATATCAGGTACACTAGGGTTTTCTCAGTCTGTACCGAATCACTGATTTGTTGTTGTTCCCTCTTTATTCGGGATAAAAGACGGTCAAGTAAGTCTACAAGTGTGACTATGTGGGAGGTATTAGGAACGACCAAACCGATACGAGGTCTCTTCTATGACAAACTCTTACTCTTCGTCCGAATTGTTTTGGTCTTACTAAGAGAATTGACGTGTCTTAGAGTATGTTCAAAATGAAAACGAATTTTCGTTAGATAAAAGAAAGACCCCGAAGGGTCCACCACGTCATTATTTCTTAGATGGATGGTCACGTCCTCTACGTTCTCTACACCCAAGTTAGGGACCGAACTCTTCTAGGGGACCTCATCCTTTACCGTCGGGTGAGGTCATAAGAACGGACCTTTTAGGGTACCTGTCTCCTCGGCCCTTCCGATGTCAGGTACCCCAGTGTTTTTCAACCTGTAATGACGCGTATGTGTGAGAAAAAAAAAAGGAGAGTAAAACCGGTATAGTCATGATAGTGTCTATGAGTTTACGACACATAGACACTTTTAGAAAAAGAAAAGGATCTCAAATTATGAGTAAAGAGGGAAATATAGAGTTCTTCGACAAGAACCATATCAACTCCGTAAAATAGGTAAAGAAACAAATAGGTTTAAGACACAATAGAAGATAAACTTCTTTACTAGTGTCGTTTTTAATACAACAATTTGTTTTCAATAATAAATTCTGGTTTCAGGATAAGGTTGAAAGAATAACTACCTCTAACCAGTTGTTACCATCGGAAGTACACTATGGAAAAAGAATATTAAAAGAGGGGTTTCCACCGAATATTTTCCCCACACCAATCTTACGTAATTTTTTTTTGTTTGATCAAAGAGACCTAAGTTGTCCTGTCAAATATGTTCCGTTAATCCATCCGTTAGACCGTTAGTATAGATTTTGACATATCAACACTTTTGTCTCTACGGATAATTAGTGTCTAGTTTCAAATCGATAGAAAAAAAACAATAATAAACATCCCACTAGACTCGGTTTAAACAGGTCACTCTATGACCGGACTACTTTTAATCATTGATTTGGAACGTGTAACCACGGGGAGTAACCTTGTGAATATTTACTTTCCATGTGACACGTTGAATCTTTAGTTTCTGACTCAAAATTCTTTGGTCTTAAATATCCATCTCTAGTTAAACAAAGGAAGCTTCATCAGTGAAACCTTCCGCAAGGTGAGTGTACCACAATGACAACGACATTCATCAAAACAATTAATTCCAATATCTTAAAGAAAATTCGAGACACACCGTGTAATAAAATTTATGAGAGATACCTACATTGTCATAAAACCTTCCTACCTAATTAGAAAACCCTGTTAGTTGTGAACAACCTCTACTCATTTCGTCCACCGACCAACTCCCCTTACCTCGTGACTCTTACACGGGAAGACTAAAACTCTGTGTTGTGACGGTAGCTGATCATCACTCAGGCACCCGTTTACCGTGTCGATTGGACTCCGGGAATCACTTTTACTCCTTCGTCTTAGTAAGTAGGTAAGTGAGTGAGTGAGTGAGTGAGTGAACAAGTAAGTTATCTTCGATTCGGTCGTAAGTGATACACCTCGTCTTTTGTGTATTATTCCACTAATGGACTGAAATGTAAAGACAGGGTTCAATCGTTAGTTAGAAATTATCTTATTTCAATCGTCCGATCCAATTATGTTCGGAATTCATTATTCCTACTAATAGCCAACCGAGAAGTTAGTAGAAAAATGATTTAAAGGGTTTCTTTTCAAGGTTTACAAACTCGTTAATCTCGAAATGATTCATTTTCAAATGGAAGAAAGGTAACTGTTTCAACCTCCTGGACCCAGTAAAGTCTACGTAATCAACCACGGACCTAACTAACTACTTAAAGCAAACCCTATTACCGGATGTTCGGGTCGATAGGTAGTTCTAATAGATACCTTAGAGACTTTTCACGTCTACGACATACAGTTGGGTAAAGGACTTAATCTTAGAGATCTCCTTCCAGAACCAGTGTTTGTAAATTTTTCTTATAATACTCACTAAGACTATGTGTCAGTTCCTATTCTTGGTGACCGAATGATATTAGAGAATATGAAAGTCTTTTAAAACGAAAATAGAATCATATAATATGGATAGAAAAGAAAATTTTTATATTGGAATCGTCTTAGAGTAATAACTTTGATTTAAGTTAATTATATACTTCTAAGTTAGGTCTCTCTTAAAGAAATAGATGGTTCATATTATAGAAAAATTGACTCGTAGACAATACATGGATTAAGAGGGAATAAATCCACTGAGATTTTATTTAGATTCTAGAGTCAGAGATGACTTCACTCAAAGAAAACTTTTGATTCCCATATCCCCCCACAAACCAAACCAAACACAAAACAAAACCAGTGCACTATTATATTACACGGGTAAGTACTTGTTATCTTTTTATCCTTCTTCACCTTTTGTAGTACGTACAGGGTGACGGGGGTTCGTTAGAGAAACTCGTAGAACTACTTAAAAAAAGATCCAAATCCACGACCAAAGTCATAATTTGGAGTTCGTCGAAGGAAGTTATTCGTACAGTGTACGAAAGAGTCGAGAGAGATTTGTTCTACGTGTTCTTCTAATAAAACTAAATTTTATACCTAACAAATCCGAAAATCCTTGTCTTTTTTTTTATTACGTACTATAACCTTTGGTACGGGGAAGGGGTTTGGACGTACCACATAATGGACAAATCATATCTACCGAATCCCTACTTTTTATACTGATTCACTTTTTGTCTACGACTTCTTTCAACGTTTACTAACTGTCCGTACCCCAAGTACTTGAGGTCGTTCTAGAACCAAGAAGTTATGCGTCCTCTCGACTCTCTCCCGACAGGAGGCTCCCGGGTCGGTATACCAACTCCCCGAAAGGTCCACCGTGATCACCATTTATTGGACAAACGGTTTCGTCCTCTGTATTCTCTGGACCCAAGTTAGGGACCCAGTCCTCCTAGGGGCCTCTTCCCTTACCGGTGGGTGAGGTCATAAGAACGAACCTCTTAGAGTACCTGTCTCCTCGGACCGCGTCTCAGTCTGTGTTGACTTTACTGAATCGTACGTACGTGTGTAACTTAGTTAGTCGAGGTAGGTGACACAGGACCAGACTAACATAGAAGTGATAGGACTTCATCTCCTGGTGGTTTGACTTTGAACCTTCCAAACAGAAGTTCCTGGTCCTTATTCCTTCCTCGATAAGTGACCCACGGTACTACGCCATTCAAACTTGGTCGTCCAGGTTGTAGAGTGTAGGTTCGTAGTTGGGTACCTATGTTTAGGTGTTCCAACTTACTAGGGCGACGAGACGGTGTGTAAAGGGTCTATGTGTCCGACACGGAATCTAACACTACACGGGAATACCGAACGATACGGAATGTGTGTGCAGACAGGTACGTGTACATTGTGAAATAACGTGAAGAGACAACACAAACAGAGGGAGGTCAACTTACACTCGGGGGACTCTCGTCCTTGGACGACGGAAAAATGGACGACGGACTACCGAATGAACCGGTATAATTCGTCAGTTATTTACAAATGACTTACTTGAGTTCTTTCTTGTAACATGTAACGAGTGAGAACTCTTTCTTCATGGTTCTTCTTTATTCTAATATTTGAATGTCCACTAGAAGCTTTTTCCTTACAAAGAATAACGGCATCCACTACCGATCTCACAACTCAATCGAACCTCACACAAGACCCGTCCAAAAGTCTCACTATGAATTAGTGTTCGTACGTATGAGTTAACACAGACTGAGAAACGCTGGGCTACCTGACAAAGAGTGGTCCGAGGAGACAGGTACCCTAAAAGGTGCGTTCTTATAACCTCACCAAACGGTAAAGGAAGAGGTCCCCTTAGAAGGACCGGGTCCCTAGTCCACGTTGGGTTTACCTGATTGATGGATCTGAGGTGGATTTTATATTGATTTAGTCTGTAAGTTTAGTTTTTGTCCAGAAATCATACGATATCCACTAAGGGTGGTTGTAGAGACCGAATTTTCGTCACGTATGTTCATAGACAATTGGATCATGAATTAAAATACTAAATCCGATTACTTTCTCGTTGTTTTTAAGGTTCATATTAATCGATCAACTCGTATTATGAGTATGTTTATGTGGATTCTACTTTCACCATAGCTAATATTTTATCGTAAACCGTAAAGGAGTAGACGGGGTAACGTTTGTATAACATTTATCTGTGAATTATTTTATAGATGGGACGGGATGTTTCCGAAGTATAGAAGACTATATTAAATATAGAAGACTATATTAAACTGTCTCTTTTGGGGTGGGGCTATAAAATTGTAAGGACAGAAACCTTTATATGAATGACGAGTGAACAATAAGGACATACAAAAATAATCCATTGACGTCCAGACCACAACGACTCCGCTCCTACGAGTGTCGTCTTGTCTAAGTGGACCCACCCACGTAATAAGTACCATGGAAGTCAAAACTCCCTATTTTTATTAATTCGTTTTCCTTATAAACAACAGAACAAATGAATAAATTGGTAAGTCGTTTATGACTAACTCAGGGAACACGTCCAGTTCTCACTACCACGTCACATTCGTTCTGGTGGAGGACGGAACCCTACAGTCTTGTAGTTACTCGACAAAATCCATGTCAACAAAAAACTCCGAGTTTACAGTTGTTTGGAGAGATGAGAAGTGGAAGAGGTATTTGGGGGGTTAGAAAAACCGAGAAGATCGGAAACAAGGAGAAACGAGTAACCGGAATAAGAGTGGATAGTATCCTTATTGGGGAGGTCCAACACCCTTTCTTTGGGATGTTAACCGTCGGAAGGAAGACTTTCTTCTCTCCTGGTGTGGAGTAGGGTCGTAGGAATAGAGTACGGTCACCCTCTTAAGACCAAGTAGGACGTGACTTAATCAGGAAGTACACGGACCGGAAATCTATGTCCCGTCCCCCGTCCCCATGATGTTAACCGGTCTGGTACAGGTTTCCGGATGAGAACACTAGTACCCCACCCGTCGTCAAACGTACACATTCCTCAGTAAGGGGTTGTATTTCTGTCTATAATCCGGTTTTAGTAACTGTTTATGATATGGTACATACGAGAAAATCCCTTATATTGTGAACTCTTTACACTTGAAAGAAAGACAGTTCTAAAGTGATTAGATCGAATTACACTCTACTAGTTTTGAAACAAAGACTTCATAGTCGTTATAGTCATTAAGACACTTTATTAGACTTAAGTAAACCTCTTTAGTTCACTCTTAAAGGATAAATAAAACTACAATGGAAGTGTTCCCCGTATCGTTTTCTAATATTTATTTTACCGTTAGGAAAAGACTAACCGACCCCACCTACTGTCTGTCTTTCCGAAGGGTCCATCGAGTCACCATTTCTTAGGTGGACGGTTATGTCCTCTACTCCCAAGCTAGAGACTCAACCCTTCTAGGCTGACCTCCTACTTTACCGTTGGGCGACGTCATAAGAACGGACCTCTGAGGGTACCTGTCTCCTCGGACCGCCCGAAGTCAGGTACCCCAGTGTTTTCTCAACCTACACTGAATCGTTGCCTCGTGCATGTGAAGGGACTTCGTCCCCCACCCCAGTTTCGAGTCTACTCCCCCGTGAGATTTCTTTGTGTTGTGATCTTCTTTCCCCCTCCGGAGTAGAAAGAGATCTCCAGTAAGACCTTTTCCCTGACTCATCTCTCACACCACCACTCCTTTTTATTTTAATGTAACACTTCGGTTAGAGATTAAGTCTTCAACTTTAAAGTCTCAATAGTCTATGACTCATATTCTCTTGTTACGCCTCTCAATTTGTAAGACACCCCTCACATCGTCCTCTTTGTTCCTGTCTGAATGGTTCCTCGTTTCCTTCCCTTACGTCTCCTTCCTTTTCATTTAATCTTCTCTCTCGCCCCGATCCTATTATCGATTGTGGACGACTAATCAGTAGGCACAGTCCTTTGCAGGAGACACAAACGCACTTGACAACATAAATGTGATGTATCATATTTACTCCATTCATGAAAATTATAAGTGTAAAGTACCTGTCCCTTAGCTCCGGATCTCTCCACTTCCTTGCGTCGACCATTCTTAATCTCGGAGTCAACCTTGAGTCCGACAGACTCAGGTCACAAACGTGAGTAACGGTGTATTTATACTCTCTCTTAAGTATCTCCTTACCATCCCCCTTTTCTTGTCTGATGTTTCTAAACAGAATCCCGGTTTTTACAGAAATCTCTCTCACTACTGACCTATATCTTGGTTTACGTCCCTCAACATTTCAGATACCTTGAGACGTATAATATTTTTACTTTTTCCTACAGTCAGACCGAATTTCAGTCTGTCACTGAGTCAATGAGATTTCTCCTTCTAATCGTCAGTTTCACTTTTAGTATGTCAAACAAATATTGTGTATCCTATAAATTTTATGTGAAGTGCCACAAAAATTACAATAATAAATCTTTTGGACTAATCTTAAGTAGGTTTGAGAACCAACTCAATAAGGATTTCTGTTGAGAATTTTTCTTTTTACCTGTTTTATACGTCAAGTTCCTAAAATTTCTATATAAAATATATATATTTTATAGACTTAGGTCTACTTAGAACACACATTTGACATACTGATAAATCCTAGATATTTATAAATAATTTTGGTATGTCACAAGAACCGTGGCTCGACCCATGACACCTTTGTCATCTCTGATTTTGGGTTCTATAGACGGGAGTGGCACAAATACCATGTCTGAGATGTGACGAAGACAAGAATGATGGGACCCTGAACCATCCTTATAGATACGTGTTTCGTGAATACGAGAACACTAAATATTGTTTTCTATCTATAAACCAGAAGTAGTGACAAAGACCATGTCTCGAGGATTTTAGGGACCTTAAAGGGTTCCCTCTTTCGATGTTTCAACACAAGACAATACAATTACTCTACTGAAAACCTTGTGTGGATTTCCACATCCGACCAGTGGTCCTCTTGGTCAGTGCACTAAGTCAAGTCAAGTCAAGTCAGCGATTCAGGAACGGGTGGGACGCTAGGGTACCTGACGTCGTACGGACGTCCGAAGGGACAGGTAGTGGTTGAGGACCTCGAATGAGTTTGAGTACAGGTAACTCAACCACTACGGTAGATTAGTAGAGTAAGAGACAGCAGGGGAAGAGGAGGGTGGAAGTTAGAAAGGGTCGTAGTCCCAGAAAAGTTTACTCAGTCAAGAAACGTAGTCCACCGGTTTCCTAACCTCAAAGTCAAAGTCGTAGTCAGGAAGGTTACTCATAAGTCCTGACTAAAGGAAATCCTACCTAAACAATCTAGAGGAACGTCAGGTTCCCTGAGAGTCCTCAGAAGAGGTTGTGGTGTCAAGTTTTCGTAGTTAAGAAACCTCGAGTCGAAAGAAATATCAGGTTGAGAGTGTAGGTATGTACTGATAACCATTTGGGTATCGAAACTGATCTACCTGGAAACAACCGTTTCATTACAGAGACGAAAAATTATAAGACAGATCCAACCAGTATTGAAAGGAAGGTTCCTCGTTTGTAGAAAATTAAAGTACCGACGTTAGTGGTAGACGTCACTAAAACCTCGGGGGGTTTTATTTCAGACTGTGACAAAGGTGACAAAGGGTTAGATAAACGTACTTCACTACCCTTGTCTACTGTACTAGAATCAAAAGACTTACATCAAAGTTCTCAAAAAGTGAGAGTAGAAAGTGAAAGTAGTTCTCCGAAAAATCAAGGAGAAGCGAAAGACGGTACTCACCACAGTAGAAGTATAGACTCCAATAACTATAAAGAGGGTCGTTAGTACTAAGGACGAACACAAAGTAGGTTGGGTCGTAAAGTGTACCATATGAGACGTATATTCAATTTATTCGTCTCACTGTTATATGTCGAAACTGCATGAGGAAAAGGATAAACCTTGGCCAGACAACAAGGTACAGGTCAAGATTGACAACGAAGAACTGGACGGATGTCTAAAGAGTTCACCGTCCAGTCCACCAGACCATAAGGGTAGACAAAGTCTTAAAAGGTGTCAAACAACACTAGGAGTGTCAGTTTCCGAAACCGTATCAGTCATTTTGTCTTCATCTACAAAAAGACCTTGAGAAAACGAAAAAACTACTAGGTTGTCTACAATCGTTAAACTAGAGACCAAGGAGACGGAAAAGATTTTGGTCGAACTTGTAGACCTTCAAGTGACAAGTGTATGACAACTTCGGACCGAACCTCTTAAAACTCGTAATGAAACGATAGTACACTCTACTCACGTCAAAACGTCATCAAACTTGTATAAACCGTGATGTAAAGAAACCCTAACCTTACTTTTGACTGGAAAAGGTCAGGACACCGGTGACGACTCAAAAGGTTTAAACGACCGTATAACTCACGTCGTGAAAGTGTCGTAGTAGAAAGTATCGGTACACTAATCTCCCAACCTTAAGAGTCAGGGTTGAGGTTCTAGGGGTCCCTTCTGTCGGGGCAGGGGAGGTGACGGGGGAGGGTGGTACCTCCAACTTGGTTAGGGGTCACACGAATCAGTGAGTCAGAACAGGCTGAGAAACGTAGGGGTACCTGACATCGGGTGGTCCGAGGAGACAGGTACCCATAAGAAGTCCGTTCTTATGACCTCACCCAACGGTACGAGAGGAGGTCCCTGAGGGGTTGGGTCCCTAGTTTGGGTCCAGAGGGTGTAGCGTCCGTCTAAGATACGACAGACTCGGTGGTCGGTGACTAAATTAGTTAGTCCGGATACAGTGACCCCGAAAGGACCACCTTCTGAGGTATTTTTTAGTTTGTTTTTTCTTTTCTTAACCCTCTCGAAGGTCCAACCACTTGGTCTTGTCAAGGTACACGGTGTGACTTACCGGGGTTTGAGGTCCTCCTGTCTTCGAGGAAACAATCCTTGGACTGAGACATAGAGAAGTAGACCAATAACTATATACAGACAATTATAGGAAACATTATTTATCCGTTAAATCACTCATTTGAGCAAAGGACTCAAGATTTAAGTACCTGGGGTTCCTTCCTCAACATCTTTGGAGACTAAATAGTAGTCACCCAGTCCTTATGTCTAATGGTAGACATGAAAGTTAAACGTATACTTCACCCCCGTCAGAACACCCTGACGGGATTGGACATCTGAGACTACCACATGAACCCATCTGTCACAGTCTTAACTCAACTTAACACCCTGTCGGTCGACCATAACCTCTTAACAAACCACCCTTTTGAGTGTGTCATCTTAACTCTCGTATCGGGATTTATACATACAAATTGTATATACACTCGTATAAATTATGTATACAATCGTGTGTAAACGGAAATGGTACGTACTGACGGACCCACACGTTACATAATTACGGTAAAGAGTTATATTTGTTATTTTTAGGTAGTTTTATTTATGTCATTAAAACGAGTTAAAAAAATACATGGTTAGTTTAGAGTTATTTCGACTTTTTTTAAGGTGCAGTAAGTCGATTTTATATTCACCGTTCTCGTCACCTCAACCTCGAATCCTGAACATCGGAAGTTTCCCCTATCATTCTCACCCCCCTCTATTTAATCCTCAAACCCTAATTGTAATGTGTGACACGACACGAATCAACGAGTCAGTACAGGTTGAGAAACACTAGGGTACCTGACGTAGGACGGTCTGAGGGGACAGGCACCCCTAAGAGGTCCGTTCTTATGACCTCACCCAACGGTACGGGAGGAGGTCCCCTAGAAGGACTGGATCCCTAGTTTGAGTCCAGTGGGAGTAACGTCCGTCTAATCAGACTCGGTGGTCCCTGTGGGCTCTTATGACCTCACCTATCGGATAGGGAAGAGGTCCCCTTGAAGGACAGGGTCCCTAGCTTGACTCGAGAGTGTTTAACGTCCTCCTAAGAAATGGTCGACCCGAGAGACCCTTCACATATAGATATATATGTGATGATATATATTTTGTCTGTTTGTCGTTCCTGGATGAGATATCGTGTCCCTTGATATAAGTTATAGAACATTATTAGAAATTACCTTTTCTTAGACGTTTTTATAACATATACATACAATATATATATATATGTGCTTAGTGAAACTACGTGTGGACTTTGATTGTGTTAAAAATTCTTACCAAATTTTTTACATCAGTGAATTGAACTTGTTCAGTGAATTGGCGACTTCTTTAAAGTTGAAGTATCCCAAACCAATCTAAATCTCATTAGTAAACTCATGAAACGTTGGATATTTTATATACATTCATACAGACACATATATAGATATATACATATATGCAGGGTCTGTAGTAATAATAACATGAAATACATGTACTACCCAAAACAAGAAAGTTTGCTCATAAAGTCTTTTATTACATCGAAGTAATCTTGAATAGGTACTCTATGTCGTCACTTTACACGATACCCTATCGAAACCTTCATCTTACCGAGGCATAGTAAATCTCCTTATAACTCTGATGTAAGTAACAGACTTATAAGATCTGTTCCGGTCTTCTCTCTCTAAGGTTGGCGGAAGGAGGGTGTGGACGAGTGATTGGACACAAAATAGATTAGAATGTAAGAAAGGAAGGTAGAGTCGGACACTTCCCTGAAAGGAAAACTGATTAAGAGGGTGGAGTTCTTTGAATAGACTAGTTAACAGCTATTTTTCTCTCCGTCTGAAAAGGAGTGGAAATTCAATAGGGGAAACGACGTCGAAAAGGAGAAAGAAGGGGAAGTACACATACACAATTCAGCGAAGTCAGCATAGACTGTGAAACGCTGGGATACCTGGCATGACAGGTAGCCTAAGAGGTCCGTTCTTATACCCAACGGTACGGGAGGAGGTCCTCTAGAAAGACTGGGCCCCTAACTTGAGTGGAGAGAATACAGGGGACGTAACCGTCTGACCAAGAAATGGTGGCCGTGGTAGACCCTTCGGGTATATGTATATAGGGGAGAACCTAAAGGAAGGGTAAATGCAGTGGTGTCTCGTGACTCGTCTCAAGGGACACGATCTGTCATCGAAGAGTAACACTTATAAGAAACTAAGAAATGACGAGAAAGAAACTTATCTGTCTAGAATTAAGAAAAGGGGAGTTTACACTAGACCTAACTTACTTAGGGAAAATTTCTTTTCTTTCACCGAGTCAACAACGATTCACTGAAGACTCCGACGCAGTATTTTTCCTATCAGAAACAGAACAAGAAAGTTAGAGACTGAGAGAACAAGAACAACTTCAGTCGGTGGTACAAAACTCCTGTGAGTTGGTTGGGACACCTTACCGGTTACGTCCCTCTCCGGAGTACCTTCCCTCGGTTGGACGTCGGTCTACTTCCTCGGTGGAACTTCTATTTAGAAAGACGGAGTCAGTTATGGAGGTCACCAAGGTCCGAGGTCAGAAATTCAGAAAGTCGACTCTGGGGTCTTTTACACTTTTTGTTTGCTAGGGACGATATGGGATAAACTTATAAATCGAGTGTTCTTGACAATAAGGTTTGATCATTCAAAAATTTAAACCCCATTAAATAATATGTCGTTTTCTTCTTAGTCTTACCGTACCCTTTTTACTTAAATCATTCTATTAAGTCTATTTTTTGTGAAATGCAAAAGATAACAATTATTGGTTACCTATATGTTAGTGAAGGGTATAAAGAGGAAAATAATGTAAAGTTTTTAACTCTACAGTAATGTATATTATTATACGTATCTAGAATTCACAACAAGGCACTCAAAAAGTGTCAACAATTGTGGGTACATTGATGATGGGTTTGGTCCTATATTTCCTGAAGGTCGTGGGATCTCGTAGGGGAGGACAAGGGAAGACCAGTTAAGAGAGTAGGGTTGAGGTGTTTGTGAAAAATTTTACGTTAATAGTATCTAAAACGGAAAAATTAAAAATATATTTACCTTAATACGACACATATAAGAAGACAGATCAAAGAAAGTAAGTCGTTTGAGAATCACTCTAAGTAAGTTCAGTAACGGACATAGACACCAAGTAAGGAGGAATAATCGTTCATCATAAGTACCATACTAACGTGGTGTTAAACAGGTAAGAAGAGGTACATAAAGAATTAATATTATTTATCAATAAAGACGGAATATACGTCACCTGTGTAGTTTTAACATATCTGTTTCTATAAATGTTTTAATGTACATCTTATTAAACCATAAATAATATTTATTGTAGTATATTTCTTCACCTTATGTAATCTTTTCTTAACTATCAATAGTGATAGTTAAGAGATGTCTTACTCTTTCAATATTCTGAGGACACATGGTGTCTCCCATGTGACGTATATACTACAAATTGAACTCTTGTGTTTAACGGCACGTTTCTAGTATTTACCCGGCTAAGAAATCTCTTTTTAACTCGGTCTTCTATAGTAATCTTAATTACTGTATATTTATTTCTTTTGTGTGTGTTTTTGCTAAAAAAGAAACAACACATGTGTATGTAGCTGTTATAGAGTACAGTAAAATCTACTCTGTCTCTTCAGTTGCCACGAAGCTTAGTATTTACCCGAGAGTTAACAAGAGACATCTTATAGACTATGAAGAAATTTAGTTTAGTTTAACTTATAAATTTTATCTTAAGTAATGTATGATTTCTTTGAACTGTGTCTGGAACTTTGACATTATTAAAGAGGATACTTTGGAAAAACAAGAGCCACTTAGATTCTAGTACAACTAAACCTAATAAAGATCAACATAATTATAAAGGATTCCTGAAGGACATTACTGTAATTAAAAAAGGGGTCAAGACTTTAGGACTTCGTATTTATACAGATTTATTATAACTTTATGTCTTTTATCTTTATGATTCGAATAAAAACAACAAAAGAGGTCTCCTAGTTTTATTAGAGTTCGGAATATAATGGATGGGAGGACGTTAAAGATTAAATGTTAGAGACAGTTAAAACTTATTATTGTTGTGGTTATCTCATAGACTTCTGTTAAAGAAAGATGAACCGGAAAAAAAGGGGGTCATTATATTTATAGACTTCTCTAATAACGAATCGGATATTTTGTCTCTGTAATATTAAATACTTATGATTTTTTTAGGACAAGTAAAGACAATTTGATATACTACTTGAGCTTTACCACTAAAAAGAGTACCCTTCCTGTATAATTTCCTTCTCGAAAGAACAACAACAGAAATTTCTGGGAAACTAGGGTAAAATCGGAACTAACGAGAGATATTGAAACAACAACAACAAATCAGTGACTCAGTACTGATTTCAACAAATCAGTGAATCAGTGAAATCGGTGGTTCATGGGACGGTCCGAGAAGATAGGTACCCTAAAGGGTCCGTTCTTATGACCTCACCCAACGGTAACGGAAGAAGTCCCCTAGGAGGACTGGGTCCCTAGTTTAGACACAGAGGACGTGACCTTCATAAGAAATGATGACTCGGTGGTCCCTTCGATGATTGGAAGACTGTTGGAAAGAGTGGGAGAAGAAACAAAGATGATGCATTGTAGTTACTTTACTTTTATAGTAGGAGTAGTGATGAGGGAACACCATAACGGTTTCGGGTCCGGGGGTGACCTGTGTCTAAGTTCTTAAGCCAACTCTTAGACTCGTTCACATTCCGAGGGGTGCGATGACGGTGGAAGGAGGTGACCTTCGACTTTTGACTTGAACCGTCAACATTAGTCTGATCTTCCTAACGTTAAATAGACCCGACAACAAGTGACGATGAACATTGAACAGAGTCGATCCGTTAATTTTCATTCGGAAGTAATATTATTAAATACACGGTGGCCTTCGGTGTGATTAAGACTTTGAGTCTTCTGGTTGGATGTCCTTATAGGATAATAAAACAAATGGATAAGGTTAAATTCTATAACTCCTTTTCCAATCCTTATAAGAATCGATTGACTATTGGGTCGTCTTACCAGTCGTTTATTTCGAACATAGATCGATATTCAGTCATTATTTTTATTCCCAGAGTTAGTTGAGAGTATATATAATACCACCGTCTAGTTGTATAAAAAACATTACATGACTTTATGAGAATCCAAGTTCCGATTATCACTTAAGACACTATCTGTTTTATGATGGACACTAGTAATTCCCTGAGCACTCTCAGGGAACCTGTCGTTCCTCTAGTTTGTTCAGTTAGAATTCCCTTCAGTTGGCACTTATGAGTCACCTTCCTGACTACGACTTCGACTTTGAGGTCATAAACCCAGTAGACTATGCTTGTCGACTGAGTAACCCTTTCAGGGACTAGGACCCTTTCTAACTCCCGTCTTCCTCTTCTCCCGTAGTCTCCTGTTCTACCGACCTACCGTAGTGGCTTCGTTGTCTGTACTTGAACCCGTTTGAACCCCTCTACCACTCCCTTTCTGTCCGGATCCACACGACGTCAGGTACCCCAGCTTTTCTCAGTCTGTGTTGACCCTCTGTTTGTTGTTACTAGTAATTTAACAAAGTGTAGTGTTTACTAAATTTGTCAAGAGGGTGAACGAACAAATATCCCTTAT
This sequence comes from Capra ibex, assembly GCA_006410555.1. Taxonomy (NCBI): domain Eukaryota; kingdom Metazoa; phylum Chordata; class Mammalia; order Artiodactyla; family Bovidae; genus Capra; species Capra ibex. The sequence continues at coordinate 68,471,506 of SJYO01018757.1, read as the reverse complement.
TACTTATTTTGTCTATTAGGGGAGTGAGTAGGGATTGATCTACACTATGAGTTATTAGACCAATCACTTATTGAGGGTATGAGTCAAAAAAGTAACAATTTTCTTCTTTGATATTAATGTGCCACAAACATTCCTCATTATCAGTCCTTTATTTCATCAATCGTACACGAACAATGTCTTATCTATGAGTCATTGACCATCGACCTAGTAGGGATTCTTGTTTATTAATTAAGGTCCATCAGTCAATCAAAGGATTTTTTCAAAAGATCCAAATACATCTTTTTGAACCAGTAAACCCAACAAGAGTTAGTCCGTGTTCAGTGCACCCATGGAACCACATCGTTCTCGAAAGTAAACAAGAGTGATTTTTAGGATTACCGTATTCCCGGGGTTTCGACTGTCGCTGGAAAGGAGGCAGGGTGACGACGAGAACACTCTCACTCACGACGAAGAGGACGAAGATCCATCTGGTGACCCTACACGTTAAACCAAAGACGAAAAATTCAATGACGTAAACAAGGTACCTGGTATAAAAAGAGTGACTAGGTCTTCCTGAGAGCACAGGGATTCAGCTCAGGTTGAGAAGCGCTGGGGTCCCTGACTTCGGGGAGTCCGAGGAGACAGGTACCCTAAAAGGTCCGTTCTTATGACCTCACCCAACGGTAGAAGAGGAGGTCCCCTAGAAGATCTGGCTCCCTAACTTGGGTGTAGAGGACGTAACGTCCACTTAAGAGAATGGTGACTCGGTAGACCCTTCGGACTAGGTCTTTCTTCCATATTCCTTTTGTGACGTCAAGTATTTCATTCTTATATAAATTATGGAAGTTTCCACGGGTTCCTTTTCGACTACTGCTAATCAAAGAATAAACCTCTGTTTCGTTCCTCAATCTAAAAAGAAATTTAATCGACTATCGTTTGTTAGATCCTCATCGGAAATAGGATCGTAGGACCGTTGTAGTGAATCAAAAATTATTTCGAAAGACTTGCGATTTTACTGGTATGGTTTCATCTATATTTATGAGGTTTCACTACCCTAGTAAAGAATCACCAAAATGACTTCAAACGAGATTCACGATGACTCCTCTCGATACACCCTTATTGTTATTAACCAAAATAACTAAACAAACCACTGAATTCCGTCCCTGGTTTAGATGGAACTCGGAGGAAGAAAAGATCGTATGACATCCACTCAATTTGTATAGAGTTTACACCTGTCTCAATAATTTAGGAGATCGAAAGTTCCACATATTATTAGGGGGATCCGTGGCAACACCTCTAACCGTTTCTGACCGACCCCTGAAACGTATTTGCTAATTTCCCCGAAAAATTTCGTTTATTATGTGCACTCTCTCAAGGGTTAATCGGCTCTTAGAGATATTTGTCAGTAAAGTTTTCGTTTATGGTAAAAGTTACCCTTTTTACGGAACTAAACAGTCGACCTAGCGTCTTGAAATTTTTTATTCTCGGGTCCGGAACCTACCTTTTATCCCTTGTTAAATTGAAGACCTTTGCTGAAGTGTCGAACCTCGGATCATTGCGGAGAAAACCTAATTTAACAGATGATTAATTTGAGTTCACTAAATTTGTGAGTAGTGGAGCGTAACGTGGAGAGTCTTTTGTTTTTCTTTTCGCTTTTTTAGGACCCCAAGCTTCACCCCTTTTGTCTCTGCGCGTCTACGTGCGTGTGGGGGGTGCACGCGTGTGTATGTGTGCGTGCGCGCGCGTGTGCGTCGGACAGGTTTCTGTCCGGTGGGACGGCCTCAGACGCCCGCGACGCAGGACGGGCCGCGCAACCGTCAACCGCTGGGGGGAGCTGAGGGGGAGGCGGCGCCCGAGGGGCACCGGAGGCCTCCGAGCCGGTCAGCGAGGTTTACAAAAGGTATAAACAAGTCGGAGGCATTGAGCGGCTCGGCCCGGCCGCGCTGGGCGGGGCGCGGCGGGGGCGGCGACGGCGGGGGCGTCGGCGGTACCCGTCCCTCGCCGGGCCGGCGCCGCGCGCCTCGGTTCCCCCTGGCGGTCGGCGGCTGCGGCGCCCCGGGCTGCTGTACCCCGGCTTCTCCCCGCGCCCCCGGGGGTTCCTCTCGCCCCTCCTCCGGGCCTGCACGACGCCGACGGCCAAGGGCGACGACGAGCGCGACGACGTCGACCGCGACCCGTAGCGGCACTGGCACCACCCGAAGGAGTACCGGCCGTAGTCGAGGAGGGACGATCAGTCTCTGTGAGGTAAAACCCGACCCTAGTAACATTCGTAGCTCAGACAAAACGGACTCGCGCAACGGTCTGTCCTTACGGTGCGGCGTACCAGCTCAATGGTGATTGGGTGGACGTACGCGGGAAGGGGCCGTTGTTCGGAGATTGAGCGCCGCCGAGTCACTGGCTCAGGGCGGCCTGGTCCAGACGGGACCGGGCCGCGCCGCCCCGAGCACGGGAACAGGACGAACGCCGAGGCTTGCGGAGGCTGTGAGGACTCGGAGCCCGCGACCTCGACCCCTCCGCTCCGGGTCCGACGAATAAGACCAGTGAAACTTGTAAGAGTCATTGTTGTCGTCTAGTCGGGGTGCCTGGGGTGGGAGGAGGGAGGTCCTGACCGTTTTTTCACTTTTCAAGTCGAACACTTTCGTTCAATCCTTTTTAGGACACGCACCTCACCGGGGTAACCCATCTTAACTAAAATCAAAAATTTAGCCTCCAAGGTAATCCTTCAAAATCTTTTGGCACCACCTTCCGTCCTTTACGCTTATGTCGTTCGTGTCGGAATTTGGCTACCTCAGACTTCACCCTATTTGGGTCCCGCGACCGGCTCCGCCCTCTGATAAACCCTGGGTCGATTACCTACATGACAAGGTTCGTCTTGGGGTAAGTCGACAACACAAACGTGTGTCGTATGAAAATCGAATTAATTTGCAAAAGAGACTATTCTTTGCCCACGGTAAATAACTCGTGGATGAACCCGGACAGGACGATCTCCGGGATATATAATAAAGATTGGGAGTGTAGTCAGAATACCCTATCAAGAATAGGAAGGTAAAGAGTTGGCTCTCTTGGTTCCAGTTCTCAACCGTTTAGTCGGTTCAACTATGGAAAGACGAGGTCTTATGTAGACGCGAACGGAGTGATTCAGGGCAGTGAGGATGGAAATCAAACATTAAAATTATAATATACTCTAAAGGAACCTCAGTGATTTTAGAGAAGGTGGACGTAGCAAAGTAAACCAGATACCTTGTTGTGAAACTCCACCGTTGACAATAAGTAGACACCTGTACTCCTTTGTCCGATTCTCTTCAATTTACTGCAAGAGTTTCAGGTCTCCACTCCGTACCCTCTCGGTCCTCCCTGTTCCTAGGTATAAAGGCCGAGGGTCAGAGTGCACCGTAGGGGTGGCATTAATGACTGGTCTTCTTGGCATTGAGTGTTTTGTGGGGAGTTTTATTAAAACATAGTCCCTGTCTACAATTTTTGTGGACTAATTTATACGTAACTACGTCCATAAAAGATTAATTCTCATAAACTTGAGAGTTTAAGAACGTCTCATTAAATTTTGAAAATTAAACACATGATTCTTCAGGGTACTTTAATAGTACTAACCTCAAAAGATTTAGTTCACTAAAATTTTTATCGAAAAGTGATTCTATATGACCCATAAAATCAGTGAAGTCACTGACAGTTGTCTGAGTCTCCCTTTTATACAGACAAGAAATTCCGATCCGCTTAAGTATCTTCTTTCCTTACTTCGAAGAGTATACCACCACCAAAACTTATAATAAACGTTTACACAAAAGATAGGTAAGAAATGAGGTTGAAATTTTTTCAGGTCATGGTTTTTTCGTCTGATCGACCCTTTTTTAACAGAATTACAAGTTCTGTCCTCACATGTTTGGAACGTTGAGACTTTAAAGAACTCGTCGAACATCCTCGTAGGGTACAAGGATCCACGGGTCCTTCGAGGAACCCATACAACGTTTCTCACAATAGATATCGGTCAAGACAAAAAAAAAGAAAGGTTCAAAGATCCAATACTAGACCCTAGGTGCACCTCAAAAGACCATCACTATAAACACGACCACCATAGACATCAGAAGAGAAAGTTGCCTCTCGTATACATCTCGTCTCGTCAATCACCTCTACCGGACTCTGTTCACTCCTCCCTGGGACTCCTCGGACCACTCCTTTTTAAGTTGGGTCGACCCGGTTCCGACGTCCGTTGAACAGGGACAAAGGGTGTCTGTGGTACGAACAACAGGAACAGTGCGACAGACACCAACCAGGGCCCCGCGAGAAGGTTCAAAAGTCCCTTCTCTTTTCCGTCCCTCCGTCCTACCATTTCATGTCTTCGTCCTGAGACGGACCTCTGCTTGGACGGGGGGTGGAGGGTGGGGAGTGACAATAAGCGACTTATCCAGATTCACTTATTGAGTCAGTTCCGTTCAAGGAAAGTGAAGAGGTCCGAAGACACACAAGTAACTACTTTAGGTTTACAATTACTATTAAGGATGGAGAATCCCAACAGGACTCCTTATCTATTCACTTATGTACAAGAACGTGAATCTCAGGACTGAACCCCATGTGCAAGTCACTCAAACACGGAAAATAATCGTTTCTCACCTCGTCAGTGACCATCGTCGTGAGAACCTTCATCGGCACCGAGACAAAATAGAGATTAGTACTTCTTGTCAGTGAAACCTGGACGAGGTAAAGGTTCTGGTCAAACTTGGGATTTCCTCCATAGTCGAGCCGGCAGAGTGGAAAGAGACTAGAGTCGGTTCAATGACAATCGTCAGAATCGCCATAAACAACTTAGACCATGAAAGACTTACTGTGCTGACTCGCTGACTTGACTTTTTGACTTTTTTGAAAGAATTAGAGAGACCTCCAAAGATTTTTGATTGAACCCCCCACTCCACCCCCCTTTCCCGGAGGAGTCCCAGTAAAAAGGGATCCTTGTCCCTTACTAAGACCGGACCATATAGGCGGTTCTTTATGCCTTTCAAACGGGACAAATCGTCTGTACGATCTGGTTTCATGTCCAGTTGTGAGGGACGCTTATCCCGTCTCAGTTTGGACGAAGACCTTACATACGACTTAAGTTCGTGCCGTGGATCTGACTCCGGGGCAGGAGTAGGTGTCGAACTGGACGAAGTGAGAAGATAAAGACAAACATAACCAACGGAGACTGGTACTATGCAGGAAGTAAAATTGTTCCGAACGATACCTAAACCCATAGTGGTAAGGGTACTATGTTAGATTCATATGCCTATTTGAGTGAATTCGTTGAAGAAGCACTGAAGAAGCACTAGACCCACTGAACTCCTTATACGTCACTTTAAGATCAATATTTTTTCTCTGTAACCACAAGAGACTAGACTCTAAATACAGTTCCAAAATCTTTTTGTTGAACAAAGAATGAATGGAGAGTGAGAGGTAGTCTCTCTACTGACTTCAGAAAAATGAAGTTAATGTTTTCTAAGAGTATTTCTTTTCTTTTTTTTTTTCTTACCTCGGTGATACCTCCGACACATTGGACATTCTCACGGTAAGAAGAGAATTTAAAAAAAGACACATCGAACTCCCAACGTTCAGTGAAGTGTCCCTGTTACGTTTCAGTTGGTCCCAGAAACTCCTACGTGAACCGATCCCCTTTCCCTAGGATCCTTTGGGTTCAAACGCGTCGTAAAATAAGATAATTACCAAACTCATCGACCCAACTTATCCGTAAGCAAACAGCAGTAAGGTCTTAATAAGAACTACTTTTCGACACACACCTAACTTCTTTAGACTCTTGAAACCCCGGAAATGAAGGTAAAATGAATTATGTTAAAACCAAAGTCAAGTCAAGTCAGCGAGTCAGCACAGACTGGGGAACACTGGAGTACTTAGCGTCGTGCGGTCCGGAGGGACAGGTAGTGGTTGAGGACCTCAAGTGAGTCTGAGCGCAGGTAGCTCAGTCACTACGGTAGGTCGGTAGAGTAGGAGACAGTAGGGGAAGAGGAGGACGGGGGTTAGGCAGGGTTGTAGTCTCAGAAAAGGTTAGTCAGTTGAGAAGCGTACTCCACCGATTTCATGACCTCAAAGTCGAAGTCGTAGTAAGGGAGGTTTCTTTAGGGTCCCGACTAGCGGAAGTCTTACCTGACCAACCTAGAGGAACGTCAGGTTCCCTGAGAGTTCTCAGAAGAGGTTGTGGTGTCAAGTTTTCGTAGTTAAGAAGCCGCGAGTGGGAAGAAGTGTCAGGTTGAGAGTGTAGGTATGTACTGGTGTCCTTTTTGGTATCGGAACTGATCTGCCTGGAAACAACCGTTTCATTACAGAGACGAAAAGTCATACGATAGATCCAACCAGTATTCGTATTGTACAAACTTAGAAACGAATAAAAAGAAGTGAGTTGTAAACAACCCCTACAGACGGGTCGATCCATAACCAAATTTTTATTACTTAGTATATGATCCTCCTCTAGAGGTCTCTAGGACTACCTGTACACCGGAATAGTATAGACTGTCATTACTCATGAAGGCTAATTTTTTAAATTGGATCCGTTTATAAAAATTTTAGGTAAATGGAAAGTCTCATAAAGTGAATGTCACTAAATAATCGAAACCGTAGAAATGAGACTTCAGTTAAATCTCGTTTGAGAACGAAGAGTAGGGTTACCCCTACAAATCATAAACAATCAGAGAACCGGGAACATCCCTTATAACGGTACTTTTCACCCTTGAATAAACGGAATAACACCAAAATCAAAAGGAGTGAGAATGAGGTAACGAGTGTATGGGGTGGAGGATGGGGACAGATGGACCTTATTTTAGGGACTCTATATATCATGTACTTAGTGAAATCTTTCAAATTCTTTTCCCGAAAATCCCTTCATACAACAAAAAGAAATTATAGTAAGTATGTTGAATAGAATACTTAACATTATTCTCAGAACGACGACGACGACGATTCAACGAAGTCAGCACAGACTGAGACACGCTGGGGTATCCGCCGTCGGGTGGTCCGAGGGAGCAGGGACCCTAAGAAATCCGTTCTTGTGACCTCACCCAACGGTAAAGGATGAGGTCCCCTAGAAGGACTGGGTCCCTAGCTTGGGTACAGAGAACACAGAGGATGTAACCGTCCACCTAAGAAATGGTGACACGGTGGACCTTTCGGGACGTATTTGAAACCCCTACTAGTTTATTTTTCATTTCGTCCATTAAGAGAAATTCAGATAATCCACAGGTAGCCCGATAATACATAAGACTGTGTACTACCATAGGTTACACACAACTTAACTTGACATAAAGTATGAATGATAATCTCAAAGACAAAATTGAACATATATAGGTGAAATTTGATACCAAACTTTTTTACTGAATGTTTACATAAAACGTTTTATCTCTTAAAATTCAAATAACTATTACGACTTTTTGTGACTCTCCATTATTATTCCTCACACAATAATGAGGTAAAACCCGAGGACTCAAAGTTTTTATAAGTCTTATACAATTGAATCTTAATAACTCTATAAAATAAAGTCTAATATTCTACTGACGTCCTAAATTTTTTCTTTGTTCTTCAGTGTACTAAATAAAACGTAAGGGGATTGAACTTATTTAATCCTTTTTAACCCTAAACTACACCGACTTACCATCTACAGTTGTAAACGTTGGAATGGAAAAATGCTTCTCTCGTCACCATATCCAAAAGGATTATAAACCAGATTATCAAAGGATCTAACGGTAATACTACAGATGAAAGTCAAACCAGACTCCTTTACCTACAAAAGATCTGAAAAAGAACGTTAGGCGGAACGGGTACTGTAAAGATAATTCCCGCAAGAAATGGACCCAGGCGAACGGACACGACGTGGGACTTCCTGACGGGAGCTGTAACTTCCTATGTGTGTTTCCGTACACTTCTCAAGTCCCACGTACAAAGACACAATGACATCTCATGCCCACCTTAGGTGAGTAATTTGAAATTAACCTGTGGTAAAACGACGTTTCGTATCAAGTGAAAATCCTGAATCCAGGACCGTTTGGTCTCTGTGCAACGAGTTTTCTCGGGTAGTTTTAGGTCTCAGTCTACTCCGGAACACTACTGCATACATTGGGAGATCAATGATGACCGACATTTGTAAGTTCAGATCCAAATTATGTTACTCAAATATTCGACTTCCCCTTGAAGAATACCTACACCCCTTCTCATAAACGTTGACATATTTTCACACAGAATCTCCGTACAGGAGAAAGTTCACCAAACCTACGACGGAGCCAGAGTCACATACTCTATTTTGAACCGTCCTCATTGAATCTTCGGACTCGTTCCGTTGAGTGAACTAGTGGGACTATCTAAAATTTTAACGATGTACACTTGAATGTACATGTCGTTACTGATTTTATGTAAAAGGAAAGACAGAATCAGACGGGGTCGTACCACCCAAGACCACTCCTCGACAGAAGGATCGAACGTCTATCGGAGAAAGAACGATACACGAGTACACCAGGAAAGAACTACGTACATACTCCTCTCTTGTCCCCTAGAAAGAGAAGGAAAAGAAGATTCTAGGGGTCAGAACATCCTAATCCTGGAGTGGAAAATTGAAGAAAATGGGATTAATGGAGGATTTTCGGGACAGAGGTTTATGTCAGTGTAACTCCTACTTCCGAATTTGTGTCCTTAACCCACCTCCCCCCGTATTAAGTTAGGTATCGGGAAAGTCACTCCTTATAGGTGAACATGTCGGTGGAGTCACTAAGTATTTACACAAAAGAGTAGAAAAGTTACTTCTAGGGTACCGAAAGTACCTTGTAGATCTTCAGACTTATAACACTCGGTCATTCGACTGTGAACCGTCACGACACTCTACCGTACTGACTTAACAAGTACGGTCATCACTTTGTATACCTCCTTCCATAAAAGTTCCGTAAAATGATTAACAAAAAACACACACACACACAGTTAAAAGTGATTTTTATTTTAGTTCATCTAATTCCACCATGTATGTTGAGATTCCCATTGAATCCGTAAAGTAAACAGGGGAGTCAAAAAATTTCGAATCATGAGTGCAAATCATTTAGAGATTGAAAAGTATAACGAGGTCCTCACTCAGTGACAGTCCTAGATCGATGTACTGTGGGACCGAAGACTCCGTTCCGTTACTCCTACCATCTGACTCGGGTCGGAACCCCCATACGAGTCTAAAAGTCGTTAACCTACTCGGGAGACCGGAGACCCTCGTCACTAGAGTCCGAACCAGAAAGATCTTAAGTCCCTTCGGTCGAGAGAAGGGGCTTATTATATGTCGACTACGAAAAATTATACATCGACTACTAAAGAAATATTATTACGTCGACTACGAAAGTAAAATACTACTACTAAAACTTTTAATCCGTTTGTCAGAAACAAGACACCTTACCCAGTTTTATTTCGGACTCCCCCACGAGGGTGGACCCCCGAGTACGACAGTGTCGGAGGTCGGGCTTCGGGGACCACCTGGGGCGAAGTCAGACGGTAGTCCCGAAGAGGGGCCAAGGGGCCACCGAGTCACCACTTCTTAGGTGGACACTAGGTCCTTTGTGTTCTTTACACTCAAGTTAGGGACCCATCCCTTCTAGGGGGGCCTCCTCCCGTACCGTTGAGAGACGTCATAAGAATGGACCTCTTAGGGTACCTGTCTCCTCGGACCGCCCGACGTCAGGTATCCCAGAGTTTCTTAACATGTTCTGACCTCGTTGACTCGCGAGTGTGTGTCCCGAAGAGTAGACTAGGACAAACAGGTCGAATCTTTAGGACTTGACACGACGTGTTTGGGGTTGGTAGGGTCTCTCTTTCTGATCTCCTCACTGATTGGTAGACCAAGCGGCGGAAAACCAGGTTAGGATCAGGTTTTGCTCATCATTTGTTTCCGTCCCGGTACCAAGGTCTCTGTAGGACCTTACAGCGACCAAACTAAAAACTCGAATAAATTTCAGTTACGAGAGACTAGATTCCAACGATCTCGGCGTAGGTGTCGGATTGTGTCAGTACTTAGACTCACAAAGTCACGACAGAAAGGACGCGAGACTGTACTCCGGTCATTCACCGACAATCTTTCGTTTACCAGACAAGTGTCTAGCGTAAGGGTGTAAGACGACTTCTTCGAGCGACCCGGACGTCTTTACTCGTTGAAGAGGGGCCGACCCTCTCCGACACCTTTGGAGTTCCTCCGAGAAAATCGCCGTAGGGTGAGTTGACAACAAAACTTTCACAGACTAAGCCGTAAGCGACATTACTCGGTAATTTTAGGGAAATTCTACCTAACAATGGTTCCGGAGAGAGAACACATCTTCTATCACTGTCCACTGTTCTTTTTTTTTCTTCCTTAACGATTACACAATTGATCTGGGACTGATTCCTTACCTAAAAACGAAATAATGATTCCCTTTTTTTTTATTGTGGGCGAAGGAAGATTTCATAGTCCACACCGTGTGTATAGTCCGAAAATCGGCACGGTAAATCGACACGGTCCTTTTCATTCCTCCGTAAAAGATTCTATTCCCTTTATCGTAAAGTCGGAAGTAGGAAAGACCACCTCCCACCTCCTACGTCCCTCTTGTGTCCTTCTTGTAGGGAGGACAGAGTCACCTCCCCACGTCGAAACCTCCGTCACTTTCCCGTTCGATCCAGAGACCTTCCACCTGTGAAGTATTAACTTCGTTTTATTGAAGAGGTACTGGTGGATGTTTACTTTCCGTCTTAAGCTGGTAAAGTTATATGTACAAGGTGTAAGTCCTTCAAATACGTATAGACAGTACGCGGACCGATGAATCCACGACTTTATCTGGTGAGGCCGACCGAAACAGTACATTGGAAAGTACTTATTCAACAGACCCTACGGATGCTACTCTCCCAAAGTCTCAATTCCCGGGAATCTGGTTCGTTTTTTAAAATTTTACTTGTATTCCATTGGCATTGATAACACAACCTCTTGAGAGCCATTTGTTAAGAGTAAGTCAGTGACTTAGATCACGCAGTGTTTAAAAAGGTGGACCTCTGGAGGGACTTCCGAGCGAGGGGGAAGAGGGACAGGAGTGTGTGTGTAGTGTTTTTCGAGTCACAGAACGATTGGGTACAACGGTACCTTCCCTTCTCTCCTTTACGCCCTCTCCGATGTCCGACGGACCCCTGTGACTGGAGAAGTACTACTTCTCCTGTTTTGTGTAAAATTTCTTCATTACAATGATATATAATGAACCGCAAGGTAATATAGGACAAAACAACAACAACAACAAAACCATTTTTAATGAGAAGTAACCTTTTCGGTGGACTATTACAAAAAATTTCCGACATATCCTACCAAGAGAGTAAATGCGAAGTCAAAACTAACTGAAACATAACTAAATGACATTTTAAGGATATAGGACCTGGTAAAGTAGTTTAAAGTAAAGGACACGACAAAGTCTCCCTACCCGGGTCCTCATAATTACATCTTAATAGACACGTTAGTAAAGATTTCACCCTGGATTAAACTCTTGGTTGAATTAATACGAACATAGTATTTTATGTCGACTTGAGATATGGAGACGTACACACACGTTCAGTGAAGTCAGTACAGGGTAAGAAACGTTGGGATGCCTGGTATCGGACGGTCCGAGGAGACAGGTACCCTAAGAGTTCGTTCTTATGACGTCATCTAACGGTACGGGAGGAGGTCCCGTAGAAGGGTTGGGTCCCTAACTTGGGTACAGAGACTACAGAGGACGTAACCGTCTACCCAAGAAATGGTGATCATGGTGAACCCTTCGGAGAGAGATGGAGACCTTATCCGATTTAGGTGTAAATATTCTAAGGAAAGCGAAGGCTCCTGAACTTTTTAGGACTTTACCTTGTTTACTCACCATGAAATAAAAAAAGGTGTTTATACATTGTGAAGATTGGGAACACAACTAAGTACTCTTTACGACTTTGTAAAATCAAAGTCTAAAATCAAAGAGAATATAAGAAACTTTTATCTAATGAAACGTTTTCATACATAAACATCTTGAATAACTACTAATTGAAGACCATTCAGTGGTATTCGCACTCCATCCACCAACTTTTCGTTGTCTTGTCTTCGGATATTTTCTTTCTAACAACAAATCAGTGATTCAGTACAGGTTGAGGTACCTGATAGGACAGTCCGAGGAGACAGGTACCCTAAGAAGTCCGTTCTTATGACCTTACTCAAAGGTACGGGAGGAGGTCCCCTAGAAAGGGTGGATCCTTGACTTGGACGTAGAGCACGTAACGTCAACCCAAGAAATGGTGACTCCGTGGACCGTTCGGGATTTCTTTCTAATGACTGCACATTTTGTCTTTGGAAAGTGTAAATCGGTAAGAGGACCACAGAAAGGTATACGGTATGTCCAACGGTGGTCCACGACACATACCCCCTTATGTGTGTGTGTGTGTGTGTTAGTTGACGTTATTCAAATTTTTGGTTCACAAACTTCTTTCACCGTGTCTTCTTCCACACTAATTAGGACAGACTCTTCTTAGTCTTTTCTGTTCCTCTCCCCGGACTCTGACGTCCTCCAGGAGATCAAAACCTCATTTTGTTTACACCCATGTTAGGTTCGAGATGGTAAAAGTTTATTTAAATCCAATAAAAATAAAAGCACGTCCAACTTGTTCATACCGGTCAAGATATGTTAGGATACTAAAATTGATATTTTTCCACATTGACATATTATCGTACGTACATACATACCATTCGGCGACGTCAGTACAGTCTGAGAAACGTTGGGATACCAGACATCGGGTGATCCGAGGAGACAGGTACCCTAGGAGGTCCGTTCTTATGACCTTACCCAATGGTACGGGAGGAGGTCCCTTATAAAGGTTGGGTCCCTAGTTTGGGAGTGGTGAAATGCAGAGGACGTAACCGTCCTCCCAAGAAATGGTAATCACGATACCCTTAGGGTATATTATCGTATCTGTCTTATTATTTCGTTGAAGGATAGGTCTAAGGAGTTCAAAATTATAAAACAGTATTAACACAACAAAGTTATGTAACTTTAACGTAGAAAGGAAAGAATTAGTATGAGAGGACGAAATGAGAAGAAGAGGTCTCCATAGACAACTAATATAGAACTTAAACGATAAATGGTACGGATACGTACAAAAGTATGAAAAAAACATATCTAGGTATTGGCTGTTAATAAAAGACAAAATTTAAAATATATTTACTATCGTTTTATAGTAAAAATTTATAACAAAAACTCAGTAAATATTATTAAGTACCTATAGTAAATAAGTAAAAACGAGATGATATAAAGTAATATGTTCATACGTCGTTAATTGAATGAGTAAGAGGACAATTACTTTTAAATTCAACGAAAGTTTTCTCTTAAAAAAGGAGCGTTAATGTATATCACTGTATCACCTATAAGGCAAGGTGCCGAGAAATGTGTATGTAAAGTTTCAAAAATTTCTTATAAGGATGCTTAACTTAATGACCGAGAAGTCTATGTCTGTAAAAGTTGAAAGATCTATAACGGTTTAGTCATGACGTTTGGATTTCAACATATCTAAATGTGAGGGTCATTCATTCTTCAGGGTGGGTGACAAGATATATGTACGGTTGTAAACAATGAAGGTCTGTTAAAACTGAATTTTTTATGAATATAAAAAAATTAATTGTTTACAATCACGTCAAAATTTTTCAAAGAAAGGTAAACGTCAATAATGTTTTATAACCGATATAACGGGCCCAACACGTTGTAGGAACTCGGATAGCATGCAGGTTATAAAACACGAAGAGTAGGGGAGAAATAAACAAAAAGAGAAAGACTGAATGAAGTGACACATATTATCCGAGATCCAAGTAGGTCGACTAATCTTTACTGAGTTTATATAAGGAAAAATACCGACTCATTATAAGGTAACAGACACACATGGTGTCGAAGAAAGAAATAAGTAGACAGTTCCCTGCAAATTCAACGAAGGTACAGGATCGAAAACATTTATCACGAGGTCACTTGTAACGGGGAGTAGAGTATGACGAGGAGGGACTTGTGACCATTTGTGATCAAACAAGATACTCAGACGAAGAAAAAACAATATAAGTAATCAAACAACGTAAACAATCTAAGGTGTATATTCGTTACGACGACGATTCAGTGAAGTCAACACAGACTGAGACACGCTGGGGTATCTACCGTCGGGTGGTCCGAGGGGGCAGGGACCCTAAGAGGTCCGTTCTTGTGACCTCACCCAACGGTAAAGGAAGAGGTTACGTACTTTCACTTTGTACTTTCACTTCGGTGAGTTAGCACAGGCTGGGAGTCGCTGGGGTACCTGACGTCGTAAGGTCCGAGGAGACAGGTATCCTAAAAGGTCCGTTCTCATGACCTTATAGTATGTCATAAACAGGAAACAGAAAAAGACAAACTGAATAAAGTGAAACGTATTACGACAAGTTCAAGTAAATAAACCAACGTTCACCGTTTTAAAGTAATAAAAAATACCGGTTTATCGTCTATTAATATCAAAAACGGATAGAATGAACACACGCTACTATAGAATAAAATTAAATATAAAAAGACTAATGACGACCTCAACTTGTATATACAAATAACTGACGAGTCAACAAAGGATAGGAAATAAATAAGTTACTTATAAAAGACACTCAACAAAAAGAGATTAACAAAATATTCTAAATAATAGTAACACTGAATCACAAACACCAAAATCCACGACGTTTATAGAAGAGGATCAACCATAGTAGAGAAAATGAAAACAAATACTACCAAAACAACACCTTTTATGAATTAAAATTACGTAAATGTATATAATTCGAAAAATACCATATACGAAACTATATAAATTCCTTTAGAGGGGGATGAAGTTCCAGTTTTTCCATAAAAAGAGATCACAAAAGACTTTTATAACTTTTACACGAAAACATAAATATAGAAATTCACCAGATTGAAAAACGTATCCCTACACTCCATCACAAGTATAAAATAAAAACCTCACAATTAATAGAATCATGGTAGTTATTAGTCAGGAAAGTGTGACTAGACGTCAAAGGTAAATAGTAGATGGTTCAAAGGTATAATCTAAACTCCTCACATAGATACTAAGAGAAGTTAGAACAACAAAAGAAACAGACAGTGACACAACTATAGTGTGATAGATTCAAGCTCATCGCGATACTACGTAGAACAATATTTCTACTACCGTCTTCGTTTAGGTGGGGATGAGGAGGGACGCATAAACGAGTCAGTGAGTCTGCACAAGTTGAGACACACTGAGGTATTTGTTATCGGGTGGTCCGAGGAGACAGGTACCCTAAAGGGTCCGTCCTTATGACGCCACCCAACGGTAAAGGATGAGGTCCCCTGGAACAACTGTGTCCCTAGCTTGCACGCAGAGGACACGAAGGACGTAACCGTCCGTTTAAGAAATGGTGACGTGGTGGACCCTTAGGGATGGGGATAGAATAAGAGGAAGTTTTAACAGGACTCAGAATCGATATAAAAGAAGACATATATAAAATCTAAACCGAAGAGTACAAGGTTCTTTTTATGAAAACATAAAAGTAAGTCAAACATGAAAGACACACTCGTTTCTTATAGAGTGGTAAATAAACTTAAAAGAGATTATAGGAAAAACCAATAGAAAACTAACAATTAAAGTTTAATTAACGAAACACGAGT
This sequence comes from Capra ibex, assembly GCA_006410555.1. Lineage (NCBI taxonomy): Eukaryota > Metazoa > Chordata > Mammalia > Artiodactyla > Bovidae > Capra > Capra ibex. Next base: position 68,455,850 of record SJYO01018757.1, on the reverse strand, counting down.
CAAGTACACAAAAGCATGTTAGTTAGGAAACTGTATACTCTGAATGAAACACTAGATCATACACTGATTAAAAAAAATATTTACAAGGTAAATCGAACTTTTTTTACACTTAAGAGAGTAAACTTTAATCCCAAGACATAAAGTAAATTGTTAGTTCGAAAAATTGGTGCAACAAATTAATAGATGTAGAAGTGATTATAAAAAGTCGAACTATACTTATAGTATGACTCTCTACACATAAGTTTAAAGAGTTACAATCTACTTATACAAAGAGGAGCAAAAGGGTAAAAGTAATTTGTAAAAATCAGATGAATTATTGGTGCATGTTCTATCACTAATATTTTATCAAGTGATCAGACGCCAATTGTCGATAAAAAAGGGTAATTTTTTATATGGTAAAGTAACAGAAGACTGACGTCAATAACGACGATTCGTCAAACCATACCTTAACAAAAAGGAAATATCTATTGGACGGGGTAGGGAGACCAACGAAAAGACTAAAAGAGAGAAACCCCAAAACATCAAATTGATGTCATACGGATAGACACCCAAGATAACATACAAAGGACTTAGATTCTAAAAACACAGAAAGTAGTTAATTTTTTTAACTCGGTAATAAATAAAGAAGGTTTCTAATAGAGGGAGAAGAGAAGCCAACGAAACGACCTTTACGATAAAATCTACATAAACCTGTAAGAACAAAAGAAAGGGTATAAAAAGTTGGAGAGACAATTCAAAGTAGAGGGACATAGGAGACACGGCATAAAACCCAATAAAGAAGTATAGATTAGAGATCAATTTATAAGGGGAAAAGTCAACTTAAATTAGACGGAGAATGAAAAGGTTCTCGAAAATTAAGGCTACTAAAATAAAAAGTAAAGATCTCGAGGATAAAACGAAAATAACTAAAAAATTATACAAGGACCTTAAAAGTCTTCACGGGACAACAAATAAACATAAAAGTCAAGGAAGAAAATGTAGACAAATGAAACTTACATGAAACTTTTTACAAATAAATAAGTTTATACAAGTGCCATCTACCAATACATTTTTTATCAATGTTTAGTGTATATATTATATTTTAATAGAACATTTGGTCATCATATCAAGATATAACTTACATGAAAAATATTCGAGATAAACAGTCAAGACGACAAACTTTAAGTACACCGAAATTAAGACTCTTTCTCCTTTTCTCTCTCCTCTCTTTCTCTTACACACACACACGTATGTATGTGTAAATATACGTACACCAAAGACCGGAAATGATTACTTAACCAAGAAGTATACAAACCACATTCACCAGATACTCAAGTAAAAGATTCTCCGAAATATACACTATTAAACCACACCACATTGGAAAGGTTTGTCAAACGGAACGGTTCACAGGGTTACCATAGTACTAGGTTCTTAACGGAAAAATTTTTTTAAATGGATAAATACCACCTTTTAAAAGTTTGTATGAGTTTTCATCTATTTTATCATATTACTTAAGGATACTAAGGTAATAGATCAAAGTTATTAATAATGTTCTACTAGTCACAACGGAGTAAACGGATAAGACCGTGAAAGAGGTGTCGCTGTGTAGTGTATGACCTATTAAAACTTCATTTAGAACCTATAATACATTAAAGTAGGTATTTATAAGGTGATTCAGTTTTCTACTTCTGATTTTTTATTAGTTTTATCGTCAGTGTGGATTGTTCAATTGTTCTACTTTAGCCTCAAACTTGTAAGTACTAATTGAGTACTTATAAAGAAGTGTCAAACAACTTTAGTCCTAGGGTTGTTTTAAGTACTTGTCGTTAACCAAGTATATAAAAAATGTAGGTGAAATGAGTCTCTAAATGGAAAAGGGAGAGGAAAGAGAAGAAAGAAACGGAAAAAGGAAAGAAAGAAGAGAGGGAGAGAGAGGGAGAATGTTCAATAAACAACTTTTTTTTGGGAGTCCTAGTGAAAGTACAACGACAGATAAAAGAATGGAAGTACCCAAGGTTCTGAGACGTTCGTAATTTTAGGGAGTCTTAGAGATGGGGTGTGGTAACTGAGTCTGTTTTGTTAAAAGAACTACTTAAAGTCACGATGACCCAATTAATAAAACATCAGGATATTCCCACATCGGTAAATCCCCGGATGGAAGTACGGTACCAGAATCTAGGTAGAGAATCGGATATATTCGAGTTACGTAAACTTTCACAAAATATCTCTCTTCAAAGAATAGTAAAACAGGAATTATGACACATTTTCACTTTGGAGAATTACGAAATTTTTTTTACAAGAAACCTAAAAAAAACGTTCAAAGAATTGGATTCAATGTTATAAGATATTTTACCCCATAAAAAAAAGAATAATGAAACAAACCCCCTTATTTACTCGATTTTCACATGTTTCACCCGTTACTCATATCTCCTAGAAACTTGTCTGAAACTTCTTACTTATATGATCTAAGTTTTACTAACTTCCTCCTCATGGTCCTACTATTTCTTCATTGAAATAACGAGTTGTTAAAACAACAAGTATGAATGAGTTAGAAAAAAAATTTTCCAAAATTACAGCAAATGTCTGAAAACAAACAAATAGAAACCGACACAACCCAGAACAACGTCGTACATCCTCGAAGAGACATTAACACCGTACACCCGAGATCTCGTGCACCCGAGTCATCAACGTCACGCACCCGGAGAGATCAACGTCGAATACCCGAAACAACGGGGCGTTGTACACCCTAGATCAAGGAGTTGGTTCCTAGTTTGAGTTTAGGAGACGTACCCTCACGTCTCAGAATCTGTGATCTGGTGGTCCCTTCAGGGGACACGAATAAGTCAAAAAACTCCCACATTAACGTTTCGAGAGTCGTCAAGGATATTTTATACATAGAACCGTATCTACACGTTTAGACGTAAAGTCATAATTTTATCCTGGGTTTACTTTACCTGAGATGAACTTACAGACAAACTGTTCAGTACGTGTCCTATCAAAAGCCTAAAAAGAGTCAAAAGACATTCATTAAACTACTTTGTCATCACTCTAAGTAACCAAAATTTTAATACTCGATTAAACGTCAGTAAACGTTCGTTCCAAAAACTTCGAATCTTTAACATCGTCGAAACAAGACTGTGTAGAGAACGTCTAGAGGGATCGAAAGGTTGGAATAAAACCGTCCTTGTAGTTCCTTTCGTGTGATATAGGTATCCTAAACCTCCTAAGTCCGAGGGAAGTAGGTCGACGACCAGTGTCCAAGGTTGAGTAGAAATAGTCAGGGTAGTCCTATCGAAAGATTGTAGAAGATTTCGTTGTATCGTCTATATTGGTAGACGTTTCGTGTTACACACGATTCTTTGTCCCATCAGTGGGTTGTCGTGTAACAGGAGGGGTGAGAAAGACACAACTAAGTTGTCTAGACCGATTGGAGGTGTCTTCATCTCCAATTACATTGTGACCAATTTTTAAGAAAGATTTGTGCACATATTTTAGATGGATAGTACTTAATATGTATATATATTAGAAAGACATATATTCTCTAAATATTTCTATATATAGATATAATTATATTTTTATTTGTGTCTATATCTATATTTTAAGACCAATAACCTATCGAAGTTTAGTACTATTTTGAGTAATGAACCTTAATCTTTCCTATATAAAATGGTTTGTTTCCTGAAGTCAGACCATACACGAAGAATTGTGAAGTATAAAGAACCGGTCCGTTAGTCTAGAAAATAGTGTTGTTTAGTCAACTTAGATGAGAGTAACGACCGTTACCGTTCTCGTTATTAAAGGACTTGTTAACAGAGTATTTAAGAATCTTTAAAATGAAGATGTTAAATAAAAGGTTTCGCTAGATCTAATTTCTTTCAAGATCCACTACTATCTGGACGAAAAAAGTTAAATAATCGTGTATCTAGTAAGTAAAACGAAGCTAACCTTACAGAAACGTTTGAGTATCTACTTTTCAGGAATCTTAATGTCGTTAAGTCTGTATCTAGACAGTCCATTGTTGAGGAGTCCGTTCTTCTGTTACTATCATTGTTTCCCTTTCTTTTTCTGACTCTACAATGTCCACTCGAGTCGAATCCATACCAAGTCGTTCATAGAAGAGAGAAATTTGAGACGTTTTTTTTTAAAAAGATACTCTCTTAAGTAGTAGATCTTAATGGAGAAACGACTCTTTAAAACTGGACCTAGAAATAGTCGAAGAACATTTTTATTAGACTGAACGTTTGATTTCTAATGTTTAACAAGGGAGGTTCTTTATGTATCTTTACGTAACTACCCCTACACAAAGTATTGGGTTTGAGAAGGACCCCATCCACCTTGAATTAGGAATCTACTTCTCTCATAAAGACATGATGTAGAGAAGTAACTGTTGAAAAAGACATTACCTTTTCACTTTTATTGTTCTCATCTCGTTGCTTCAAGACCCCAACATCTAAGGATTCCGTTCACCTTTCCGTAACTCATAGAAGGATTATTATACAGTCGGTTTATTTTGTGAGGAATTTTTTTGAATGATCGATATTTTTCAACAACGATCGATATCGAAATAAACACCATCTTTTCTTCGACGATAAAACGCACGATTCAACGAAGTTAGTACAGACTGAGACGTTGAGATACCTGGTGTCGGACGGTCCGAGGAGACAGGTACCCTAAGGTTCCGTTCTTATGACCACACCCGACGGCATGGGAGGAGGTCCCTAGAAGGGCTGGGTCTCTAACTTGTGTCTAGAGAATACAGAGGACGTAACCATCCGTCCAAGAAATGGAGATCTCGGTGGTCGAATCAAATTATTTTTGGTTCTTTTTAAAAAAGTTTCAATATCACACGATACAAAATTACGAATATGTCAATATAAACATCACAAATCTCTGTCTATCAATGTCAAACGGGGGAGTAGAAAAAAAAAGAACAACCTTAAAAATTTGACTTCATATCCACTAATATACAATATCCACATTTTATATCACTAAGTGTTAAAAATTTCCAATATGAGGCAAATACCAATAATATTTTATAACCGACATAAAGGACACAACATGTTATATAGGAACATACAATAAAGTATGTGTTATCACACATGTAAACTTAGAGGATGGGGATATAACGGGAGAGGGGTAGAGTAGTGACCATTGGTCATCAAACGAGAGACATAGACATCCAAACGAAGGAAAAACAACATAAGTGAGCAAATAACATAAATCTAAGGTGTATATTCACGAATATCATAAACAGAAAGAGACAGACTGAATTAAGTGAATCATATTATGGGAGGTTCAGGTAGGTATAATGACGTGTACCGTTTAAAAATAAGAAAAAATACCGACTCATCATAAGGTAATATATACATATATACTATATATATAGTGTAGAAGTATATATCTAGTATATATAGTGATAGTATACTCAGTGCATATAGTATATGTATAGTGTAGACGAAATAGGTAAATAGACAACTACCTGTGAATCCAACGAAGGTGCAGAACGGACAAAACTTTTATAACGACGATACTTGTAATCCCAAGTACATAGAAAAGTTTAATACAAAAAGAAAAATAATAATAATAAAAAATTA
>SJYO01018757.1:68391880-68450178 GCA_006410555.1 Capra ibex | reverse complement strand
AAAAAAAAAAAAAGTACACATATATGGATCCTCATTTTAACGAAATAGTATACCATCAAGATAAAAATCCTTGGATGTCAGACAAAAGGTATTACTGACACAGTTAAATGTAGGGGTGGTTGTCATATCCTCTCAAGGGAAAAGAAGTATAGGAACGATTGTAAACATAGACACAAGAGAAACTGGTGTTGGTAAGACTGTCCACACTCCACTATGTAGTGACACCAAAACTAAATATAAGGGGACTACTGATCGGTGTAACTCGTAGAAAATTACACGGAGAACCGGTAGACGTAAAGGAGAAATCTTTTTACAGATAAATCCAGAAGACGGGTAATTTTTTTTAAAAAAAAATTACAATTCAAAATACTCGACAAATATGTAAAACCTATAATTGGGGAATAATCAGTATAGTAAACGTTCATAAAAGAGGGTAATTCGTCCAACAGAAAAGTAAAACAGTCACCAAAGGAACGACACGTTTTCGAAAATTCAAATTAATCCACGGTAAACAAATAAAAACGAAAAAAAATTTTAAAACGAAATCCTCTGTCTAGGTTTTTTTATAACGATACTAAATACAGTTTCTCACAAGACGGATACAAAAGGAGATCCTCAAAATACCAAAGACCAGAATGTAAATCCAGAAATTATAAAAGTCAAATAAATAAATAAAAAAGAAACAGTAGATAAGAAATAACAAAATAAAAATAAATAAATAAAAAAATTAAATTTTTAGAAATTAAGAATGTACGTAAGGGTTTGTACTTGGGGAGGGTGGAGGGAGGGGTATTGTAGAGAGACCCAGTAGGGGTACGTGGTCGAGGTTCGTACGACATAGGACGTAGTCTGTATCTGACCGCTAAGTTAAGAATGTACTATCATATGTACAATCTTACAGTAAGAGGGTTTAGTAGGGTGGGAGAGGGAGGGAGACTCAGGTTTTCAGGCAATATGTGTAGACACAGAGAAAGGGACAGAACGTATGTCCCAGCAGTAACGGTAGAAGGATTTAAGGTATATATACACAATCATATGACATAACCACAAAAAGAAAGACCGAATGAAGTGAGACATATTAGCCGAGGTCAAAGTAGGTAGAGTAGTCTTGACTAAGTCTTAACTTTCTCTGTGTACATGGGGTTACAAGTAGCGTCGTGACAAATATTATCGATCCTGTACCTTTGTTGGATCTACCTGTAGATCCAACAAAGGTACAGGATCNACTTACCTATTCTTTCGACACCATGTATATGTGTTACCTCATAATGAGTCGGCATTTTTTCTTAAGTAAACTTAGTCAAATACAAACATACGTCACAATCTCCCATAAGATTAAACTAAGAAAATACACCTTGACAGGTCAAAAGGACCGTGGTGAATAACTTCTCTGACAGAAAAGAGGTGACATATAAGAACGGAGACAACATGTAATTAACTGGTATTCATACAAGAGGAGGGTAGGACTACAAGTCAAGACGGTATTTAAGACCAATTAAACCTTGGAAATGAAAATGTACGGATAGTGAAAACCTTGAAGGATAATTATAGACGTGTGATTCAAACCGACTTTGTTAAAACGAAAAAATTTTTTCATTGTAATTAAAACCTAGATAATACCTATCTTTTATAAAAATTACCGTACCGAAAAAAAAAAAGAAAGTCTTTAATTTACGAATAGAAACATTTTGGTATTATCACATTAGTCTCTTTGTATATGTCGAGGCGTACCAATGGTCCTGACCGTGAAGGACTCATCATGTATTATTTATAAATCTAACATCGTGTTTTCTTTTCTTTATCTCTTTCTCCAAAATATTAAGAATCCAGAAACGTTCGATAAATCCAGTGTAATAATCTTTCTAAAAACTTTTCATCCAGAAACGATACTTTCGTTTTCATCGGGTTTAGAGAGTTACTTACCTAAGTAAATAAGTAAATACATAAACTGTTTGTTCATAACTGACGAAGTACACACGACCATGATATTATTTGGAAAATGTGTACGACAGAATATATTAGAAGTGTCGTTAAATACTTCATCCATGACACCAATAGTAGGGTTCTACTACGTTGACTCCGAGTTTCTCCAATGGACAGACTCTGACTTTCGATTTTTCACTACCTCCACCGAAAACTTAGGGCGAGACAGTCTAGGTCTCGATTCTATATGACTGGGTCAAAGACGGTAAATCTACGTCGACTAAAACGAGATTTGGAAATACATCAATAGGAGACAACAGGTAAGAGACCCTCGGACACTCCAGAATCGATTGAATCTCACCTATGTACAACAACTTTATTATTAGTTACTCTAAGAGTATTCTTTGTTGGATCTCAGATGGTAGAACAGAATTCCTTAACGACCCATAATGGTTAAGTAAAAATCCCTCTTGTATAGTGAAATTCCTAAATAAATAAAAACGACTAATGATATACAGTACAAACACACTTTTTCTTCGGTACTACAATTCACGATACGAGAGGTATCGAGAAGAGTTACTGACTGTGTAATGTAAAGAAATTTTATATATATAAATAAATAAACCGACGTGGTCTAGAATAAACGCCGTACATCCTAGGAATCAACACCGTACACCCTATATTAAGGGACTAGTCCCTAGCTTGGGTCCGGGGGACGTAACCCTCGGTCTCAGAGTCGGTGACCAGGTAGTCCCTTCGGAGTTGTGCAATATAAAGACGAATTAAGTGAATAATTCCAGACGGAGAGGTGAAATTTTGTGACCGAGATAGTTTCGTCGTTAAAAACGGAGAAGAGAATTGAGAGGTCTCGGAGACCTCGGAGATCATAGAGGTCTCGGAGTTTCTGAAAGATCGTGTACCATCTATGTGTCACTTGTGAATAATTTACTTCTCTTACTCTAATAAAGATTCTACACTATCTCCCGATGTAGATAAATATAGTAAGTAAAGTCGAGTTTAAAGTCTCATTCAACGTGACCGTGTCAAACTCCAGTATACTCTACCTTTTTTATTATGGATGATGGGAAGACCCGTGTAATAAATACTAGGAATTTAATATTTCCTTCAAAATAAAAGACAAAATATGTACTACTCTAACTCAGAGTTGTTGACACAGGAGTAGGGGGTCGAATCTGTCTCAGACCTAAAGTTTCTGACTAGAAATGTGTTACGGAGTCCTCGTCCCGAAGGACGGGAGGGTGTTCCTCTTCTCGTCTACTACCTTACAAAAGATTTAGAGACGTCGAGAGGAAGAGAATATCCCGACAGATCTCAGGAGGTTTCTCTCCTTCGGTCCTACATATTACCAATTCTCAGTCCGAGACATGAGGACTGGTGTATGTCGGAACTCAAGACATAAACGATATACTGGAACTCGTATTTTGGTAAGACTTGAAATCAAAGGAGTAGATATTTTTACCCCATTATTGTCGTTGATAGAGTTCCTATAAAATGCTATGGTTTCTTCTATTAAATGTTTCTCAAGAATCAAATTACGGACCGTGTATTTTGACGAGTTATAATCGTAATTTTACAGTTTGTTAGATCTGAACAATTAATCAAAAAGAATGTATTTCTAACGTGACTCATAGGTGACCGTGATTATTTTTTATAAAAGTATAAACATTGGTTCTGTCATGTACACAAAAGTCAAGATTTGGACGAATTCAACCATTATGTAAAGACTAGGGACTTTATATGAGATTTAAACCGAATGACATTATTTACATGCTCACTGAGACGAACGTTATTATTAATACCATCATTGGTGATCTTCAATAATAGGTAAACAATTCTATAATAGGATCCGGGGAATGAATGTAATAGTAATTAAGAAATTAACTGGTAGTTTTCTTCCGTCATAATAAACGTAGAGTGTCTATTGTTTTGGTTCCGATTCTTCGATATTAAAACAAGTTCTAGAAAATCCACGTTTCACCGTTCCAGTTCTAAGTCTGAGATCTCAGGTGTAAACAAGGTGATACGTCGTGACAGAGGAACTAATATCAAGATCTGAACTAAAATTGTTTTGATTTCTTCGTCATTAGTGAACAACTTACTTGACATTGAACTACAAGTACGAAAACTCAATAAAAATGGAAAGAGTAGAGTAGACTAACCTCATCAAAAATCAGGAAAATGGAACGAAAATGGAATTTTACGTTAAATTTTATTATTGTTTACACCTCTCACCTATTGAAGTAGTAAGATGGTATAAATGTCGGATAGACTAATTGTCTTTTGTGAAACAACGGAAATTTTTGATTCCGTGTCGTCCTTTTTTTTAGTGTCAACTAAGTTACAGGGAATATAATACCTTACGTACTCGCAAAAATTTAGTCAATCAATTAACTAATTAAAAACCGATGTGACCCAGAAACAACGACACGTACCCGAAATCAACGTTCTTCGCCCCCGAATGAGACATCGACGCCACGTACCCGAAGAGTAAAACCACCGAAGAAAATAACACCCCGTGTCGACATCCATGTATCCGAAGTCCTCAATACCGTGTACCCGAGTTATCACACCAAGTACCCCAGATCTCGAACGCAAGTCATCAACACCGTGTGCCCGAATAAACAGGGCGCCGTACACCCTAGAAGGGTCTAGACCCTACCTTGAACCCAGGACACGTAACAGTCCGTCTAAGAATTGGTGACCTGGTGGTCCCTTCAGGGTCGTACTCTCCAAAACTACTCGTCAGTCCTTTGTTGTCAAATTTACTCAACGATACCCGACGAGTAAGAATGTGACCTAGATAAGACCAGTTTACTGTAAGAGGTACCGTTAATTAAAAGGGTACGGAGTTAAAGAGGCGTTTCATCTCTAATTTGACATTTAAAGATTTTTTGTTTCCGGGATAGAATGAGAAGAAGGATCACGGATGGTGTCATTTCGACGACGCGAGTTGAGTCAACCCCTAACTACGGATGTAACCGTACCAGTACTTATTGTTCTCGAGTCTCTAACACGACGGTGTTAAGAATGAGGTAAAAGTGTTTAATCCTTTACTCATGACCCTAAAGAGGGACCGAATAAGGGGACGCGGAAATATGATAACGTGGAACTATGACTAAGACATCCGATCAAAGTCACTAAGGTTTGTTGATTATTTTACATTACACAGTTTGAAATGAGAAACAACAACGACAAATCAACGAGTCAGTACAGACTGAGACACTGGGGTACCTGACGTCGTGCGGTCCGAAGGGACAGGAAGTGGTAGAAGATGTCGAATGAGTTTGAGTACAGGTAACTCAGCCACTACGGTAGGTTTGTAGAGTAGGAGACAGCAGGGGAAGAGGACGACGGGAGTTAGAAAGGGTCGTAGTCGCAGAAAAGGTCACTCAGCCGAAAAACGTAGTCCACGGTTTGAAACGAGAAATCAATGTTTGATTAGGGTGAACCATTGGTCTACGAAGGTTTCTCCTCCGTATGTTACACCATCCTTCGCGTCCTACGAGATCCCGTGAAGACTACCTGTGTGTCACGTCATCCCCACACCCCACGCGATCCCATGTCGGCTACCCGATCACTTTTGACTAACACATGTAGAGAAGGGTTGAGACACGAGTCACTGAAGTGCAACCATCGAAATTTAGTCGTGACCATCGTCATAAAGGTGGTACCTTTAATCGTTTACGACGTTTATCGTCGAAGGTGGGGACGTCGACCATTAGTAAATGGTCGTGGGACGATTTCTCTGCCAGGCCATAACCTACAAACGGAATGAGACCGAACCTCACGGTATCCGTCACGGACAGTTGTCATCGCCTCACGGTGTAGCGTGACACTACTGAATCTCTACGAGGGGTTAGTAGCTGATGTGTGTGATTCCGATGTCCCAGATCTTACTCCAGTATAAGTTCATCATTACTTCTGTTTCGTATAAAGGGAGGTTAACATTCCTTAAAACGATGTTATCGGTACTGATTTAAATAAATACCCCTTTGATGGCTATGTCGAGTAATGATGACCATTATTTGTTGAGAAGACATCCTTTGAGGTGTTCAGTTACATAGTGAAGATTGGGGATTAGTAGGTCTATTTGGGGTATCGTAGTCGTAAATCTTCTCATGTAAAAATCGAATCTGATCGCCAAGAGTCCCGAAGGGACCACCACGTCGTCATTTCTTAGGAGGACGTTGCGTCCTCTGCCCCAAAGCTAAGGACCCAACCTTTCTGGGGGACCTCCTCCCTCACCGTTGGGTGAGGTCATAAGAACGGACCTCTTAGGGTACCTGTCTCCTCGGACCACCCGAGGTCAGGTATCCTAACGTTTCTCAGTCTGTGCTGACTTCACTGAATCGTCCGTCCGTCACCAAGAGTTTCACAACAGAAGAAACAATCTTTACGTTCAAGAACCAGAGACGGGGTCTGGATAACCTAGTCTTTAGGACCTTTATTTCCTCAAAAGTGGTTCAGGAGGTTCATTGAGACTTGGTGATCGAATCTGAACACCAATGGAGAATGGTCTCCGTCAACGTTACTCTTAGATCATTTTTACGAATTCGACACGATTTTATAAGATAGGGTAAGAAGACTTTAGAACTAGGTTATCTATAGAAAATTATCTAAGAGACTTTACAGGAGAACTTATAATAAATTCAGAGACTATTCGATACATAAGTATTCGTTAAGAAAACTCTGACGAAGTAAACTGTCTAATGTTATATAGATAGTAAACAACGTTTAATAAAGACTATGTGATGGAATTTAAGATGATTTATCCACTTTTAGGTATCTTTAAGAGAATTCTTTATAGGTCTCTTTGTAAATATCAAGACGAGGTAGAGAACAACTAGTAGAACCGACACGTTTGTACTCTTCTCTCAAGTAAAACAATGAGATAACTGACTTAATTTCATGAAATTTATGTTCCCACTTGCGACTAATTGAATGTCTTTATCTTAGTGTAAAGTCCATGTGTTTACTTTCCCTCCTACTTTCCTCCTCTCTTTGGAACTTTCCGTAAACTGTCCCCTCCAATATAAGGGGTCTATCGGGACAGTCCGTCGAGACAGCTGTTGTTTTTTCTTCTTTTGTTTATTTAACCTCCAACACACTTACAGTGTTCTGGTCTTATATTTATACTGTGTCTCGTTTCATTTATGGTTATTAAGAGTGTTTTACAAAATCCCACTATGGAAGAACGATACAGTCTTACTTTTCCCCTTTTTTACTATACATCCATTTAGACGTTCTGGGACCCACATTGTAAGTGAGAAATAAGTATTATTTGGGTGGGAGTTTTACTTGGTGACGTCCATGTTATCCGGTTTATTGTGTTTATTTCTGTTCTCACTGCTCTGAGTCCTGTACCTAAATTCTAAGTCTACTACGTCAGAAGTGAGACTCGTCTGTTTCTTCGAGAAATCTTACACTTTAAGTCCTGAATCCAAAAGAGAAGAACGATTTGTCTGACGTCTTTATGCGTAGGTTCTTATCCAAAATTTACTACCGAAAAAAGAAATAAGTAATTTTCGAAGAAAGTTCGAAAACGATAGTTGTATTAATAGGTAGACATATACTTGATCTGGAACTGTTCGAGAAGCTCCGACTGGGGAGTCGTGATCAAAGGAGTAACGGTGGGTCCAGGACAGACTAAAACAGGTCACTAAGGTGGACAGACGGGGACCAGGTTACCTGCGGAAGAACTTTTAGAATGTATTGACGGAAAAAGGACAAGGTACCGAAGTGGAGGGACATAGATTACCTTCGGGAACGAGTCTTAGGTTCTGACAACAAGGTCTCTCCGGACCGCTCACAGTGACGAGTACTAGTTCTTGAAAGAGAAAGGGCGGACCCCTTCGGTCTTGTGGGACAGAAGGACCGTACGGGTCAGGACGACCGAGTCCTTTGTTCTGAGAACCAGACCATACTCTTTAGACGAAACGAGGGACACCAGTATTTCGGAAGTCGAAATTGTTAAGTTATTTAGGATTTCCTTTAGTTGGGACTTATAAGTGACCTTCCTGACTACGACTTCGAGGTTATGCAACCGATGGAACCCTTCTCGGTTGAGTAATCCTTTCTGGGACTACGACCCTTTCTAACTTCGATTTTCCTCTTCTCCCGCCACCCCCTATTCTACCAATCTATCATAGGTTGCGTCTCCCCCCACTTTGGCCCGAGGAGAACTCAAACCGCCCTGTGAGCCACAAGGTGAGCTCACCTCTGCCCATACAGTCCCTTGAAGAACACAACGTCGTTCCCACACTTCCTGGGAAAACTTCAAGTTCTCCCTTCCACACTAAAGGGAGCTCTGCGGCGTCACCTTTTCCCGGAGTAGAGCGGACCTCCCCTCTTGGAGGACCAAAAAGAGGTCAACGCCGTCCAAGGAGAGCTCAATGCTACCCCTGGAGTCCCTGGGCGAGTACACCGGAGTCCTTTCCGTTCAGCGGTACGCTCAACGTTCCCCGGAGAGCCCTAAGGAGAGTTCAACCACGGTCCAGGATTGAGGTCCTCTATCACTTCCTGTCCCTTCGGACCTCATGACGTCAGATGCCCCAGTGTTTCTCAGCCTGTGTTGAACCGCTGACTTGTTAAGTTATTTATGATGAAAAGATATTCCACGAACGTAAGATTTAAGGTTATTTGAGAGACTATTTCTTCATAACAAGAGATACTGACTAAGTATGACTACAAACCATCTTTGGTTGTATTATGACACTTCGTTAATAGGAATTTAATTTTTATTTATTTAAATTTTCGTTCAATGTTTTCGTATGACATCATACCACTCTGAATGTGTTTAAATTCTTTGTTATACTATGATACAAATCAATACCTCTACATACATTAACTCCCATTACCCTTTTTAATAATCCCTTCAACGTCTAGTTGGAGTCCTCTCACAAGTAGAAACCCTGACCCTCACATTATTACCAAAGTTAACATAGATATTGTAAAACACAAAATTGTAAATAGATTTTGTTAAACCTGTTTGTAATTTTTTTTCATAACAAGATTATACGTCTCGACATCCACTCTTTTACTTGAGGGAGTGAGAGGAAGGTCTTGGTTAGTTCGGTTCTTCAATTTTATACAACCTAGCTAGGTCCGAAATATCATTTATTGGATATGATCCTATATCTTCGGTCTCTTCCGTTACCGTGGGGTGAGGTCATATGAACGGACCTTTTAGGGTACCTACCTCCTCGGACCACCCGACGTCAGGTACCCTAGTGGTTCTCAGCCTGTGCTGACTCACTGAAGTGAAAGTGAAAAGTGAACGTACGTAACCCTTTCCTTTACCGTTGGGTGAGGTCACTAGAACGGACCTCTTAGGGTCCCTGTCCCCTCGGACCACCCGACGGCAGATACCCCAGCGTGTCTCAGCCTGTACTGACTTCACTGAATCGTCGTCGTCGTCATCGTCGTCGTTCTATATCCTCGACTTTGAAAATTTTTAGGTTTTCCTACTAGTAAAAGTATCATAAATCTGTACAGTACCCCATGTTGGTTTCANCCCGACGGCAGATACCCCAGTGTGTCTCAGCCTGTGCTGACTTCACTGAATCGTCGTCGTCGTCATCGTCGTCGTTCTATATCCTCGACTTTGAAAATTTTTAGGTTTTCCTACTAGTAAAAGTATCATAAATCTGTACAGTACCCCATGTTGGTTTCAATTCTTCACATAAATCCGCGAAAGACAAGTTTGATAGGTTTCCAAGAAGTATTGACCCATTGAAGAAACCGAGAAAAACAAAAGGAATCTGACAGAGACCCACTTTGTCGTACAGACTACCAAAGGTAACGGAGTTCCCGAATAGAAGTCGAGTCTGGAGAAAGACTCAAGATCCCGGTACACTGACTGGAGACTCAAGTACACCCGAAGTGACTAAAGTCAAGGGTAAGACGAAAAGGAGAATAATTTACACTGAATAATTTACGCTTGAGGTAGGTGGACCGTGGAGTACCGTCATTGACTCGTAGAGTGCCTAGGGAGGGAGAGGAAGTCGGGAGTGTATATTAATCAAGAGTCTCGGGATTTAGGCGAAGGAAGTGTAGTGAGTCTGTGTGGATAAAGAGAGTCAATGGACGAGTCCGTGCGAGGTAAAGAGACATCTATTCTTGTTGAAAGATCGACCAGAAGGAGGGGATTAGGTACGAAGTGTCGGTCTTTCTGGTAAGATTTTCCGTTTCAGTTAGTGTATTGAGGAAACGAAGTTTACAGGATCTGACTTTACTCAGGAAACACTGGATAAAGGACAGGTAGAGACGTCCGAGTAGAAAACGAAAAAAAAAGAAGGTAGGAGACGCGGCCTTGATGCCCTCTCCTACAAATGACACGCAAAGAGGTACGAAAATATGGACGATCATGAGAGAGATGAGAAGGAGTGTAGGAAGACGAACTAAAGACGAATGGAAAATTTTAGGTAGATTCAAAGAAGTTCAATGGAAGTCTAATTAGTGGGGAAGGTACATAATGTCGTCTGTGTCAGATCATGAATGTACCATAACATTGACGTGAGAGAAAGGGGTGACCTGACTCTCGAGGAACTTCCGACTTTGAAAAAGAATAGTGAGGCAAGGACCTCTACAACTTTTTTCAGACCGGAGTTTTTTTTTTTTTTTTTTTTTGAAGATAGATTACTGATTTACTTTATGAGATTCTCATATACAAGGACACCATGAAGAACGACCTTTGTTCGATTTAATTCCGAAGTGTCTTCATCTATAATGACTTCAGTTTTTTTAACACGTTCCTTCCGTCTCAATCTAAAAATTCTATGACCAGTCAATCCGAACTAACAACCTTGTACAGAGAGGATTTCTGTTTCCCCTCTCAGAACCGTCAACGGTTGAAGGGTCGTCGGCGATCCCTGTTTTCGTCAATGCACCCTCTCTCGGACTGAGACACGTGGACACCTGTCTACAATTGTTTCCTGGGGTCTGTACACGAATCCCAGACTGTCAGGGGTGCCTTCGTTCAAATTTTCAGAGGTGACCCGAACACCGGTTATTTGTTTTTTTCCAGAAAGAAGGTAACAAAGTCAAGACATCTAAGAATTAAACTTTTTATGTATCATTCGGGGATATTCGGAATAGTTTAAATGTGAAGTTAATCTATATAAATATGTAAATTTTTTATAAATAAAAATTACCTTCCTATTAACGAAATATTATAACCAAACTAAAGACGGTGTGTAGTTGTACTTAATCGGCATCTACATGCATACAAGGGAGAGAGAACTTAGAGGGAGGGATCTATATAAAAATTTTGTTTGAAACTTTTTATTAAAGTACGGAGTGAACTTTTATGTCGGTGTAACACCTGATGTGCTTATTAAAGACATAGTAATGGAGGTGTAAATAGTTACGAGACGACTTTTCAACGGAAAGACCCAAGATAGACGATATAAAAGATGGGTTTGGAGAGGATGGGTGTAAGAACAGAGAGGTGGTCTGTACAGTAGATACAAGAAATTGGTAGTCGGACAGGACCACCGTCTTTTGGGACTTTTGTCGAACGTGAGTTTCTTCTGAACCGAAACCGAAGTGTCGGGTCACCTTTGGACTGGTTGAGAGTTGAACCCTTCGACACTCCCGTGTTCTATGAATGACTAAAACAGTAGTTTCCCTCTTACCTTATCTCCAAGATGGAATTGTACGATACACCCGAAACATTTATTTATCTAGATGACGAGATCGTCTCTACCAGACTCCAAGTTTCGACCGGGACCCCCCATCCTCAATACTATAGCGGTTTGGTCGGTAAGCTACTGAACGACCCGCTGAGAGTCGGTGTGAAGGTTGAAACAGAGATCCTTTTGACACGAATAGCCTTTTGCGTCAAACCAACGAATACAAAAGGTAGGATTTCATCTTGAATCGTTGTAAAATTCCAAAGGTTTCAACTCACATTTATCCATACGAGACTAATCTTTGACAGTTAGTCTCAAATTCTTTGAGATTACGTGATTTTTCCTTTAGTCTAGTTCGTACAAAGGACAGCCCTTCGGGTCCACCGTGTCACCATTTCTTAGACGACGGTCACGTCCTCTGTGTTCTCTACACCAAACCTAGGAACCTAGCCCTTCTCGGGGACCTCATCCTTTACCGTTGGGTGAGGTCAGAAGAACGGACCTTTTAATGTACCTGTCACCTCGGACCTACCAGGCGCCTCAGCGTCTCTCAGCCTGTGTTGACTCGTGACAGGTGTGCGCAAATTACACGGTACAGAAGTAGGTGAGTGAACGACTACCTGTGTTCCAACGAAGGCACAGAACCGGTGACATTTATCACGACGTCACTTGAGACTTCAAGTATGGAAAAGTTTGATCAGAGAAGAGGTCTTGTAATAAGTCGATATCTTTGTTTCTTTTATTACGGTAAACGTTGTTTACCTACCTGGATCTCTATTCACTTCAGTCTTTTTCGTTTTATAGCACACTATAGTGAATATATACCCGAGAATTCTTTACTATATTTACTGGAATAAATGTTTAGTCTTTATTTAAGTGTCTATGTCTTTTGTTTAAATGTCAATGGTCTCCCCTATCACCCCCACCTCCCCCTCTATTTGAGCCTCAAACCCTAATCGTCTATGTTTGACGATATATATTTTGTCTATTTGTTATTTCTGGATGACATATCGTGTCCCTTGATATATGTCATAGAACATTATTGGATATTACCTTTTCTTGGAATTTTTCTATATATATATATACACACACACACACACACACACATATATATATATATATATATCACTTTCACAATGAACGAGTCAGTACAGGCTGAGAAACACTGGGGTACTTGCCATCGGACGGTTCAAAGAAACGGGTACCCTAAAAGGTCCGTTCTTATGACCTCACCCAACGGTAAAGGAAGAGGTCCCCTAGAAGGACTGAGTCCCTAACGTGGACCCAGAGGGCGTAACGTCCGTCTAAGAAATGACAGACTCCTCCCTCTATTCAATCCTCAAACCCCAATCGTCTATTTATGATATATATTTTAGCTATTTGTTGTTCCTGGTTGACATATCGTGTTTCTTGATATAAGTTACAGAATATTATTGGATATCATCTTTTCTTGGATTTTTTCTTTATATATATATACGCACACACACACATAGACTTAGTGGAACGACATGTGGACTTCGATTGTGTTGTAATATTTAATTGACACGAAACTAAAATTTTTAACAAAATTTGTAACTAATACAAAATATTCGACGGTAAGGAGAACTTCGGAAGAAAGACAGTCCGCGTCGGGGCGAAAAAGCCAGTGATTGTGAGTTCTCGAACTTCTATCGAAAGATAAAGAGGGTAAGGTAACAGGTGGGTAGTCAGTGTGTTATCAGTTCTACATGTCTAAAATGAAAATGAAGTGGAAAGGAGAGTGGAGAAAGAGACTGAAACAGGTGGTGGGAGACTCGAGACCGGGTGACCTACCTAATTAGGACGAAAATCTAATCATTTTGTTCTAAGACTACAAAAGTGGCGGTTCGGTGGGTTGTGGGTGACGAGTAAAAGGACTTGGTACAGAACTTTTTGCAGTAAGGGGACTAGTTTTCACGAGTTCCCTCGGGGTGAGAAACGATTTAGTCCAGATGGAGTGGTGGATGGAAAGGACGAGATATGACACAATAAAGGTGACACCTATGTACAAGTGGGAAGAAAGGTGTGTGTGAGGATATAGACACGACAACGGGTATGACTAAGTGGGTTCGATGGACTAAATTCCAGACCAAGGTCGTGAATGATCGAAACACGAAGACAAGGGAGTAAATATTATGTCCCTAGTATTATCGTGGATGAAGTATCTCAAAACAGGACTAATGTACTTCTTTAGGTGTGTTTTGAGAATCTTCTCGGGGTCGGTGTTTCATTCATAGGTTACTGTCAATCACTAGTAAGGATAATAGCAGTAGGGAAAGTTCTTGGTAAAGTTTAGGTGGAGAAATCGTTTCCGAAAAAATTAACGGGTTGAGTTACAAAAAAAAAAAAAAAAAAAAGAAAAACATGAAGAGACTTATCGTAAACTGTGTCTTACGGGACGGAATCTTATCACACACGTGAATAACAGCGGACCGGACCTGATATCAATGACTCCAACTCCTTCAAAACAAGTAGTAGCGTACGTGACTTCCTGGAACGTATCGTGGACCGTGTAGTTTTCCTGAAGTATTTATGACCGATTTAACTTTATTTACCTGAAAGGATGAAAATTTTGAGGCAAGGTTCGACTCCTTTTTATAGGGTATTTCTATTCGTTTACTTTACTTGTGGAACTATTGTTCCTACAATGACCACTTTCTGTGTCTCTAACTACAGTAATCCTTCGAACGGGACTATTGTAGGAAAGTAGGAACAAGAACCAACGTCCAGACGAATCACCGGATAGAGCCAAACAAATACGAAACACAGAGGATAGTTCAACTGCTTGCCTGTACATAGGTCAAACGGTACTTTCATTCAACAGTAAAAAGAAAGAGAAAATAGCAGTGTCTCTTTCTTTGTACTCATGTTTTAACCTCCTGAAAAATTCCCCAACGTATAGACTAATAAGATCTTTAACCTAAAAATCTGTCCGGTTTTTTACAAAATCCTCCCGTAAGTAGGTCGGGGGTCTCCATTGCGTCTAAAAAAAAAAAAAACCATTCAGAATTAAAGGAACTTGACCTAAACGTACCTCGTATACTTCAGACAGGAGGTTACGGGAATTTTCCTTATAGCTTTTAAACAGTCAAGTTGTTTTGTGAACCGATTCCTTTTCCACAGAATCTAGTCACGGGTGAAAGGATACAACCCGAAAAAAAAAATCTTACGAAATTATTGTTTCGTCAGATTCCCGTAAAGGGGAACATCCACCCTAGTGACTCTGTCTCTTTTTATATAACCCACGTGGGTTTACTAGACACGGTTCTCAGACCTCGTTTCCACCCTCTAACCCTATACGAACCACATCGTTCACACACACAGAAAGGACACACACAGAAAAAGGACAATCTCTGCCACGTAAACCAACCTCGGTTAAGTTCATGTGTCGTAAAAGTGACGTGTCATCTTAGACGAGGTTTCCCTTTGTGTCTGTGTGGGAAAGTCTCAAATCCCTCTATTTGTGGGGTGAGTCGGTAGTCTCAATCATCTTTAAGTTAAGGATGTAAGAGAAAGCTGAGGACGTCGTCTCTTGTTTTTCGAAAGACATTACAATCACCACCAAAAAAAAACCCCCCCCCCATAGGTGAGTGTAACAAATGAAAAGAAGATGTTCTTTTGTGTGTTTTTGGCCTATGAGAAATCAAGTGATTTTATTCTTTCGTATTCCGTATTCTCATTCAATTGATATAGTAAACCTTTAATGTTTTTACTTCTTTTATTCAACAGTCACATAAGATCATAGAACTGTATTTTTCGTCACACGATTATGTATGTATATACATATATAAATTCAGTGACATTTTCTAGTTGATCACTTCTTTATGAGTTTAATAAAACTGATCGTTTTTTTGACCGATGTGTTTTATATACCATACTAGTATGTTTTTATTTTATCAAGAATACATGTCTCTTTTTTTATCAAAGAGACTCACCACCCTAATATCTATGTAAGACCATCCAAAAAGATAAGTTAAAACTCCACAAGAGGTTATCAATCTACATTGAATAGATTAAATTTTTAACTTACCTACGATAAAATTTTTAACTATCTCAATCTTAAAACCACCTATACGGAGTGAACCTTTAAAATGAAAAAGACAGACTCCCACAAGGAATTTTTCAGGTCTGATTCGTCTGTAGTAGGGACAAATGAAAAACTCATCTTCAGACTTATTTGACGTTCCGAATCATTACAAAAAAAAGTTTCGGTCTCTCGGATCATTCTTTACTATACAATTTGGTACACTTGAAGCAAGTACTCCAATTTTCCCGAGATTCGATCCAAGTAGTTAAAGACACTTGGCGGGAGTAGAGGGAGAGGGAGAGGGAGAGGGGGTTCTAGGGTCCTCCGTCATCTCCGTTGTCGTAGTAGAAGTTTCTCCGGGGATTTCGGATTGCAGAAGTGAATTCCACATTCCTGTTTATTTATTTTTTCCGTAACGATTACAGTCGGTCCAACTCTCCAGGGGTGATCCTTCTAGAGTAATCGATAGAAAAAAAAAGGGGGTGGACACTATCTGTAACTCTTTATGTCTTTGTGAAAGAGAAGAGGACTTACACTGGAAAGCACTACGATCAAAGGTCGAGAGATTCCACGGGCGATACAATAGAAGTCCAGCTTTTACTCGAAGTCAGTTAGAGGGCTAAAAGGTTTCAGTTCTGTCCAATGTCGGTGAGATGGGAACACGAAGAAAGAGTAGCAAATTTCCTCTCCCCTACTTTGCGTGGAAGGACACCACAAAGAATGATCGTTTTGGTAAAATAATGAAACCTCTCTTAAACAAAGGAACACAACTTGCGGGTCTACCGGTTGTGTGTGTGTGTGTGTGTGTGTGTGTGTGTAAATAATGAAACCTCTCTTAAACAAAGGAACACAACTTGCGGGTCTACCGGTTTTGTGGGTGGGTGTGTGTGTGTGTGTGTGGGATGGGGGGGTGAGGGGCGGCATTCGTAGGAACGTAAGAAGAGGGACCTAAGACGAGGACCCGAACCCCCCGGTAGACCGGCGCCTAACCCGGAGGACGGATAAGAGCACCGAGATAGAAGAGCCCCGAGTGGAACTACCAAAAGTCTTAGCACAGACCAAGTACACGAACACCTTTGTGAGCCCTCCGTGTAAGAGGATGCTCCTATAACCTCCGCGTTACCGGGTCATGGGTGGCGGGAGGCCCTCCGGGGGACCGACGGCGGCGAAGGGGGACGGGTAGCTCCTCGTCTCCCCGGAATGGGACGGACGGTAGCTCTTCTATTAATTTAACTTCGGCTTGGCGGGAGGAGGGCTTCATTGACTTGCGACTTCGCCGCCGGCCCATGGTTAATCTCCGCCGCTCGCTCCCCGGCACCAATGTATTCACGTCCCCCGCGGGCGGAGGCGGGCGACAGGACGCGGCCGGCGGCCGCACAATGGCCGTTCTGTCTACTCCGACCTCGGCGCGACGATCGTTCTATATAAGCGACCGTAAGGGTTCCAGTAGCATTTGTGAAAGTAACTATCAAATAAACACGGAACATCCATTTTGGTCGGTGAACTAAAATTTAATGTCTAAGGCTGAGTCTTCGAACAACGACAGCCGACTCAACTTTCGGCGCTTCCTTTTTACGATATTGCGACGTCTTCACCGGGTATCCGAAACCGGCTAGTTCAGATATAAATACAGAACTTTACCTCTTCTTTGAACTATGACACCGAGTGAGAACAAATGAACCGGGCTACGAAAAGACGTCACCCTCTTCGTCTGAGTGGTACACACTCGATCACGTGGTTACTTTTACATAAGCATAAATTTCCTCGCCTCCCCGGACCGAAAGTAACCACGAGAACTCCGAAAATCGTATAAATTCTATGAGCCAATTTTGACTCATTAGAGAGACATAAACACATTTATAAATGTAGAAAATATGTTCGGTTCATACACAACAATGAGAGTGTACTGTGTCTTCTGTTTCAGTCATCCTAACTATAGGATTTTCAGGACTCTTGTCCGTCGAGAAAGGTGGAGATGATTACACAAATAAAGTGTGTATGAATTTATCACGATGACGCATGGTCAGTGACAAGATTCGGGACATGTATATAGTTGAGAAACCTAGGACCCTCATTACGACACTTCGGTCACAATCTACTTCTTTGTCTCCCTGTGTACCCTAACTAATTAAACGGATTCCAAGTATCAATTCCCCTAAGATTGGGTCCGACAGACCGAGGGGTCGTGTACGGACATTAGGAGTAGGTCGGGACGACACGTGAACCATTTACAGAACCGTTTAGAAAACTAGAAATCCGGTTTTTCAAGAGAAAATTTTTCTCTGTTTTGAGAGTAAAGTCGTTTACCTAAAAGTATTACCAATACTCTTTTTTTACAAAAACGTTGTTAAACTGATTAAATGTCTAGTTCTTATTCCCTAATAACAGTAACAAAATTCTATTACGTAGTCACCGACAAGATCTTTAAGAGATTCCTATATATACACTCACACACACACCCACACAATACTGTTTTGCAGGAATCATGGTAGGTAACTACTGTTATTTTCCACATTTCTTATGAGATCGACCCCGAAAGATTTCTTCGCCTACTGAGAACCCACCCTTTAATAGGGAAATTAAATTCGGAAGAGACGACCATCTCAGAGACGACATAGGTACAAGGGTCTCGTTAAACAAGGGTCAGGGGACACAGACGCGACCTCTGCGTCGAAGGTCGTCGTCCGTGTCCGGTGCACCGGTCGTGTTAAATCAGACCAGGAACCGTAGTTCCCGAACTTCAGTCAACAGTTCGGACTTATAAAGTTTTGTTGGGTTTTACAAAGTATGTCAGACGGAGTTACTGGGGTGTTTTATTTAGATATGTAAAATCGGATAAAAAGATCTTTTATACGGGTCACTTTTAAACCCCCTATCCGTCTTGGTTCCGGTAGGTAAGTTATAATGTTTAGTTTATCAAGGAGAATTAAAAATAATTTTATCACGGTGACACACACAAACACCAAGGGAAGGAGGTTCTCTCTTATCTGTACAACACGTATCCAATAGGAACAATCCAGGGACTCTATCTCCAAAGGTATTTGACACAGTGTACACTTCTTTGCACCCAATATGTACTGTCAGGAAGAGTATACTAAACTTTTACTTTTTCCCTTACACACAAATTCTACTAAAACAACTCTTCTAGGTTTCTTGGGGACGTAAGAAACGAGGACGTCGGTGCACTGCAGGTTCACCGAAATCGGTCCCAGATAAGAGAAGAACACAGACGTCGCTTCGAAGGTTCGTTTGGTCTAGGTACGTGTCTCGGGGTCATGTGTGTGGGTGTGGGTGTGGGTGTGTGTGGTATGGTGTATGGGGTAAGTTCTTCCTTTTTTATTTAAACCTTCATAAGATATAAATTCTGAACTTTAACAGGGACACACCTTTTAGTGAATAGACATCCTAAATACACGTACATAAAATATTAGAATGTACATACAAAAATAAAACTCAACGTAAATGAACCTCCATCCCCCTCCCGTATTAGAAAAGTCTCGTTAAAAAATTAACCTCCTATTAACGAAATGTTACAACACAACCAAAGACGGTATGTTACCTTTAGTCAATATTATATATGATATATTATAATATATATATATGTGTGTGTGAGAACGGACCTGTTAAGGTGCCTGTCTCCTTGGACCTCTCGATGTTTCTCAGGTTTCTCAGTCTGTACTGACTCTTTGATTGTGAAAATTTCTATATATATATATATATATATATATATACATATATTTAGGGGGAGGGAGTACTCTAAGGGAGGGGGAGGGAGTCTAGTTGAAATTAGACTTGGACCTGACCTACACGGACTAGAAGGAAACTCCTCAAGTGTAAGTGGTCTTGACGAGATACTCGTGGAAAACTAATGTCCACACGTTGAGAATGTGATTCTTGAATCAAGTCTTGTGGTCACGGTTGTCGACCCCTGAGACAAGGAATAGATCTAGGAGTCATCCGACCTGGCAATTCTCCTTCCTAAGGTCATCCCTTCAGGTTAGTGTTCTAAAGAACAAGATATTTTACCAAATATATCGTCAGTGTAGTTGTTCATAAATGTTAAAGTACTAGTTTTATAAAGTCCAAATCCCATTTACAGACTCAACAAGTCCCTAAGGTACCAAGAAATTATCGTCTCAATCTTGAAAGTGGTCTGAAAAGGTAAGGTTCCGATTGTGCGTCCGATTACCACAAATCTTGGAACCACTGGTTCCCCGGTCTCCCTGGTGTCCACTGGTCTATTACTTCGATTCCAACTCATTGGATGAAAGACCTCTATATATATATATATATATATATATATAAAAAAAAAAAAAAGGGTCGATGGAGACTGACCCCTATAACCGTAAGGACCTGTATCAAACCGTTGGTGAGGTAACTCGTAGAAGGGTACACTACGATCACCATTTCTTGGACGAACGGTCACGTCCTCTACATTTTCTGGGTCCAAACTAGGGACCCAGTCCGTCTAGAGGACCTCTTCCTTTACCGTTGGGTGAGGTCATAAGAACGGACCTCTTAGGGTACCTGTCTTCTCAGACCGTCCGATGTCAGGTACCCCAACGTTTCTCAGTCTGTACTGACTTCATTGTCGTGTATGTGTTCGGTGACTTGTATCAAAGAACAAAAAAATAATTGTGTACAACGATCAACTGGTTAGTAACGGTCAAAACCGGTTGTGTCACAAATGTAACGTCTTTGAACAAGAGGCGAGGATCCCAACAACGTCAGAAATACAGTCGTTAGCAATTCCAGTTTTGTTCGTGTCAGACAGGAAGTCCCTACCGAGAACACAAACCCTAAGTAGATTCGACGGAACGATGTGGGTGTGTGTTTGTCGGGGTCTAATTCGAGTTTAACAACCGAACTAAGTACTTTTGTGGGAGGTAGACATGCCGTTTACTTTTCTGGTAGTCTCAAGGTCCTTCCGAGTGATTGTCAGGTATTCCTCGGTAACAGTGCAGAGCCCGTGGTGCAAAGACTCCTATCGCCCCCTCGAAGGATCCTCTCTTCAGAAGACATAATCGAAACCGCCATCAGTAGGTCGTAAGAGACATTGACCTTTCGGAAAGAAGACGAAAGAACGTCGAGAACATGAAACACGACTCACGGGAACCGGACTGTCAGACACACAACCGGCACCGCAAGCGGCGAGTGGTGATGCGGGTCGAGCGTGTCAAATGGACGCCTTGGCGCAAACTGAGGACGGTCACGTTTGACGGGAGGAGGCTCGGGGAGTCGTCCTGGAAACACATGGCCCTACACTGACTGACATGGTCGTAGTGACCGTGAAAGTTTGACAAGGATGAGTAGGTCTACTAAGACTTGAACCAGACACCGAACCACACGAACAACCGGACGAAACACTACACCTTTGTGTCCATGGTCCAGAAAATACACCCACAGTCCTACACGAGGCCCTGTCGAAGGCTTCCAGTCGTCGTTTTCCAGATTGTAAGAACGAGTTTCCATCTTCTCGTTTGTCGTCGGACTGATTGACTCTAAAAAAAAAAAAAATTTCTTCTCTTTCTCTTCCTTCCTTCTTTTTGAAAACTGTTATTAGTCATAAGTGGTAAGATTTGCTTATAAAAAGATAAAAAGTCCTTTACTTTCTCGTAAAAAAGTCCAAAGGAATCATAAAAAAAAATTATTTAAGAATTCTAGATTTAACTGAAACTCTACAATTTTTTTTTTTTTGGGGTGTCTTGTGTCTCTTTCCATATCTAGATGGAATCTCAGACCTCAGATAAGAATTATGAGGACATAGATAACGAATATATTAGAAGAAAGGACAATCAGGTCGAACTAATCCTGTCAAAGTCCGGGTGAACGATTTAAAAGATCTGAGAAGGAGGTCGGGGAGTGAGAAGGACGGTACTAACAGTGACGTGAAGTCTCCTTCCGTCCTCCGTCTTGACTGGTCGGTCCCACTGAGAGAGACAAGATAAAAGGGACCATCTCTGTAGAGGTTCCATATGTTTGTCGGATTTTCTCGTCTCATCTTTTCCTTCTCTGAAACACTTTTGCGATTTATTAATGTTTGTGGACCCGACCCCACCGGAAAGAGGAGACGAGGGAGTCAAACCCAGACATTCGGCTAGTGAATCACTTACGAAACCTACTGACAGACGAAGAGTTATTAACTTTCAACCACCATCGATACAAGAATTACCCCGAAGGGACTACATCTTCCGAATTTTTATTAATGTAATACGAAGATAAGACAGTAGATTTTGTTTAGTAATTTTGATTAAAGATCGATTAACAATTAATATTACTACGAGTCTTCAGATAAATTACTCGAGACCGACATGAATGCATCGTGGTAACCATAATCCTCTTTAATGAGTGTTCTCTCCTCCGAGTTACTAAGAAGGAACACTTTCGGTTCGAAATGTTCCCTCTTTTTTTAAAAAAATAATTATCGAGTCCAATTTTTATGAGTAAATTTATTTTTGTTCTCGTAAACATTACCCTTTACAAATATGTTTATCGTGTAAACACTACAAAATATTTCAAAGAGAGAACCGTCGATTCGTGAAAACTCCTTCTAACCCATTACGACTACACAAGGTAAGTGCCTTGAGATAAACTATACATTAGGATCACAACTAAACATACGTGTCAGTTGATCTCGGAATTTGATTATAAAACTCCAGGAACAAACTTGTGACCCGGTAACTGAACCTCCCATCAAAAGCCAAAACAAAACAAAACTTCACTAACTGAAATTTTCTCATGTTCATGCGATACCACCCTCTGAAAGGAGGGATTAATAACAATAGTAATTTAAACCTTGTTATAGTCACAAAATTCCTTCCTCGAGTCTACGTTCAAGTACATCGTATTTAGAAGGGTTCTTGAAAGAGATAATCCGACGAGACAACTTTCGTCTTTGAGTTCTATTATTAACTCGAATTTAAACGAAGGAAGAGGTGTAACGGATATCTATATAAAATGATTATTAATTTAGGATGGGAATTTTTTATTAAGGACACAAACGGAATATTCCGTAAACTTATTAAGGTAACTAACACTGTCTTCACAGTTAATAATGTATGTTATTTATAAATTTTTGTCCTTTATAATTCAATCAACCTCCTAATATTTATCTCAAATACGGGAGGTCTATTTTGTGAACTAATTGTCTACAATTTTGGAAAAATACATAACTGAACGAAATTTTTACTGGAAGGATGTATGATCGATCCGGTTTTTACGTGTGAATCCCCGAATCACCTACTGAGTTCTCGTCTCCAAACTAGTACGTGTTTTTAATGTAGTTGTGTTGTGGTTCGCAGAACCACTGTTGGACTTTTTATGAAACACGGGACAAAAATTTTCAAGGTTATTGACACAGGTAAAAAATAAAACTATCAAAGGATGTTTTCTTTTACTAACTATGAGACACCCGAGAAAAAGTTTCTTATTCTTTGGTCACGAAATTACGATTAATGATACTTATTTCGTAGAAACCTTCGTGTGAGACTTATGGAATTTTTTGAAAATACCGTTTGTGATGTTTAAAAAGATAGTCTTTTAATTTAGGATGTGTTGTGATTCCACGAGGTACGAAATGTTCGTTGAGTGTCCCATAAAGTTTACCATCTTATTGAGATCCAATACACGAAGGAAAAAAAAAAAAAAAATTATTACGTTGGTCATTCTTGACTGTATTACTATTTAACTATGATTAGTCCTCTGTATATATATATATACATATATACTACATCCCGAAGGGTCCCCCGAGTCACCATTTCTTAGACGTACGGCTAAGTCCTCTGTGTCCTCTGTATCCAAGTCAGGGTCCCAACCCTTCTAAGAAACCTCTTCCTTTACCATTGGGTCAGGTCATAAGAACGGACCTCTTAAGGTACCTATCTCCTCGGACCACCCGATGTCAGGTACCCCAGTGTTTCTCAGTCTGTGCTGACTCACTGATTCGTGTGTGGTGTATATACAACATATATATCACTCCTAAAACGATAACACACTGACTTAGTAAGACTTTAGGGATTTCTTTCTTTTTTTTAATGAAGTCAAGTTCTTAATTTTTATTTTACTTTTTTTAAAATTTCCTTTCTTTCCCTTCTAAAGACACGACGTTTGAGTGAGACATAACTATGTACACTCTTAACACAACGTACTTATTGTTTGACGAAACCCGACTTGAACTTCATAAAACTCCAACACAAAACGTTTATAACTTCAATGTCATTACCGTTGTCCTTTCCTTGTCTATGTCTCGAAATGTGAATCGTTTTACAATGTAAATTTTAGACTGTTCCTCGGTTCTACCACTGACAGAGAAGATTTGGTACGTTGTCATTTTAAACGCGTTAGGAGGAGGAGAGGGTGGAGGAAGTCCCCTTAATTTACTTAGTTCTGAAACTTTTCTCCCCCTTGTCGGTCCTGAACCGTCGTGAACTTTATCCTCCTTATGTCGTCGGATTTACACGTCTGAAACATTGGTTCGGGTGGGCTCTAGCCAGACACGAAAGTGCACTGGTGGTAGACACGGAGGGAACGAAGTAGGTTTAAACACATCCGTCGAGGAACCTCGGTAAGGATTTTTATATCGATGTGGTCCGGGACCTTCGACATCAGTTCATTGTCCGGATTCAAAAAAGGGAGGAACTCAATTTGGAGGTAATCTAGAGAAAACTCCCTGGAAAGTCGACGTCCGTAGTCACACAAGACTGTCGCTCTGTGTAATACACACACAAAGATAAACCTAGGCCCCGTAGTCCTATGTCAAGTAGAAGAACATGAAGGAGAGACCGTACGTTATATAGACCTGATACAAATATTCAGACAGATCATTTCCCATCCTATCTCCTATAGGTTCCCTCAAAGGTTCCCTGTCTCTACCTAGTCAATTGGTATTAGTCTTTACTTGAATTCTCAACGGAACTTTTTGGTTAGTGTAGGATAGTACTGCGTATGGAAATGTAAAGGATCGAGGACAGCGACTTGACAACGACACATCGGTATGTAAAGATATTTAGAACGACTGAGTCAATAGTGACATGAGTTTTCTTGAGCTAGCACACAAATCTACATGCACATAACTCCCATCACAATGTTTCACGCCTACCGGTGTATATAACTGAGTGTCACCTTTGTAAGTAAACCTCTTTCGGAGTCACCGAGTCGGACACTTTACTCGGACACTACCCAAGAAGATTAACAGATCATAAAATAATAGAGTTTCTTAATCAGGGAAACTTTTATAACCAGACATGAAACCACGGCACCAAAACAAGAAGACCGCAACTCCCATATCACTCATCTTTGGTTTCACATAGAATGTACAAACTCCACCAACAAAAACTCTCCCACACATATTACATCTAAAAGAAACAATTATTTTAAAAGTAATAGAGACTTTTACGACACAAACTTACACAAAATTTCACTACCATGCAACGTGTACTTGATCAGATGTATTTTAGAATCACAAATGTAGTTTTTAGACCCAAATCTCGTCTATTCGTGGTTATACTTAAAACTGAGGAAACAAGGTTACAAGAAAGCCATGCGATGTCGGTGACAACTTCAGCTCCAACATTTAAGAGAGGTCCGTTTCCCTCAACTTTTTTTTAATAAAACGTTTTCTATGAACCTTACGACTAGAAGTAAATATGTATATTTACAATTCATTGTACGTACGAGTCAACACAGGTTGAGAAAGGTTGGGGTACTTCACATCGGGCGGTCCGAGGAGACTGATACTCTAAGGTCGTTCTTATGACGTTACCCAATGGAAAAGAAGGAGGTCTCCTAGAAGGACTGGGTCCCTAGCTTGGGTGTAGAGGACGGCGAAGACGTAACCGTCCGTCTAAGAAATGGTGACTCAGTAGATCCTTCGGGGTTCAAACCGGATTTTCTTACCCCATGTACAGCTCATAAGATACGAGTTAGTATAAGTTGTGACTTAATATGTATTTTTGTCTGTCGGATAAGGTAAAGTTTGGACTTCTGTTCCCGAGGAAGAATGGTTGAGTCTCCGTTAAATTTATCAACTAATTTGACATTTTACGATCAAGTCGAACATCTTACGGTTTCCTTTCCCCATTATTAATCCTGTGTGCGAGACTCGACCTAAATGATAGGAATCAGGATTCTGACGTTCAGGATCCGAATCTTTAGACAAACAGTGAAAGACCGACACACTGAAACCTGTTTCGTAAATCAAAACAAAGAAGTAGATGTTTCACCTCTTTTTGTATTGACGGAGTGTCTCAGTACCCTTTCCAATTTACTTTGTCGTGAAACGTTTCACCGAGTATCTTCCCCGAACTACTTATAAACCAAAGGAGGAAGGAGCGTACGTACGTACGATTCAGTAAAGTCAGTATAGGTTGAGAAACGTTGGGGTAGCTAACGTAGTAGGGTCCACCGTGATCACCATTTCTTGGACGGACTATTACTCCTCTACATTCTCTGTACCCAAACTAGGGACCCAACCCTTCTAACGGACCTTCTCCTTTATCGTTGTGTGAGGTCACGAGAACGGACCTCTTAGGGTACCTGTCTCCTCGGACTACCCGACGTCAGGTACCCCATAGTTTCTCAGTCTGTGCTGACTTCGTTGAATCGTACGTGCTGACATCGGACGGTCCGAAGAAACAAGTACCTTAAAAGGTCCACACTTATGACCTCACCCAACGGTAAAGGAGGTAGTCCCATAGAAGGATTAAGTCCCTAGTTCGGACATAGAGAATGTAGAGGACGTAACCGTCCACCCAAGAAAAATTATGAAGGAAAATTATTCGGTCCTTATTATAGTTTACCCGTGTTTGCCTTTAAAACGACAATTTTATTCTATCATGGTCAAGAAAGAGTACTACACGTACCTTAGTAAACGACCACCCTAGGGATAAACAACCAAATATGTGGACTTACACAGTAGAAGAGAGTTGCGAAGAGAGACCGTCTTCATCTTTGACTCTGTAAAGAGGACTACAAATATCGGGAACCTTAAAATACATTGTCTTCGTACAAATTGGGGTTGAGAATTTCACATTGAAATAGTTCGTAACCATAATATGTAATAGTGAGATGACGAATAATCCAACATTGTATGTTAGGGAGTAAATAAATTTTTGGTCGGCAACTTGTGGAAATTATACGAACTAAGACACCTAGTGACTAAGAGTAAGTTCCTAGTATTTTCCAAAATAAAAACACATATCAGTCTTTTATAGTCGCTTAGAGGTCCGACCTATCCTTTTGTAAACATATTTAGAAGTATGGACACCACTTAAATTAATAATTTTGGGATGCCGGTTTTTAGATGAAAAGGGAACTATGTCAGATAGATAGAAACATGAAGTCCCGTTTAATAATATTTAACAAAAAAATGAACTGTTTAAGTAGAAAATATTCAATCGCAAATACTTCATGTCCTGATTACAGTCGATGACGTGTAACTTTTAAGTCTAACATTCGTTTACTTTTATTTTGATTACACACCCCTACGGTCGAACCTCTGTTATAAAGTAAGAAGATAAAGAAAGGTTGTTTATATATATATATATATATATATATGTGTGTGTGTGTGTGTGTATATACAAATAAGTCCAAAGGGACCATCGAGTCGACCATTTCTTAAACGGACGCTACGTCCTTTGGGGTCAAGTTAAGGACCCATCCCTTCTAGGGGACCTCTTCCCTATCCGACGGGTGAGATCATAAGAACCCGAAGGGACCACCGAGTCTGTCATTTCTTAGACGGACGTTACTCTCTCTGGACCCAAGTCTTCTAGGGGACCATCTCCCGTACCGATGGGTGACGTCATAAGAACGGACCTCTCAAGGTACCTGTTTCCTCGGACCTCCCGATATCAGGTACCCCAACGTTTCTCAGTCCGTACTGACTCGTTGATTCGTGTGGCGACTCGTACAAATAACTAAGGAGGGTTTCGGACCCAAGAATCTCCTTCAGAAAAAGACAAACTTTTCCAGTAGTCTTTCTAGGAAATTAGTTTCTCTACTCCCTATATGGAAGTCGAGATAAAACCCCCTTTTCGTCTATAATCCCGTTATTAAGTTTAATAGCTTAATAAAGTTAAGTTAACTTAACTAAAGTTGACTATTACTTCGGAAAACAAATTGTTTTGGAAAACTGACCCCGTTCCCTCCTTCTACCCTACTAAACACCCTACACACGACCAGGAAGGAGAAGGTGTACTCAGGACGACCTCTCCCTCCGTCCCCAGGGACTTTACGACGACGGTCCTTAATGTCTCCTCACTCTCCGGTCCCCGTGAAACCCCAGAGACTTGGTCCTGTGTAACTTCTGTGGAGAGAGGCCCACCCCACGAGACAGATGAGACTGAAAGATGAGTCTGGGAAGAGGGGTCTTTGAATCACGTAATAGAAGGGTTGGCCCACACGTCCCTCTCTCGTTTTCCTAATGAGAGTTCCTGGTTTCTTCGTTACCGAGAACACTGGTCTCTTCTACTGACATTAGAATGCTAAGCAGAGGGTTATAGAAGGATCGACGACGACGACGACGATTCAACAAAGTCAGTACAGATTGAGAAACACTGGAACACCTGGCATCGGACGGTCCGAGGAGTCAGGTACCCTAAGAGGTCCGTTCTTATGACCTCGCCCAATGATACGAGAGGAGGCTTCCTAGAAGGACTGGGTCTCTAACTTGGGCGTATAGAATACAGAGAAGGTGACCGTTTGCCCAAGAATTGGTAATTGCAGTGGACCCTTCGGGTGTAGAAGGTTCCGGGCACAAATTATCTGACAATCATGGACACTTTCACCACACGGTCGTCTCACTTGGCAACCTTCATCTCCTTGGTCTCAGACTTGTAATACCTTAATTTCAAGAGTGGTCGAAGTGACCTAATAAAAATGAAGAGAAAGGGAGTCCTATCTCAAGTGTATAAGAATGTTTCATCCGTTACAAGGGAGTCTATGAAAATACCCGTTCTCACCTAAAGGTTTAAAAATAATTTAAAAAAAGAATCCAACGTTGTTTTCACTGGTTTCCTACCAATATGTTGACTTTTCTCTCTCGCGCGAATACATAAAATGATATCTCTTCAAATGTGACACCTGTGACTCGAACCGATACATAGGTCGTCGACCCCCTCGTACAGGAACCTGTCTACATCTCTCCTCTCTGTAGAACTCACATAGACCCGGGACCTACTCCCCCGACACTCTCTCTTTGACCCAGGGTGAACCGGGGCGAACCGAATCTCATTCTCGTCGGTAGGACCATGTTGGGAGTGTAACGGTCTAAAACTTCTAAAACTTCAACTGGACTGTTGAGATCCAGTTTACAGGTTCTTCTGACGGAGATGAAGACTCTACATATAGAGAGAGGACCCGAGAGATGAGAAGGTCTCTTCTCTGTCGAGGGGTGGGCGTGGGATAGGGTGTCGTTTTGGACGGGAGGAAGTACAGGACCGGGTACGGGTACTTTGAGTTGATTCCACAATAAGTGAGACCACGTCCCACGTCCCAACGTCCCAACCCATTTCTGGAACTTATGTCAACAAGTCACTGGAGTACCTGACGTCGAGTGGACCGAAGGGATAGGAAGTGGTAGAGGGTCTCAAACGAGTTTGAGTACAGGTGACTCAGTCACTACGGTAGGTTGGTAGAGTAGGAGACAGTAGGGGAAGAGAAGGACGGGATGTAGAAAGGATCGTAGTCCCAGAAAGGGTTACTCAGCTGAGAACTGTAGTCCACCGGTCTCATAACCTCGAAGTCGAAGTCGTTGTTCGGCAGGTTACTCATAATTCCCAACTATAAGTCCAAACTAAAGGAAATTTGTGTCTCTACGGACTTTTATTCCAAAAGTAAAAGTATCTGATAAAGATTTCTAGTCTTTTACAGAGTCTAGGTCTCTTTCCTCCGTACTACGGTTTCTCCCCTCTGGACGGGCCAACAGGAAGGTTGGGTTGGGACACCCGTCGGTGGATGAGACAGACCCGTCTCCTTCGTCTCGAAGTCTCGAACGCTCTGCACCTCTTGTAAACGGGACCCGGGACTGAGGTCGACACCGAACCCTTGGGCGCATCCAAACACCTCCGACGCCGACGGCCAATGTCGACTCGTTTGCGGTCGAGTCTGAGTACCTTCCCTTCGTACGTCTCAGACACCCTTCCTGAGAGAGGAGGGTGGTAGAGTCTCCCGAGAAATAACACCTTCTGTCTTACCCCTCCGTTTCCCTTCTTAGGTACACCTTGGAGTGACGGGGATCACGGTCCGAAGGACTCGTCACGGACACTCTCGAGTGGTTCCAACTGACGGAAGCGAGTCTGGGGCCCGAGGAGATAAGTAGGGTGTATCTTGTGGGAGCCTCGGACCGAACCGAAGTGGGACTACGGGTCCCCTCTTGCACAGTCCGTTATTCGTCCTTTTTTTACGAGTACAGAATAACTTTTTTCGGGTTTAACATTGAATTGTCCTACTAGAAGAAAGATTTAAAAATAAAGGTTTTACACGAAAGGGGGGTCTCAGGAACTCGTGTCTGGACACCAAAAGAGAGAACCCAAAATGTCAGAAAGACGGAGTTCGGTTCTCGGAACCGAGGTGAGGGGGACTCAGTCTCAGAGCCGACCATCGACTTGGGTCCTTCGAGACCGGGGTGCAGAGAGGGACCTTGGTGGTCTGGTGTGTCGGAGGACCCGAGTTAGGAAACCGACCCACAGAACGGAGGAGAAACAAACCTTTCTCTACAGAATGCATTGGTGTGTTGGATGATTTACGAGGTAACAGAAGGTGAACCCTCTCGAGTTTTATTGGGTAAGCACTGAATACTGAATAGTGTTTCTACCTTAGATAATGGGTGGATCGGTGTCAGGGGTTCGTCACTCGGAGTGGATAGAATGAGTCTAGTTGATAGGGTTATGGTCACTCTGAATTGTTGACACCAGAAACCCCTTAATATTCAAGTCCTGTTCCACGTCCTTTATGTTTCGGACCAAGTAGATATCCAGTACCACAAAACGAGTTTGTCGTGTTCTTTCAGTAAACATTAAGTTCTAACTCTGTCCGTATTTGTTGAGACAGCCTACGAAGAGAATGATTAGACTAAAACTATTTGTTGACTACTTTTACCTTCCACATACACACAGACCAGTGGCCTCCTCTCTATGGATCCGTCACTTTAGTCAACGAGAATAGAGTGACTCGGCCTAAATAAAGTTCCGAGGACAATTATCGGATGTTATGGTTCTTGACACTAGTGACGGGGTCTGACCTCTTGGGAGACTCGTCTTACTGTCTTTGGCTAACCATTCCAGAAGACGTAGAAATAACAGATACTTAGGGACTAATCGGGATAACCCTTAATCAAATTCGACCATAGAGATCCTTTTTTTGGAGGAACCTAAGTTAATTTTTACTCTTCTTGACGACGTCCCACAACGGTTCCTCGAAAACGATACATTCCGTCCCCATATCTGGTCCTACTTATTTTGTGAGCCGTAATCCACTGTAGACCAAGACGACGGTCTCGGCGGGCCCCTTCCCCACGACCTCTCTCTCTCTCTTCCCTGTCGGACGAAGTCGGACGAACAAGAAGGGGTACCTGGAGAAGAAGAAAGTTCCTAGGGAGTTCCGAGAATGAGTAAAGACGTCTTCTACAAAAGAGTGGACTCTACTTATACACTAATCAAAGTCAACCTCCATGTAAAGACAGGGACGAACCACTGTACCCTCGGGAGTCGTTTCGTAAGTCTTCCCTGGGGAGGGATTTGAACCACTGCACGTCGGTTGAGGTTGTCGGAGTACTTCACAGGGGGCCGTCAGACCTCTCTTCTCCACTCCCCGACGGAGGGGGACACGGACGATGGGAGACGGTAAATGAGCTCCAGAAACATGGTCTATGGTCAGGTCGTTCACGTCATACACACACAGAGACCTGTCCTTGTTGGTTTGATTTACACATTCTTTGACACGACACGGCTCAGAACACACGTTTACACGGAGGTACACGCACGATTCAGTAAAGTCAGCACAGGTTGAGAAACGCTGGGAGACCTGACACCGAATGATCCAAAGAGACAGGTACCCTAAGAGGTTCGTTCTTGTCACCTCACCCAACGGTACGGGAGGAGGTCCCCTAGAAGGGCTGTGTTCCTAGTTTGGGTGTAGAGAATACAAAGGACGTAACGGTACGTCCAAGATATGGTGGTCACGGTGGACCCTTCGGGTTTATTCGGAGGTACAGAGTAGTATAGTCGAGTATCTCAATCTTTTTCGACTCTCGTCTTGTCCCAAAGGTAAGACCGAAGTGTTCTCACTAAAATGTTCCTAGCGACTTTTGGATTGGGGGATGTTCTTACTCCTCGATGTACGGACGTAATGTCACTTTTAAAAATCCCGTGTATTAAACTTTTAGTGTTAGTTGGAACTTTATTATTCTTTTTTTCAAATCGAAGAATACCAAAGGTTAAAGGTCACCTCAAGTACAGATGGAATTGACTCTTGCAGTCTAACAAAGACAAAATAAACTTATGTTAGACGTCGGTCTTCACCGACTCCCGGTGAACATGACGTTCTTGTTCAGTGTTCCGTTGAGTAGCATCGATTACGTTCACAGTAATATTTAGGCAAAAGAAAACATTACGATTGAACGACGGACCCTTCCTTACCTTTATGCATAAGCTTACCGTAAGGATTGATAGTTACACGTTCTATACCTTCTCTAATGGTTCCCGTTAACATCTTAGGGTTAGAAAGGTCTTATGATTTATTAGAATAGACTTGATATTCTTTTTTTAAGAAAGTTGACATTTAGTACCCTTAAATGGTTTGGTTGTCTGAAGATTACAACAGTGACAGGGAAAAATAAACTGAGAACCAGAGAAGATAGCGATTTTTATGAAGGTCGAACCCCATAAAACCTCTGTGAGTTGTCATCCCTTCAATTCCTTGTCATATATCCTCACCTAAACTTTATATTTTAACAACAAAATTCCATTGTTATTTTTATTTTGAATTACTTTTTTAAGAATTCGAACCTGATGTATAAAATTCATATACGTAATTTCATTATACGTTTTTATGTCAGGACAAACTCATCTAGACTCTTTAGGGTCTTTCGATAAAATTCCTGGGAAACTTAAGTCACAAATATACGTAAACTCTACGGTATACACACACAGTCAAGTCAAGTCAGCGAGTCAGCACAGGCTGGGAGACGCTGGGGTACTTAGCGTCGTGCGGTCCGGAGGGACAGGTAGTGGTTGAGGACCTCAAGTGGGTTTGAGTACACGTAGTTCAGCCACTACGGTAGGTCGGTAGAGTAGGAGCCAGTAGGGGAAGAGGAGGACGGGGGTTAGGGAGGGTCGTAGTCTCAGAAAAGGTTAGTCAATCGAGAAGAGTACTCTACCGGTTTCATGACCTCAAAGTCGAAATCGTAGTCAGGAAGGTTACTTGTGGGTCCTGACTAGAGGAAATCCTACCTGACCAACCGAGAGGAACGTTAGGTTCCCTGAGAGTTCTCAGAAGAGGTTGTGGTTTCAAGGTTTCGTAGTTAAGAAGCCACGAGTCGAAAGAAGTGTCAGGTTGAAAGTGTAGGTATGTACTGATGACCTTTTTGGTATCGGAACTGATCTGCCTGGAAACAACCGTTTCATTACAGAGACGAAAAGTTATACGATAGATTCAACCCGTATTGAAGAGAAGGTTCCTCATTCGCAGAAAATTAAAGTACCGACGTCAGTGGTAGACGTCACTAAAACCTCGGGTCTTTTTATTTCAGACTGTGACGAAGGTAACAAAGGGGTAGATGAAGGGTACTTCTCTGCCCTGGTCCACGCACTAGAAGCAAAAGACTTACAACTCGAAATTCGGTTGGAAAAGTGAGAGGAGAAAGTGAAGGTAGTTCTCCGAGAAATCGAGGAGAAGTGAAAGACGGTTTTCCCACCACAGTAGACGTATAGTCTCCAATAACTATAAAGAGGGTCGTTAGAACCAAGGTCGAACACGGAGAAGGTTGGGTCGTAAAGAGTACTACATGAAACGTATCTTCAATTTATTCGTCCCACTGTTATATGTTAAACTGCATGAGGAAAGGGATAAACCTTGGTCAGACAACAAGGTACAGGTCAAGATTGACGACGAAGGACTGGACGTATGTCCAAAGAGTTCTCCGTCCAGTCCACCAGACCATAAGGGTAGAGAAAGTCTTAAAAGGTGTCAAATAACACTAGGTGTGTCAGTTTCAGAAACCGTATCAGTTATTTCGTCTTTATCTACAAAAAGACCTTGAAAGAACGAAAAAGGTACTAGGTCGTCTACAACCGTTAAACTAGAGACCAAGGAGACGGAAAAGATTTTGGTCGAACTTGTAGACCTTCAAGTGTCAAGTGTATAACGACTTCGGACCGAACCTCTTAAAACTCGTAATGAAATGATCCCACACTCTCACGTTAACACACCATCAAACTCGTAAGAGACCGTAACGGAAAGAAACCTTAACCTTACTTTTGACTGGAAAAGGTCAGGACACCGGTGACGACTCAAAAGGTTTGAACGACCGTATAACTCACGTCGTGAAAGTGTCGCGGGAGGAAGTTCTAAACTTTGTCGAGTTGACCTTAAGGTAGTGGAGGTGATCGAAACAATCATCACTACGAAAGATTTCGGGTGAACTGAAGTGTAAGGTCCTACAGACCGAGATCCACTCACTAGTGTGGTAGTACTAATAGACCCAGTACTTCTAGAAAAAACATGTTAAAAGGACACATAAGAACGGTGGAGAAGAATTATAGAAGACGAAGACAATCCAGGTATGGTAAAGACAGGAAATAGTTCGGGTAGAAACGTACTTTACAAGGGAACCATAGAGATTAAAAGAACTTCTCTAGAGATCAGAAAGGGCAGGACAACAAAAGGAGATAAAGAAACGTAACTAGAGACTTCTTCCGAAAGAATAGAGGGGAATGATAAGAAATCTTGATATATAAGTCTACGAATATAGAAAGGAAAAGAGGAAAGGAAAAGTGAAGAGAAGAAAAGTGTCGATAAACATTCCGGAGGAGTCTGTCGGTAAAACGAAAAAACGTAAAGAAAAGGTACCCCTACCAGAACTAGGGACAGAGGACATGTTGCAGTACCTGCAGGTAGGTATCAAATAGGCCGTGAGGTAGATAGTCTAGAACAGGGAATTTAGATAGAGAGTGAAGGTGACATATTAGTATTCCCTAAACTAAATCCAGTATGGTCTTACCAGATCATCAAAAGGGATGAAAGAAGTTAAATTCAGACTTAAACCGTTATTCCTCAAGTACTAGACTCGGTGTCAGTCGAGGACCAGAACAAAAACGACTGATATGTCTCGAAGAGGTAGAAATATATATATATATATCAGTAAATATATATATATATATATATATATATATATATATATATATCAGCAATTCGCGTACCAAGATTTTAATCCGACGGACCCAAACTTAAGGTAACACACCGGAACCCGTTCGGTTTATGGGAACGACACGGAGAGACTGAGACAAAGGAGTAGACTTCCCATTAATATTCCAAAAACACTTCTGATTTGGTTACTCACTTACTTGTTAACTAACAGACACTATCTAAATCTTACCTCGGATACCAGTTACGATACATTGACTACTACTATTTCAACCACTCACACACGTACACACGATTCGACGAAGTCAGTACAGACTGAGAAACGTTAGGATACCTGACATCGGGTGGTCCGAGGGGACAGGTACCATAAGAGATCCGTTCTTATGACCTCACCCAATGATACGGGAGAAGGTCCCCTAGAAGGGTCACGTCCCTAGTTTTGACACAGAGAATACAGAGGACGTAACCGTCCTCCCTAGAAATACTGTTCACGGTGGACCCTTTGGGTAACTACTCATATTTGATGTTCTTTGACTTTAAATCCTTTTATAGTCCTTTGTCCTTTTGTCACCATCGTGCACATTAAGGATATTGTTTAGT
This sequence comes from Capra ibex, assembly GCA_006410555.1. Classification (NCBI taxonomy): domain Eukaryota; kingdom Metazoa; phylum Chordata; class Mammalia; order Artiodactyla; family Bovidae; genus Capra; species Capra ibex. Next base: position 68,414,598 of record SJYO01018757.1, on the reverse strand, counting down.
GCCACGTCGTTGTGTGCTTGATTCAAAGACAAGAGACCTCGGATTCGTGTTTTGTCACTAGGGGGACGGGGAACGTTTGTAACCTTTACGTTAAATCTACTACTCTCAGTCTAGTATTTTGTCCGACTCGTGGCTTCTTAACTATGAAAACTTGACACCACGACTTCTTCTGAGAACTCTCAGGGACCACAAGTGGTTCCTCTAGTTTGGTCAGTTAGGATTTCCTTTAGTTACGACTTATAAGTAACCTTCCTACCTACGATTTCGACTTCACGGTTATGAGACCGGTGGACCACGTTTCTCGGATGAGTAACCTTTTCTGGGACTACGATCCTTTCTACCTCTCGTCCTCCTCTTCCCCTGTTGTCTCCTACTCTACCAACCTACTGTAGTACCTGAGTTACCTGTACTCAAACTCGTTTGCGACCCTCTACCACTTCCTGTCCCTTCGGACCGTACACCGTCAAGTATCCCAGTGTTTCTCAGTCTGTGCTGAATCGCTGACTTGTTGTTGTTATTACGAGTCACTAGGGAGACGGGGAATGTTTGTACTTCACGTTAAGTCTACTATAACAACACAAATAAAGGGTCGGTGCTCGAGATGAGTCCCGAAACGTCAGGACCGTAGACCCTTCGGACTCTGAGTGACTAGACCCTTTACTACATGGTCCCGGTCTCCTTCTAAAAATCTCGGGTCTCGGTGGGGCACCCGGTGAGAAGATCAGGGTATCTATATCTCCTGAGGTCCAATAATTTTTTTTTTTTTCGGAGTACATCCGAAACTCCCTCATTTTTACAGTGTTTATTGAAGGTTAGTACCCGTCATGTGTGACCCTTCCCTTTGGTGGTAAAGACGAAACCTCTACGACCTACCAAATACTTAATTCACAAACGTGTCAATATACACTGAAGAAAGAAGAAAGTTCGGGTCGACCTTCTTGACGAAAGAAGGAGGGGTAGGTAGTCGAGACTCAGGCACGGGTCATGGTCCGAGGTGTATCCCCGTCCTGGAACCGTTTCGGGATCCTCCCTGGAGACACATTGTCATTCTACCGAGTTTCGTTTGCCCCTAGAAACTTGAAAAACCTAGGTACAGAACTATCGGTTCCAGTCGGGATCTTCGGTTCTCTATTTTAGACGTCTCCTGAAAAAGTTTCGACAAGAATGGTCCGGTACAACGATCGGGGTCTCCGCGGTACCCGTCCACGGTCTCACCCGAATTCTACGTTCGGAGGAGTGTCCGAATATTTACCCAAATATTTACGTCTCAAGATATTTAACTGTAGAACCCGAGAGACTTCTCGACTCTATCTACTCTAAATCTAAGTGTCGTACGGACACGTAATTTTTATCTTTAATTTATGTCTGTTCTTCTCTTGATAAACTAATCCCCCACCAAGGAAGAAAAATAAATTCTCTCTACATGACTCTAGATTAGACTGGTGGTCGTCTGTGAGGTTCGGTGTGGGTACGGAGGTTATTAACATCTTTATCCCTTATCGGTCCTGATGGGGAACCTCTTCCTTACCGTTGGGTGAGGTCATAAGAACGGACCTCTTAGGGTACCTGTCTCCCCGGACCGTCCGATGTCAGGCACCCCAGCGTTCTCCGGGTATGCTGAATCACTGATTTGGTGGTGGTGGGTCCTGATTGGGACTGAGATTTCACGAAGGGGAAGATGGGGTTCAAGTGAGAAAGGGTCGAAGTAAAAGTGCATCTCTTTCTGCATGTTACCCCGCCCCGATTCTCACCCCTGTCCTATACACGGGCGTCTCAAAACATGACACATAAAACATAAGAAAGGAGTTTTTCGTCAAGACCTGCTTCTTCTGAACCTTCCAGTCTGACTTATGTGTACACTCCCCGATTTCCCGTCGTGGTCCCTAAAAAGTGTGATACAAGATACCTTTGGATCCTAAATGACTTCCTAGCACATGGGAAAACGCTCTCATCTAAAGTCCACCCAAAAAACAACAACAACAACAAAATTACTTTAATAGTCTAAAATTTTACAAAAAGAATCTTTATCGTAAAGACAAGAGACTGGGGGCCTAATATGAGGGAAGGTGTGAGATGTTGGAACGTAAAAAAAGGTTCATGTCAGTCCTGGGAACTGTATTTAGGTTTTCCTCTTTACAAACGAGAGTCCAAAATTGATTACTTAGAACAATAAATGTCCTAGTCAATAAGTCGTGTGAACAAAATGACATTATTCCTTTTTTATACTTTTCCCTTCTCTTTTACAAAATGTTAAAGACATCAAGTGAGGGTTTGGAAAGAGGAATCGTAAACGAAGAAATAGAATTGTAGTAACGGAAAATCGACCTTCCTTCGGAGAACAGGCTGAACAAAGGAAAGTGTCTTTTCGTTCGACTCCGGTGTACTCCCATTCATGGAACGAGTTCCAATGATTTGAAGAGACAGTAAAGAGATAAATTGAACAGAAACCGTATTCAAGAAAGACAAAATAAAACAAAGAAATGAGAAACGGTATAAAGAGACAAACTAACCTTAGACGTTACTGTGTGAAAGACTGAAGTTGTTTAACCTTTAGGGGTGAGGTATAAGAGTTCCTCTCATTCGCACCAAAAAATAAAAAGACCTTGTTCCACTTTTGGGGTACAAGTAAAACGATTATGTAAGGTCCTGTAAAGAAGATGTGAAAAAAAAAAAATTATTTTATTTCATTATTTTATTTTCAATGAGTACACGAGGGTTGGAGTTACTGGGACTCATTCGTCTCCTTTCCTTTCACTAAGTCCCCTTGGGTTCTTGGACGAACTTCTCCTCGTTGAGATTCACCGACCCCTCGTGACTCCCCGTCTTATTTGTCGGGGACCTGTTACACGTAAACCACGACTACTTTACTACGACCTCTGACCTTAGGAGGTTCCTCGACGGCAACCGGAGTGAATTTCTGTGTCTGAGGTCTTGCTCAACCTAACGATTCCAAGGTTCAGATCCAAAACGATGGTAAATAGTCCTGTATACCAAATCGGCGATTCAGTACAGACTGAGAAAACGGTGGGGACCTGACATCAGGTGGTCCGAGGAGATAGGTACCTTTAAGGATCCGTTCTTATGACTTCACCCAACGGTAAAGGAAGAGGTCCCATAGAAGGAATCACTGATTTGTTGTTGTTGGTTGATGTCTGAGAATCCTTTTTCAGGAATTGATGAGATATGGATGTAGGGAAGTAGGTATTTTAATTATTTTCGTGGATGACGTATCTCAACAACGCTGCTAAGACTCTCAAACATAGACATTACACGACCTTTGCCACGGATCTTGTAAGCTTTCCTAGTTAGACACAATTAATAATAGTAATGGACATTAATGGGAAAGAGGATTGGGATGTGGGTTGAAATTGGTAGTTCCGTATGAACAAGTGTTAATTGTAAGTTTTATCTCTTGTCAAAGGTTTCGTACGAAAGAATCTCTTAAAAGACCATCTGAAGTTTTGAAAATCTACTTTCAGACCGACGACCAATTAAATTGTTCGGAGACACATAGATTATATGTGGCCCAAAAGAGTCACACTGTACTCTTGACGTTGTCCTTACTGTCAGGGTGGTTGGAGTTCAGAAGGATAAACCCCAATGACGACGTTCACGACCCGAAGGAAACACCGAGTCTACCATTTCTTAGACGGACGTCTCACCCTCTGGACCCAAACTAGGGACCCACCCCTCCTAGGGGACCTCTTCCCTTATCGTTGGGTGACACGGAAAGAACGTACCCCTTAAGGTACCTGTCTTAAGAGGACCACCCGATGTCAGGTACCCCATTATTTCTCTACCCGTGCTGACTTACTGCTTGTCGTTCGAGGTTTACGAGGAACAGTTATTCGTCATCAATAAAGAAGGGTCAGTAGAAGGACAGGGAAACCACTAAGGGAAAAGTTTGGACCCGAATAGGAGACGTCTCGATGCAGGACTATGAAGATTTCTCTTGGTCCTAAAGTCTCGGTCGGGAAAATCTACGTACTTCTCCAAACCATACGTTTATTACTCTATAAAGGGGGGAAGTAGTTCAGTAGCGAGAAAGATCATAACACAGTCAAAAAACGGAAATCTTCCCAACAACATCTAGAGAGTCCTTCATAGTGTATTGTGTTTTTTCAGTCCTCTCCTCGATTTCTTTTAAAGGTCACCGTCAATTACCCGGACTGTAGTCGTCTAAGACTTCCGGTACAATACGATCCTTCTTTTTGTCACTAGATCCTTAGAGACACTACGATTACCTTGGTACGACGACCTCTTTGAAAGTGACGAAGACGAAAAAGCAGAAACAGAACACATGTTGGTGGTCACGTTTGTCCGCTGTGGGTGTTACTGACCCATTCGACCACTTAACGTATTTGAGAAAGGTTTCGCCAGTCCTAACAGAAAGGGGTGACGTAAACTGTCTATTTAGTTTGTACGTTGAATTTCGATTTTGTGTAGTCTGAAACCTCAATCATCCATTTTGTCTTTGTTCGTGGTAGTAGCCAGTTACGGTGGTTTTGTCTTTGTAAGAAGTGGACAAGTTGTACTTTTTTCCTGGCCCAAGGAGGAATAGAGGACGACTCGTTCACTTATTACACTTTAGTCGGTACCCCTTCGGACGGTGCCAGAGTCTTGTCCGAGGAGACGACACACACCACGGGAACCGTTGGGTTGTCTTCCGACCCCCCTCGACCCTCTCCGGACTGGCTCCTGTTCCTTTCTTACCGTACTTTATGCTACGTCAACGACTTGAAAGAAAAGTAATTGAAATTTAATATAGTTAAAGATCTGAAAACCTATGACTTTCCTCTTTTTTTTTGTGACTTCTCTGTTCGACAGACGAAAATTGGATTGAGTTTAACTCGCTATTACTTTCACTAAGTCGGACCACGTCTTTCTGTCCTGGTGGTGATAGGACCGATGGGTGGAAAGTTAAAATAAATCGATCTTCAAAGGTAAAGTCGAGAGGAGGAGGTTCTGTTCTTTTTGTGTAGAGGTCTTCCTCCGTCAGGGGTGTCGACCGAGAAGACGGGTCGGAACGGGGATGTACCTCATTGAGTCGGTCCGTTGGGGAAGTGTCACACCGTAGTCCTGTCCCTCGAACATTACACCGACACACTCACGCGTGGTTGTAAAGTCGAACGGATAAGTACGACAGGGTTTCGAGTAGAGGGTCTGCACCGGTTATCACGGACCTAGTAATAAAAACATGAGGTAACAGGTTCGTAGAAGATCCCTTCTCCACTGATCCTTCGACAAAGAACCGATATGATTCGGTCGGTTCTAACTCCACTTACCTACCCTTACACCATCCACCTTCCCACCCATAATAGAGAGGAACAGTCTAGGGGTCCACAAATTCCATAATCGGGAGGTTCGGGAATTGACTAGAATCGGGGCTCCACGGAAATAACATTGACCTAGGTGTCTAGAAACTTACGAGACTCGAAAAGGTCTTATTAACACGGAGAACAAACAACAAATCACCGAGGCAGCACAGGTTCAGAAACGTTGGAGTACTCGACAAAGGGTGGTCCGAGGAGACAGGTACCCTAAAAGGTCCGTTCTTATGACCTCACCCAACGGTAAAGGAGGAAATCCCCTAGAAGACCTGGATCCCCAGTTTAGACTTAGAGGACGGTGCAGAGGACGTAACGTCCGTCTAAGAAATGACGACTCGGTGACCCCACCCCCCACCCCCTTTGTTCTCGTTCTCGTTCTCCTTTTCCTTTACATCTTCTAAATTGTGAGATTATGCACAAATAACTTATGAATGAAACACAATCAGTAATAAGATCCTCGACTAACATATTTCTCATTGTTCTGAATGTAAGTACGTCCTCTTTGTCTGTTACTTTATATTCGTTTATTTTTGTAAAATCTATCGTCATTCATAATACTTCTCGTCTCAGAACCCTCTCTCACTTCCCCGTTCCGGTGTAACTCTATTACTCCCTTCTGGAGAAAACCCTGTATGGTAAACTAGACTCTGGAATCTTTACTCTTCTTTACTCGGTACGTTACTAAAAAACTCCCTTTCGTAAGGTCCGTCCTCCTTGTCGTTCTCAAGTATGAGTTGTCACTCCAATCCGTTAGTCTCTTTCTTCTACTTCTTTAGAACTAGTCTCACGGCATCCCCGTCCGACGATAGTCTATCCTCACTCCTCCATTCAACTCCAGTCGAGGGTTTCCCTAGACTGGTCCCTTTTCTCAAACCCTCTATGACCTCACGAACATTCGTCACGTCAGTATCCTTCGGACGGAGAGACAAAGAGTAAGGGTGCATACTGTATGCATGTATGTGTGTGTGTATTCCTTCTATGTATCTCATCTTCGACTCGAACCCAATCCTGTTATGAAAAATATTAACGTACAATGAAATCTAAACTATAAATCTTCCAACTTGAGAAAGAGTCTTTTCGTTCTTCCCGATACAACGTTTTATTCCGTGTACAAAGGAACTTCGGGAAAACATTTTAATTATGTACTTTACCTTATCGCGGTAGGTATGCGTTCAGTACCCCCTGTAATTAGAAAGTTTCGGTTGACAATTCTATAAAACAATACCGATCTTGTCTCTGTGTTGTCCCTTCTCTTTCGATCTACCGAAAGAGTATTCAGGGGTCCCGAATCTATAGGTAATTCTCTTCCGTGCTGAACCAAATTTTTTGGTCATTGGTCATTAAATGTTCACCGCACCAAAGAGATATAAACGTCTCTCATGGTCCAGAGGGAGACTCTAGGTCTGCTCTTGGAGGTCAAAATGAGTGAACAAATTGGTGTTACCAAAGAGAAACAAGGTCCTGTAACCGTGGTTCGACCTTCTAGGTCAGTTACTTTCCTGAACTTGTTCATTTACAAAACCCCAACAACTGGATACTTTGAGGAAATTTACGAGGAAAAAGATACAGTGAAAGAAAGAAAAGAAATAAAGGAAGGAGGAAAGAAAGAAAGTTTTGAAAATTACTTTCCTTTTAGACTGTCTTTTACTAAAAATAATACTTGACACTAACACAGATTATTTCGATTTTAACGTATTACGATAAGAACATTTTCCTACTTCAAAATTTGTGGATCACCAATCTCCGCAAAAAGTCTGATGTCCATTTGTCTCTGAGGTATAGGTGTCTTAAAGAACAACAAATTTCGTTTATACATGTTTTCAGTTTGTGTATGGAAAAATATTTTGTTTCAATTGTAAACTTCTTTCTGGCACTATCTGAACTCGTTACATGAATAATTGTTTCTTATTTACTTTTGTACTTAAAGAATATCTATATAAAATAAGTCAAATAATATAATTAGGAAACGGTTGAATTTCTGTAATTACTTTATGTTTTATAAAATTTACTCATTTTTCTTCAACTTGTAATATATTCTATCCCTCTCATATTTGTCATCCTCTTCGATGAGATTAATTCGTTTTATGAATCGAGACTTTTTACACCTGTGAAAGACGGTAGTGTATGAAGTTAAAGTGTCACCACGCGATTCATCGAGTCCGTACAGGTTGAGAAGCATTGAAGTACCCGACATCGGACGGTCTGAGGAGACAGGTACCATAAAAGGGTCGTTCTTATCACTTCACCCAACGGTAAAGAAGGAGGTAAAGTGTCACTAAGACTCGGGATTTATTGAATCTAAAAATTCAAAGTAAAAGTGGAGTTTCTATCAAGGAAGTAAATTTGTCTGTAACCTTCAATTGAGTTACTGATTTTTAGATTTCTTGACTTCAAACCCTCTACCTAGTGACTGGGGGTCATCTATAGGTAAAAGATTAGGGGTCTAGGGTACTTACAATAAAATGTACCGTTTTTTCCTAAGACGTTTACACTAATTCACTTCTCGGAACTCACTAGTAGGACCTAATAGACCTATCCGGGATTTGTATTAGTGTACGTAAGGATATTCTCTGTCTTCCTCCGGTGAACTGTGTCTTCCCCTCTTCTGTCACACTCGTGACTCAGTGACACCACACCGGTCTTCGATTCCCCACGACCGTGCGTAACCTCGACTTTCTCCGTTCCTCACCCGAGAAGGACTGTCGGAGACCTCTCCCCGTCGAGACAATTATGGAACCAAAACCAAACCACTTTGACTGAGTCGTTAGTGTCCTTCGGTTACGTTTTTTCCGTAAGACTTAATTATGAGTGACCACAGAATTTTCCTCACTTTTATCGGTACCCCACGTTCTCTTACGAAAAATTACTCCGTCGTGACTTTTAATAAACTAAAGATATAGTCTCCTCATTTCATGTCATGGATAAAGTAACAAATCATGTGTACTGAAGAAGTTTCTTTTTACCTATTTATAGATCCAATATAACTGACCATGTCAAAATCATGATCCGTACATCTTTCGTGACTAAGAAGTGAACAACTTTTTTGTTATTTGAGAATTTATAAAAATATAGTTGTATTACGTACGTGTATTATTTTTTACCACGTCTCAAATCCGACTTTCGATTAAAAGAAGGAACTCTTTAACTTTCCTAATTTTCCCTTAAAATACTTATTGACATACGGGTAATGAAGTTGTTGAATCCCACTCTACCTGTTTAAAACTCTTTCAAAGTTTAATGGTTTTGACTGAGTCCTTCTCTATCTTTTAACTTTATCTAGATATTATTTATTTCTTTGATTTAATCATTAATTTTTAGAAGGGTGTTTCTGTTTGAGTCCAGGTCTCTCAAAGTGACCACTTAAGATAGATTATAAGATAGATTATAAATGTCTTCATTATGTTAGGAAGAGTTTTAGAAGGTCTTTCATCTTCATCCTTGTGATGGGTTGAGTAAAATACTCCGGTCATAATGAGACTATGGTTTCAGTTTGTTTATGGAGTGTTCTTTTCTTTTGATGTCTGGTTACTGGAAATATTAACACCTGTTTTATTATTAATTCTGTTAAAATCACATTGACTTAGGTCGCTGTATTTTTTACTTCTGTTCCATTCTAAAAAGTGTTCTTACGTTTCAACCAAGTTCTAGACTTTTAGTTGAATTTTATACTTTGTTCGTGGTGTACTAGTAGAGTTATCTTCGTCATTTTCGTAAACTCTTTTGTAGTGTCGGTAAGTATTAATTTTTAAATCGTGTTTATTATCTTCCCTTAAAGAGATTTGATACTTACAGCACTATGAAAGAGCTATGAGATTTAAACGACGTTCAGTAAATTAACACATTAATGTTATTTATTTAAAATAATGTATTTTTAATATAGATACATCGATAATAAAATTTTTTACGAAAATCATAAATTAAGAGTAGTCATCTTCTACGATATTCGTTCTTCACATAGAAATAATACAAGAGAAACCTCGTGTCGAGTAATTCTAACGAGTTAGGAATCACCAAATGAGTTAACTCTAAAATTTTTGATTGGTATAAGGTACCTGATATGTTGGATTTCGGATCGTAAATTCAATAATGTACAGAAGTGATATTAAGTAAGATAGAAGAGTTTCGTCGAAGAACATGGGTAAAGAGTAAAGACTGGGAATAGACTAAGACTTGGGAAGTAGGTGATCCACCATGAAAACCATGAACAACGAAGTAATGATTAGTTTTCTGAGTCCCATCAAACTCTCTCCGTTTACGTAATACATTTGTCCGGTACACAATCACCCTATAAGTGTTCGACTTCTCTCGGAAATAGTCTACATGAATCTGTTGAAATTGTGTGTGAGTACCTTATGTAGAAAAAGAAAAGAAATCGTGTTCACCTTATACTTCCTAAAGTACAAAGTCTTACAAAGGTTTTATACCCAAGGAACCCGATATACGTGTACTTTCGGTTAGAATACTCCCTCGTTCACTCGTCGACGGGATCATTATTCCGAAGTGAACAATTAAGAAGTCGGTTATACATAACTTGTTGACGAGACACGGTTCGTGACAAGATCCATAACCTCAGTGTCGACATAAGTTTTCAAGAACGGGAGTACCCCAGACGTAACCCCCTCTCTATTAGTGTTTTGTTTATTAACAACTGCAAACCAGACAATCCTGAAACCCTTTTGAACGTTTCGTCTTTTTCCTCTTTAACCTTATTATCTTCACCTTACTATCGTCAGTGGTAACATACACCTCACCTCCGGGTCTCGAAAAGATTGTTCTACTCCAAATCATGTTTACGATATAATTTTACGTCCGTAGTACAGTCCACCTGAAGGGTCCACCGAGTAATCATTTCTTAGGTGGATGGTTACGTCCTCTAAGTCCAAGTCAGGGATCGAGTCTTTCTAGGAGACCTCTTTCTTTAAGGTCAAAAGAACGGACCTTTTAGGGTATTTGTCTCCTCGGACCGCCCGATATCAGATACCCCAGCGTTTCTCAGCCTATGCTGACTCGCTGATTTGTTGTCGTTGTAGACATCCTTCGTTCCCTCCCCTAGTACGTCGAGGAAACCCTTTTTCGTTGGGTCCGTCTCTCTTTTGTGTTATATGTTTCCTAACATCCGTCCTCGTGAGAGTCATATAAGTAAATTCTCCTCTTTCCCGTACACTCACCCACACCGTACCTCACCTCTCCCATGTACCATCTCTAATCAAGTCTCCGCATCTGAACCACACCGAACATCTCGTACTTTCCGGAACGTCCCGTAAAATTCTGGACACTAAAGTGAGACTCACTTCCCAAAACTCGTTTCTTCACTATGTTAGACTGAAGACAAAATTGTGCTAATGAGACCAACGACACAACTCCGACTGACGTCATCCTGTCTCCACCTTCGACCCCTTGTCTTCGACCCTAATAACGTTATTAGGTCCGTTCTCCACTACCACCGAATCTAGTCTCACATTCGTTACCCTCTCTGTTCTTCTCTTGTACGAAATATGTAAAATAAAGATTTCTTCTCGGTTGTACTAATCGATTACTAATCTATTACCCACACTCTCTTCCTCTTCTCGGTTTCTACTATTAAATAAATTTAATAAATCGTCTTTAAACTTTCACACTTTGAATCAGCGAGTCAGTACAGACTAAGAAACACTGGGGTACCTGACATCAGACGGTCCGAGGAGACGGGTATCTTAAGAGGTCCGTTCTTATGACCTCACCCAACGTCAAAGGAAGAGGTCCCCTAGAAGGGATGGGTCCCTAGCTAGGGGTCAGAGGAGATAACGTGTACCTCAGAAATGGTAGACTCGGTGATCCCTATTTATCACACTCTTTTTCTCTTCTCGGTTGCTACTACTAAATAAAATTAATAAATTCGTTTCAAATATATCACGATTAATATATGTTCCGTGACAAGGTTCAAGAACTGTTTATAACTGAGTAAATTAGATGCGTTATCCGGGTACTCTATCCATGATAAAAACAGGAGAAAAAGGACGGAAGTTCCAAAACCGAGACTCTTCGACCTTCCTATTTAGACTGTAGATGACTCTCTCCCTTTCGATATACTTCTCGTCCAAGTTCCACTATACAATTCCAGCTCTTCTGACTTTATTGACACACTTCTACGGTTCGTCCACCAACCAATACGTTCTGACCTCAAGTCCTCTCACTAGGCCAAACCTCTATGTGTACGTCACTTTTCTACACTAAATTTTTGTCCTTTGATCTACTGTAGAGATCCTCTCGTCTCTAAGTCGTCTCCTACTTCGTGGTTATAATTACTCCTGTACTTCTACTTCTAAGCTTCTTCTGTCCGTTACCGGTTTCTCGAACCGTAGGACCTCTTCTTTCACTTCCTCTTCTCCCACCCGTTGATACACGTTACGGAGTCGAAGTAGGTCCTTCTCTCTCGAGTCTTAAATGACCAATGAAACTTTTCTCGATAAAGTAACTCACCATCCCTACTTTGAACCACACGTTTACTCCAGTTCTCTTTTCTTCTCCTCCTTTACTACTTATTTCTCTTGAGAAAACTCTGTAAGAGATATTTCTCCTTATACCGTTATTAGTCTCTTATCATATCCATTCCAGTTGTCTCCCACAGAACAAAAAACACCAACAACAAAAGAAAACAAAATTTTTACCCACTTTAACATCGTCTCAACATACGTCTACCTTTACCAGGTTTAACTATGTCCTCTCTCCTCCAATTTACTACAATCACTCGACTACTTTCTCCTACTATTTCAGACCCCGAACCTGAATCTACCTTCGTCTCTGGTAAGCAGAGACTATTTACCTCCCTTCTGTCCTATATGTCACTATCTGCATCAGTACACCCCTCAACCCCCAACTGTAAACACCGACATGAGTAGACCAACGAAGAGAAAAAGAGTCACTTTGTCCCTTTTTCAGTATTCGGTTTTCTCTAGTCTTCTTCATAACCTCAAAACTCCTCTGGTGTCGACACTGTTCTAGTAGATCCTTTTACTCCTGATAATAGGTTTTGTAATCGAGTTGGTGTCCAGTCGGGTACTAATGTCAGGGTAATAACCCCAGATCTTTTCAGACTAAAAGTTCACCTGAGATAATTTTACGTCTATGAATCTTCGGGTTCGCGACAAGTCGTCCGAAAGAGAACATTGTGTAAGTGTAGTCTTTTACAGACTCAACAGTCTGACGACCTTCATTCTGGGAGTCCCGTACTACGAAAACGAGAGAAAAAGGACCCGTTAGATGTAAAATCAAGTAAAAAAAAAAATTCTCTTCATTCAACAATTGCATCTTGACTCACATTAAGTAAACTTTTCGAAACGTTCTAAACTAAATTAATTTAGGTGTATATTCTTTTTTTTAAGGAGTTGGGTAAACAGGGTAAAAGAGAGGATATCTTTACATTGTATTCAGGTCCGAGAACCATCCTTAGTCTCATCTCATTCCTTTCTGAACTAAACAAAAAGTTTACCTCCTTTCACCGAAGGATGTCCTTAATTCATAATAATAAGGTCTGGTTATTATTAAGAATTGTTGACACCCCTGGAAGAGACACAGACAGTTTGGATTCATATATAGTAAATCCATTACACACACACACGCACGCACGCACGATTTGGTGAAGTCAAGTCAAGTCAAGACAGCGAGTCGATTCGGTGTAGTTAGCATAGGTTGAGACACTGAGATACGTGACATCGGACGGTCCGAGGAGACAGGTACTCTAAGAAGTCCCTTCTGATGACCTCACCCAACGGTACGGGGCGAGGTTCCCTAGGAGGATTGGGTCCCTATTTTGGACGTAGAGCATAGTAGGGGACGTGACCGTCCGTCCAAGAATTGGTGATCGAAATGGCGGACCCTTCGGGGTAAATCAATTATAGGGGAGGGTGTAATTATTTATGACTCGTCCTTGTATGACTCAACAGGAAAAGACATGTTGATACCAGATTATTTAAAGATATCTTAACAGAAAAAATTTTTACGTGTCTGACCAGGTGTCTATTCTACCGTTCTCTTACAACAATCAATTCTGTGTCTCCGAGACCGTATAGGAAATTCGAACTCAATCGTAAGGTCAAGATGATATGGGACTGAAACACTACAACTCCTTCGGAGACTAGGAGTGACTCGGTTGGACAGAAAGGATTTAGTACCCGATGACTATTTTCAACGATGTTTTAATTTTCTTCGTTGGACAGGTTCATTTACACGTTGTGTCACAGACCGTGTGTTTACCGATGATGATAACAGACACAAGGTCTTTTTGTAACTAAAGACGAAATAACTGATACGGTTTCGGAAACTGACACGCCTAGTGTCATTTGACACCTTTTAAGACTTTCTCTACCCTTATGGTCTGGTGGACTGGACGGAGAACTCTTTGGATATACGTCCAGTCCTTCGTTGTCAATCTGGACCTGTACCTAGTTATCTGACCAAGGTTTGTCCTTTTCCTCATGAAGTTCCGACATATAACAGTAGAACGAATAAATTGACTATACGTCTCCTGTAGTACTCTTTGTGACCCGACCTTCTTCGTGTTTGACCTTAGTTCTAACGACCCTCTTTATAATTATTTGAGTCTATACGTCTACTGTGGTGACAATACCGTCTTCTACTTCTCCTTGATTTCTCGGAGAACTACTTTCACTTTCTCCTCTCACTTTTCCAACCGAATTTCGAGTTGTCAGTCTTTTACTTCTAGTACCGTAGGTCAGGATAGTGAAGTACCGTTTATCTACTCCTTCGTCACCTTTGTCACCGACTGAAATAAAAACCCCCGGGGTTTTAGTGACGTCTACCACTAACGTCAGTACCTTAATTTTCTGTGAATGAGGAACCTTCCTTACAATACTGATTGGATGTGTCGTATAACTTTTCGTCTCTGTAATGAAACAGTTGTTTCCAGGTAGACCAGTTCCGATACTCAAAAGATTATCAGTACATACCCACACTCTCAACCTGGTATTTCTTTCAACTCGTGACTTCTTAACTACGAAAACTTGACACCACAACCTCTCCTGAGAACTCTCAGGGAACCTGACGTTCCTCTAGGTTGGTCAGGTAAGATTTCCTCTAGTCAGGACCCACAAGTAACCTTCCTGACTACAACTCCGACTTTGAGGTTATGAAACCGGTGGACTACACTTCTCGACTGGGGAAACTTTTCTGGGACTACGACCCTTTTTAACTCTCGTCCTCCTCTTCCCCTGTTGTCTTCTACTATATCAACCTACCATAGTGGCTGAGTTACCTGTACCCAAACCCACTTGAGACCCTCAACCACTACCTGTCCCTCCGGACCGTACGACGTCAGGTACCCCAGCGTTTCTCAGTCTGTGCTGACTCGCTGACTTGACTGACTGACTAACAAACACACAACGATCTGTGAATTCCGTCATAAAAGGGAACATGGACTTCCTTGTAGATCTCGTCGTCAGGGGTTGGAAAAGACGTGGTCTCTGACTAAAACACCTTCTGTTAAAAAGGTGTCTGGTCTCTCATCCTTCACCAAACCCCTACTAAGTTTACATTATGTTAATAACATATGAAATAAAGATTAAATTACTACTCCATGGAAGTGGTGTCAGGTTTCAAACCCCTCAGAAAAGATCTCCTAAAGACAAATGTGAGTTAGGTTTCTACGTCGATAGGGATTTGTCTCCATTCATTTACCTCTTCTCAACCCTTTCATCCCTTACATGACCGACAAAGAAAAAAAGAAAAAAAAAAAGAATCTTTGTAGAAGTAATACTCGCAAGAAGAAAATTCCCTATCTAGACCCTGATCTGGAACGAAAAGTTTTTTAACTCTATATTAACTGTGTAATATAATCAAAATATACGTATTACAAATACATACATAACGTTTTACTACTAGTGACATTCAGATCAATTGTAGGTAGTGGTGTGTTTCAATTTTTTTTGAACAAAGACCACTACTCTTAAAAGTCTTAGATGAGAGAATTCTTGAAGGTTTGTATGGTGTGTCATAATAACTGGTATCAATGGTGTGACACGTAGTGTAGGGCCTCGAATAAATGAATAAATAGAATATTGACCTTCAAACATCGAAAATTGGTGTAAGTAAAATGGGTAAGAGGTGGAGACCGTTGGTGGTTAGACAAGAAACTTAGGTCTTTAAATAATAAACATGATAAAAAAGATTCTAAGGTGTATTTTCACTCTAGTCAGTCATAAACAGAAACAGACTGAATGAAGCGAATCGCATTACGGGAGTTCCAGGTAGGTACAGTAACGTTTACCGTCCTAAAGGAAGAAATCAATACCGACTTACTACGAGGTAACACACACACACACGCGTGCCCGTGTACACCCATAGAGTGTAATGAAAAAGGTAAGTAGGTAGCTACTTGTGAATTAAGTAAAAGGTATAGAACCGGTAACATTTATTCCGACGTCACTTGTACCCCCACGTGTATAGAAAAACACGACCTAAAAAGTAAAGGAAACCTATTCAGCTTAACAATCTAGTATACTATCGAGAACGGACCTCTCAGGGGTACCTGTCTCCACGGCCCTCCCGATATCAGGTCCCCAACACTTCTCGGTCTGTACTAACTCGTTGGTTCGTGTCGTGTGTCATCGAGACACTAAGGGTCTACCGAGTCACCATTTCTTGGGTGGCCGGTTACATCCTCTACGCCCTCTGGTCCCAAGTTAGGGGCCCAACTCTTCTCGGGGTTCCCCTTCTTTACTGTTGGGTGAGGTCTTAAGAACGGACCTCTTAGGGTACCGGTCTCCTCGGACCGTCTGATAACAGGCACCCCAACGTTTCTCAACCTGTACTGACTCGTTGACTCGTATATGCGTACCATCGAGATAAAAATTAAAAAACTCCTTTATCGGATAAGTCCGATACAAAAATTAACAGAGGAACCATTATATTTGTACAGTACCTGACGACATATATAAAGTAGAGATCGAACGAACTCTAAGACTCTTAAAAATCGGTTTGACTTCTCCTGTAGAAGTAAAATGGTCTTATAAACTCTTTAAGGTCTCCCACCACTGGTATACAGATTGACTTACGTCACCCCGATGAATTATTGAGCAATTTATCTCTTATTGTTAGATTGTTTTTACACACTTAAAGGACTCGTCAACTCAAAGTTTCCTGACACCGGTGTCAGAGGTAGAGTGTGACCGGACCGGGACCCTTCACTCACCCACACGACCGACGACCGGCAATTGGACCTAAATTACTATAGGAGGTTGTGACGTAGGAAACGACTATATCGACAAACTTAGAACGTCGACAACACACATAAAAGAACATATAATGTCAAATTTTACTTCTCTCGTCCTATTTCAGAAACCCCGGTGTGTACCTCGGGGCACACGTCACACACGAGTTCGACCCTACGAATCCCTTATTGTTTCGGTTCCAGGACACAAGGTGTTTTCGGACAGGAAGACACTGGAGACACGTAGGTAGTCGGGTCTAATGTCTGTCAGACCGGACACCTTTTCCGATCCCGGGGTCCTGTCAGGATGATCTGTTTTAGGACCAACTCTCGAGTTTGACAATGGGTAATTGGACGGGTCCACCCTTTCTCAGTCAGACACGGACTGTGTGATCAGATGTCCAGTGTCGGTGTAGAAAATGTTGGTCGACCTCACACCCCGGTGAGGGTACGAACAGTGGACCGGGGGGGGGGAAAAAAAAAAAAAAANAAAAAAAAAACGACCTTCTATATATAAATGAGGAAAAGGTAAGGTAAGGATGTTGATCCGACATCATGAGTCACTTTAAATGTTCTAATACAACAAGTTTCCAAAAATTTCGTAGAAATAAATCGACATCTTACAGTAGAGGGTTGTTTTGTAGTGTGTTTTCAGGTTATAAACTTTCTCAATTACGTCCTTCATAGACCGAACTTCACCTTCCTCTACCAGAGATGAATAGGGTAGTGTGTGTGTGTGTGTGTGTGTGTGTGTGTGTGTGTGTGTGAGTGAGAGACAGAGAGAGAGAGAGAGAGGGAGAGAGAGGAACTCCGTGGAGACTTCTTAAGGATCCTGAACTTCGTCTTTTCAAACTTTTAGGGACTACCAGAATTAAAGAGTAAAAACGTCTACTCTATTCTGTAGATCTAGACGGGACAGGTCACACACGATCCCAGGTGTTACAAGGTCCCACCAGGTGGTCCTTACACATCGGATCACTTTACCGATCAGACTTGGCTTCTATGATATTCACGTTGTGTGTGTGAGTTACAGTTTGTAAGCCATGGTTTTGGTTTCTTATATTTTATAGAGTAATTATGTCAAATTTTTGACTGCCAGGTAACCATAATATAAAATCTATCTAATCCAGGTCATTTTATATAATTTTAGGTAGAGTGAACAAAATAAAACGAAAAGAAAAATTGTGCTGATGATCTTTTAAGTTTTAATGTACTCACCGAGAGAGAGTACCGAATGTAATATTGACAATCTCTCACGACTAAGTCTAACAAGACGGGTCTAGTGACCTCCGTCCAGCCCTGAACGACAGGATTGGTGAGAGTGGAATGAGTAAACGGACCTCTGTGTCAGTTATCTGTTCGGGAATTGTACTGTAGGGACCCGTCAAAGTAAATTATACTACCCTATTCTCTCTTGAACGTCACCACCCTATCCGGGTGTCTAGCGGAAGGGTCCGTGTATATAAATAGACCGTAGATTATATGGGTCCCTTCCTCGTAACTAAATCTTTGTTCTTCCGGACTCAGAATCTGGGAAACTACTACTGCGAGGGAAAAACACATCCAGTAGTCTGAAGACCTAGAGTAAAAAGAATAGATATTTCACTCTCTCATTCAAAGGTTCCGAGTTTCAGAAGAAGCAAGGGACCTTAAGACACTAAATGACAAATAGATAAGTGAATATAAGAAGTGACGGTCTTTTTCGAAAAACTACTCCACAGGGACGTAGATAAAGAGAAGGGAAAGAGAAAATGAGGAGGATTTTCACTTGAAGTCGGTTCTCTTCACCCAACTCTTCCCTTCACTCGAGATTTAGTGAATGAAAATGGGAATTGGGACTCTCGTTACTTTCTCGACAGTACGGGAATTGGAGACAGTGTCTTTCCTCCTGGACTTCCTCCTTTCCCGTTCCTTACCTACTTCCCCTTCCCCTCCACTTTCCTATCCCCTTTATTCTTATCCTTCTTCGTCCACTTCGTCTTTTTCTTTAGAAGTGTGTGGACATACAAGTATCGTCGTGATAGGTGTTGTCGGTTTATACCCTTGTTGGATTTACAGGTAGTTGTCAGCTCACCCATTCTTCTACGCTGCGGATCTAAATTTATTTTTGATGAGTCGGTATCTTTTCTTACTTGATTACGGAGAACGTCGTTGTACCTACCTGGATCTCCAATGGTATGATTCGTTTCGTTCAGTCTTTCTCTTTCTGCTTATGATATACTATAATGAATATATATCTTAGATTTTATACTGTCTTTACTTGAATTGATGTTTTGTCTGTGTTTGAGTGTCTGCATCTCTTATCTAAACACAAACGGTTCCACTCCCTCTTCCTTCCCCGTCTAACCCTTAAACCCTGGTCGTCTACGTTCGATAATATATCTCTTACCTACTTGTTCCAGGATCCTGTCCTTGATATAAGTTATAGGACATTGTTTGGCACACACATGCACACACACACGACACGCGTACCCACGTGTGAGAGTCAACACAGATCGAGAAACGCTGGGGTACCTGACATTGGGTGTTCAGAGGAGACAGGTACTCCAAAGGGTCCGTTCTTATGACGTGACCCAACGGTAAAGAAGAAGGTTCCCTAGAAGGGCTAGGTCTCTAGTTTGGACCCAGAAGCGTCCTGGACGTAACCGTCCGCCTAAGAATTGGTGACACGGTGGACCCTTCACATTATTTAGTATTACCTTTTTTTTAAACAAATTTCTTTATGTATAGACTTCATAATTAATCGGAAGATAGACCTGAGGAACCAAATAACTGAGGTTCCTTCGTCCCTGACACAGGTTAAAAAAAAAACTGTCCCCTTCACAAACAGAATATGTTATGGACTCGTGTGACGATAAACGACCTGCTCTTGGTACTTCATTAGAGGAGCACACCGAGTGACTCACAAAATATCGGCGAAAAATACCGACCGCGTAGACTACTTCCGTCTACTTCGTGTATCCATCCGTCCCGTCCTCTTCAGTTTAATTCGTTGTGAAAATAATTTGAAAAAGGGGAGGAAGTTTCGAGGATCCTTCGTCTTTTGTGGGTCTGTAACAAAATTCAGTCCCTTAAAGGTCGAAACGTTGACTTGAGGGACCGCCTCCCGGTCCGGACGGTAGTCGCGCACCCTCTCGTGCGCCGTAAGAGTCCCGACCCAACCTTCAAGGTTCAAATACCCTGTAAATAAAGTCCTAAATCGAGAATGGATACCCAAGTCCTGCTTCTTCCGTTACCGTGGGGTGAGGTGATGCTAACGGACCTTTTAGGGTACCTGCCGCCTCGGACCACCCGACGTGAGGTACCCCAGCGATCCTGACCCTGTACTGACTACACTGAAGTGAAAGGGAAAAGTGAAAGGACGTAACCTCTTCCTTTACCGTTGGGTGAGGTCACAAGAACGGACCTCTTAGGGTACCTGCCCCGTCGGACCACCTGACGGCAGATACCCCAGCGTGTCTCAGCCTGTGCTGACTTCGCTGAATCGTCGTCGTCGTCGTACCCAGGTCCTTTTTCCTAAAAAGGAGTTTTTACATGAAACAGAGACTTAGTGTCGTGTACAATACTGTGACCAAATACGGGACAAAAGAAGAATTGTGAAGAGATTTAAGACAGAGTTTCTTTTACTACTCCGACCTTCGAAGAGAGTCCAGGGTGGGTGTGAACGTGCGGGACTCCCCTCTCGTCACAATCCCCTTCACCGAGACTCCTCGACAGGACCTGCGACCGGACACCGCGGGGTAACAGGAACAAGAGTGTATCCGCACCCGTCACGCCTACCCCTCCCTATCCCCGTCGGAACTTTCCGTCGATCTTGAGTTGGAAAGGACGTGTGAGGTCCCCGTGAGTGTCACCTCGAATCGAAACGGTCCTCGGTCTGTCGTAAATTAAGTTTGTCTGAAAATTTTTTTCTTTATTTCCCTTTTTCCGTTTTGGTCTTATAAAGTAATTTTATAGTCTAAATCCCTTTCCAATCTTTTCTAATTTTGACTTCATTAACTCTACCACCACCACCCTCCCTGGGTTAGTAATTAGGGAGTCGCGAAAGTATGACAAGTACAACTACAGGTTTGGGACGGAGTATCCTCTCTCTTTTGTTTTGATTCGGGATCGTTTTGATTATCGGAAGGTAGATTACGACACGTAGTACATCCGGAGGAAGGATTTCAAGGGGATCGGTTTTGGAGCCTGATCAAAGGGAACTACATGCACTCCGTGTACATATTTGGTAAGGAAACCGTCCAAGAATTGACTCTTCCCTGACGACCTCCCGGACTGACCCGAGGTCCTTTTCCCTAACAGTTCTCCCCGACCTCCTCTTACAGGGACCCAACTCGTGTGACAACTCTTTCACGACCAATCTTGTAGGACCTCTTCTTCCGGGTATCTTGACGTAAAGGAATGACCCAGAGACGTAGGAAGAGACGTGGTCCCGTATCCTCGGAAGTCTTAAAAAGAATTTTGTGAGTCCTTGGGTCAGAGGTTCTAGGTAAACATGAGTCCTGACACTATCCCCCTCCTTCCGGAGAGAAAGACACACGGAATCGAAAAGAAAGCTCTTGGTAGGTACCTTCCCTGTCCAAAACTCAAGATTTCTTTTCGGTTTCAGACGGACGTTACGACCTTTGGCCTCAAACTAGGGACCTGACCCTTCTAGGGGACCTCTTCCCTCATGGGTGAGGTCATAAGAACGGACCTCTTAGGGTACCTGTCTCCTCGGACCACCCGATGTCGGGTACCTGTTTCTCAACCTGTGTTGACTGGGAAAGTGGTCTAAATCCCGTCAAAGTCCCAGTGGTACATATAATCAGACGATCCCGACGGTGTTCTTTCAAAATGTCCGACCCACCGAATTTGTCATCTTTACCTACATAGTAGAACGTCAAGATCTTCGGTTTTAAGATTCTACTTCCACGACCGTCCCATCTACAGAGAGGAACCAAACACCTACCAATAGAGAAGGACACAGAAGTGTACCGGAGGGACGACGGGCAGACACGAGACTAGTAGAGAAGAAAGTTCCTCTGACCACCATAATCTCCCCGTGGGTGGGTACTGGAGTTAAATTGACTTAATAGAGAAAGTTCGGGGGCAGAGTTCATGTCAGTGTAGGACACTATGACCCAACCCCACTCCCACATCCAATCTTGAAGTTGTCTAGTCAAACCACGACCCTTCCTTCTGTGTATTAAGTCGATACTATAGTACAGATACTGAAAGTCTTTCCGACCCTTGAGGTCTGTCGGGGGGATGAGTACCGGTATGTGTGTAAATCTATTTGGTTGTCACGGAAAGGTAAGGAATGTTTCATAAGGTCAAAATGGTCAGAAAGACTCGAGTAGTCCGGTCAGAAGAGGTCCTAGAGTAAAGAAGATCACAGCCCCTACAAAGGACCTTGTAAGGAGAACTCCTACCGACGGAACGACTCTACCTCCGGTGACACAAGGGAGTGGATGGTGAGGAGGGGACGTCTGGGAAGGGTCAAGACGAGTTCATCTGGTGGTCCGGGTCAATTCCTCTCGACACCAGAACGGGGTTTTCGGTCCATATATGTGGGTGAGGGGGTTCGGGGAACCCCACCGTAAACTTTTCTGTCACAAGGGAAGTAGTCGACCATGAAGGACACCACAGGTATTCGTCCGGAAGTCACGTACTTCGTCCAAGGTCTTTACCTACAAGTCCTAGACCAAACGAAGGGTGGTGAGGAGTTTTTCACTGCGGGATCAGTACATACGATCAGTACGACCCTTCCTTCTGTCCTAATGACTCGGGTCGTTTCTACGTAGATTACGGAGTCAAAGAAAGGATCTCGTTAAATTTTGGTGAAGAGGAGAGGGACTTGGTCTTTTTTGTTGACAAAGGATATGAGACCCGAGACGTTAAGTTGAGATAAAAGATACTAGTGTCACGACTCAAATAATGTGTCTTTGTCGGGAATGCTTAGGAGAGGGAGTCTACCTAGTAAGGACCCACCAGGAAGAACCCACCCAAGGGGTTCGCGTCCTTAGGGTATGGTGCGGAGGAGGAGACGAGTCGCATGACCCGTCTAACATGGAGTCCTTCGAGTCGAGGCCGAACAGTTCTCTATTCTAGTCTCTGTAACGTCTTCCCGGGACAAAATTGTTCCGGTTTTTATGGCCCAATAAGGTTGGGAGTTCGGATGACACGTTTTTGATGGGGGAGGG
>SJYO01018757.1:67546971-67666998 GCA_006410555.1 Capra ibex | reverse complement strand
TATAGACTCCAATAACTATAAAGAGGGACGTTAGAACTAAGGTCGAACACAAAGAAGGTCAGGTCGCAAAGAGTACTACATGAGACGTATATTCAATTTATTCGTCCCACTGTTATATGTCGGAACTGTATGAGGAAAAGGATAAACCTTGGTCAGACAACAAGGTACAGGTCAAGATTGACAACGAAGGACCGGACGTATGTCTAAAGAGTTCTCCGTCCAGTCCACCAGACTATAAGGGTAGAGAAAGTCTTAAAAGGTGTCAAATAACACTAGGTGTGTCAGTTTCCGAAACTGTATCAGTTATTTCGTCTTTATCTACAAAAAGATCTTGAGAGAACGAAAAAGGTACTAGGTCACCTACAACCGTTAAACTAGAGACCAAGGAGACGGAAAAGATTTTGGTCGGACTTGTAGTCCCTCAAGTGTCAAGTACATAACGACTTCGGACCGAACCTCTTAAAAATCGTAGTGAAATGATCGTACAGTCTATTCACGTTAACACACCATCAAACTCGGAAGAAACCGTAACAGAAAGAAACCCTAACCTTACTTTTGACTGGAAAAGGTCAGGACACCGGTGACGACTCAAAAGGTTTAAACGACCGTATAACTCACCTCGTGAAAGTGTCGTAGTAGAAAGTCCTAAACTTTATCGAGTTGACCTTAAGGTAGTGGAGGTGATCGAAACAACCATCACTACGAAAGATTCCGGGTGAACTGAAGTGTAAGGTCCTACAGACCGAGATCTAATCACTAGTGTAGTAGTACTAATAGACCCAGTACTTCTAGAGAAAACATGTCAAGAAGGCACATAAGAACGGTGGAGAAGAATTATAGAAGACGAAGACAATCCAGGTCTGGTAAAGACAGGAAATAGCTCGGGTAGAAACGTACTTTACAAGGGAACCATAGAGATTAAAAGAACTTCTCTAGAGATCAGAAAGGGTAAGACAACAAAAGGAGATAAAGAAACGTGACTAGTGACTTCTTCAGAAAGAATAGAGAAGAACGATAAGAAACCTTGAGACGTAAGTCTACGAACATAGAAAGGAAAAGAGGAAACGAAAAGTGGAGAGAAGAAAAGTGTCGATAAACATTCCGGAGGGGTCTGTCGGTAAAACGAAAAAACGTAAAGAAAAGGTACTCCTACCAGAACTAGGGACAGAGGACATGTTACAGTGCTTGGAGTAAGGTAACAAGTAGTCCGTGAGATAGATAGTCTAGATCAGGGAATTTAGATAAAGAGTGAAGGTGACATATTAGTATTCCCTAAACTAAATCCAGTATGGACTTACCAGATCGCCAAAAGGGATGAAAGAAGTTAAAGTCAGACTTAAACCATTATTCCTCAAGTACTAGACTCGGTGTCAGTCGAGGACCAGAACAAAAACAACTGACATATCTCGAAGAGGTAGAAACCGAAGTCTCTTATATTAGTCAGACTGAAACCACAACTGGTAGACCACTACAGGTACACATCTCAGAAGAGAACACAACAACCTTCTCCCACAAACGATACTGGTCACGTAAAAGAACCGTTTTGAGATAATCAGAAACGGGACGAAGTAAGGCGTAAGGTTCCGGTTTAAACGGACAATGGGGTCCACAAAGAACTGAAGGATGAAAACGTAAGGTCAGTATAAAAAAACGAGTAAATAGATGAGTAAGTAAGTAATGCTTAAATCACTCACGAATAATAAACGGTGTAGGGCTTCTCCGGACCTCGTCCTTTATTATCCTTATTTAACAACGGTTTCTTGAGTCAGATTATCACGTCATTCCATACATCCTTACATTATTTCTTTGATATTATGTCACATTGCTTACGTTATTGTCTTGGTATACTTTATACGTTTCCGATTAAACGTCGCTGTGACTACCTGGATCTCTTCTAGTATGATTCACTTTACAGTCTGTCTCTTTCCGTTTATAGTGTGCTATGGTAAACATACACCTTAGTTTTTTTAATATGTTTACTTGAATAAATGTGTTGTTTTTGTATCTTCTGTTTCAATGCCAATTACTTCCCCTCTCCCTCCCTATTTAATCCTCAAACCCTACTCGTTTATGTGTGGTATATATATTTCATCTATTATTTGTCCCAAGATGACATCTCGTGTCCCCTAATATAAGTGACAGAAAGTTATTGGACATTACCTGTCCTCATACTTTTTCTTGTGTATAAATAAACATATATATTGTACATTTGTGAGTGGAATGACATGTAGACTTTGATTGTGTTGTAACATTTACTTGACATGAAGTCATTTTCTCTTTTTCAATGTCTTCGATTTAATCATCGAATTGGGTCGACTCCCATCCTACAACCGTTTTGAAAAACCTACTCTAGTACAGATACTACCTAAAATTTCAACTTCAATCGATCAATCTTTTCCTCCGTGATATCAGAGTTTCTTCCTGGAGAAACTACCAATGTTTTCGTAATGCGTCTTACTATACACACCCTTTGGTGTGTTTTAAACCGTAGCGACCTTGTGTCCCACTCAACCGGTCACCGCCCTCTACTCCGACCTCTTCAATCGTCTGGGACCTAGAACTTTTCAGAACACCCGAGGGACCGTGTAAACTTCCAGAATCTATACTTCCCTTCTTTGTCTTCGGAAAGCTTGTCTTAGATTAGTGAAGTGGGACCTTTATTTTAGATAAAAGGAACAGAATTTTCTGGATTTTTTTTAAAAAAAATATTAAAACCCAAATCGTACGGATAAGTAAAGTTGTCATTTGGTCCCGACATACTACGAGTCTAGGAGAGACCTAGACACTCCTAATAATGAACTGTAAAGTAAGTCATTTCGGTCCTGGAGGATCTCTGTGATCGGAGTACTGGGGTCGAGACCTGACTCCAGTTTAGTCCCAGATAATGAATTTTCTCACATAAATCATTAAAGTCCTTGATGTTCAGTTATGAAGGTAAATTCTCCTCTAGAGGGTAAGTAAATCTACTTTTTCTTCACTCTATTTCTTCATATTCTCTCGTTTCGTTTTCCTTCCACGCACCTTTTCTCCCTATGTCCTCCCACTTTCCTTTCCTACCTACGTTCCTTCCCTTCCTGTGCTCCATCTACTTTCCTTCCTGTGTCCCGTCTCGAGTCCCTACCCTTCCTATCCTCTCCAGTGGCCTTTTCTCTTCCCTGTCTTTCCTTGTCCTGTCCACGTCATCTCACTTTCCGAAAAAGACACGGTCCGCTGAGCGTTTCACAGGATACAGTCAAGTATAAGTTTTATAGACCCTGAAAGGACCACCAGTCACCATTTCTGAAACGGAAGGGGACGTCACCCACGCCCAAGCTAGGAACCAGTCCCTGATTCTAGGGTGTACGGAACTCCTACTTTTACGTTTTGTATTTTGTCTCTGTCATAACATTGTTTAGGTCACTTCCGAAATTTTTACCAGGTGTAAGGTTTTTTTTTTTTTAGAGACTTTCTCTTTAATGATATGGGTAAAAGACAAACTTCTTTGACTTTGAGTCTAGTCAATTTATTGAGTTTTGAAAGTTTGAGGTTTTACTGAAAGGGTGACTTTAAGAATAGAAGACTGAACTTCAGTAGTTTGTGGACCCAAACCTAGCCCATGAATTGAGACAAGGAAACCTGTAAAGTGAATCGAGAAACTTAGAGTCAAAGAAGTTGATATATAACCAACAAATCAGTGATTCAGCACAGGTTAAGAACACTGGGGTACCTGACATCGGACGGTCCGAGGAGATAGGTACCCTAAAAGGTCTGTTCTTATGACCTCACCCAACGGTAAAGGAAAAGGTCCCGTAGAAGGGTTGGGTCCTTAGCTTGGGTCCAGAAGACGTGACGTCCGTCTAAGAAATGGCTGACTCGATACTCCCTTCGGAGTTGATATATAATCCCTAATATTAGTAACAGGAGGTAGGAGAGGATCAATAACCTGCATCGTTATTTGGTACACTCTGATAATATATGTGAGAAGGTCCCTTAGCAGGTCTGGGTCCCTAGTTTGGGTCCAGAGGACGGAACCGTCCGTCCAAGAAATGGTAATCGTGGTGGACCCTTCGGGTATAGTAAGATTTATGTGAGACTTCCGGGTGTATTTTCATTGCCAAACAATTATTCCGTTGTTAGGTGAGACACACAAGAAAATTTAAAAGTCACAATCCCAGGTTCCTCCGAGTTTCAAAAGATGGTTGCATCGACTTTAGTGACAATTTCGTCGACGGCTTTAAGAACCACAACCTTTGGCAGAGAAAAACCACGTGTGTGACCGTCTGATAAAGGTGAACCTAGGTAGCACTCACTGATACTTGAGGAAGTCTTCGTTCTATTTGTTCGTGGAAACCTTGGAAGGTCACAACCGACGTCTAGGGTCCATGCAGTAAGGAAATGTTCCAGGGAAACATGTTAAGGTGACCGGATACCTGGTACTCCAAAGATGTTGTGACGGTCTTGATTACGTCCAAAAAGTTGTCGTACGAAGGAGATTCACAGGACGGGTCTAAAATCCAATATTCTAATGTCCAACCTCTAATGGAGTTTTTGGAGTCTCTTCTGGGTCTGTCAATTCCCGACAGGGTCACTGTTGCTACCCCGGTTTACTCTATTGTTCTTTTGGTTTGTTTGGGAAGAGACAAAGTATTAGATGGAATCACTGCAGAACCTAGGGATTTCTACACAGACACGGACGAGTCAGCGTATAAGTACGGGCTGAGAAACGCTGGGACACCTGAGATCGGGGGGTCAGAGGAGAGAAGTACCCTAAAAGGTCCGTTCTTATGACCTCGTCCAACGATAAAGGAGGAGGTCCCCTAGAAGTACTGGGTCCCTAGGTTGGGCGTAGAGAGCGTAGAGGACGTAACCGTCCGCCTAAGAAATGGTGAAGCGGTGGACCCTTCCGGGGATTTCTACTCCGGAGTAGTTAAAGACCGAATAAACTAGTGAATTCTGTCTAGTGAGGATAGGAACTGGGACTGAAATAGGTCCATGGGGTTCCATACGTTTCTGTTGTTCCGACGACGTATGTCATCGTTGTGTCTTAAGTAATTTCTCTTAAGAGGAACTGTTATTTGGAACTTATAAGAAAACGAAACGGACTCCAGTAAGGAAGATACCATAGTTGTCGATGAAGTAAGTGTCTAAAACTGAAGGAAGTCTCATCTTGATGGTATAGTTACAATAATCCTTTTGATCTGAGTTGTCTCATCCCTTATTTCCCCGTGTCGAACTAGGTGTCCCGTTTTTCTACTTCCGTAGGACAAAATAAACTGTAACAGATTCTCAGTCAATTTATTCGTCCCACTGGTTATATGTCGGAACTGTACGAGGAAAAAGATAAACCTTCGTCAGACAACAAGGTACAGGTCAAGATTGACGACGAAGGACTGGACGTATGTCTAAAGAGTTCTCCGTCCAGTCCAACAGACCATAAGGGTAGAGAAAGTCTTAAAAGGTGTCAAATAACACTGGGTTTCTCCGTTTCCAAAACCGTATCAGTTATTTCGTCTTTATCTACAAAAAGACCTTGAGAGAACGAAAAAGGTACTAGGTCGCCTACAACCGTTAAACTAGAGACCAAGGAGACGGAAAAGATTTTGGTCGAACTTGTAGTCCTTCAAGTGCCAAGTGCCTAACGACTTCGGACCGAACCTCTTAAAACTCGTAATGAAATGATCGTACACTCTACTCACGTTAACACGCCATCAAACTCGTAACAAACCACAACGGAAAGAAACCTTAACCTTACTTTCGACTGGAAAAGGTCAGGACACCGGTGACGACTCAAAAGGTTTAAACGACCGTATACTACGACCCCCCCTAACACCCGTCCTCCTCTTCCCCTACTGTCTCCTATTCTACCGACCTACCGTAGTGACTGAGCTACCTGGACTCAGACTCACTTGAGGTCCTCAACCACTACCTGTCCCTCCGGACCGCACGACGCTAAGTACCCCAGCGTTTCTCAGCCTGTACTGACTTGCTGACTTCACTTGACTTGACTTCTCAGTCAATCAGTCCGGACCATAAATTCTCGGGGCGAACGAAGTAGGGTCATCAGAGTAAGAGGACCCAGGAGACAGAGTCTCCTTCATTACAGCCTATTTCGGAGTGGAAGACTCCCTGATAGAAGTTACTGTTGTAACGAGACGATTACCTCACCGAAACTGGGTCAGATGGGCTTTTCGAAACAGGTCAGTGGATTAGGAGGACTATCGAAGTCGTAGTCGTTCCCGTCGGAGGGTAGAAGGGGAACTCAAATCCTGCAACGAGACCAGTTCGGTCGACCCTGTCTTCGTAGAAGTACTGGTATCTGTACACAGACTCTGAGGACTTCAAAGAGTCTTCTTAGTAAGTAAGAGGTGAGGACGTCTCTGTAAAAACGGAGAATCGTACTTACATTTATGTTTTAAACGTACCCTGTCATATAAACTGAGTCGAGAAACCGTCACCGTTTGTCGAACAAAGTGGTTGTTGGTTAATCTTTTTCTGAGTAGTAGACTACACTAATACTCTTGAGGTAGAATAAGATTCCTATAGAGTAGTAACTACGTAAATAGTCTAAATAGGGAAAGACTCGACGGGTTTAACCATTTATGTAAACTCAATGGACTTTCATACCCGAGTTTCTAACATGACGTAAAAGGATCGCTGACTATAAGTCCGTATCTTGTAAATCAAAAACCGTTTAAGAGGTCTTGATCGGTCTGAAGTTGTCCGTTGTATTACAAATTGGACCTAAGATGACTTTACCACTATTCAGTGAGTATTTGGAGGGTTTTGAATAACTGTTCTATACCCTGACAAAGACTACAATTGTTGTACGTTCCATTCTAACACCATTAACGAATCAAAAGATAAACGATATAAAAAGTCACTTAGAAATATGCCTGTCCATCATTGGTCGATTACAACCAATTTTATAAGTCTAATTTTCTCTCACAATTCTAATTTTATATCACGGACTACAGTTGACACCACTGTAATATGCAAAAAACAAAAGAAGAGAAATATCCAAGACATAAAAGGTTATAAAGATGTTCCTCACATCACTAAAAGTCCTCCTTTTTGAACATTATTTTATAATACATTCTTTTAAGTTGTTTTATGTCATAGGTGATACCGACTAAGTACAACTCCAAACTGTCTTTGGTTGTTTTAAGACATTTCGTTAATAGGAAGTTAATTTTTTATTTATTTAAAAAATTTTTTAATTTTTTCTGTACTATAGGTACAAGAGGGGAGATGTGTAATTTATGTTAAGTGTAAATGGTTTCTAATTGTTTTGACCTTCCTTGCAATTTGGTAGTGAATCCGGCACGACAGATCAATAATAATAAGAATTTAATAGAGTCTTCCTACGATAAGTAGACAACGTTGGAACACCAAAGAGTAGTAATCTTTTTCAGAACGATTGTTTAAATTAGAGTTGACCATTTCAATTCTGGTACAAGAGAGGGTAGTATATGAGATTTGTGTCCGTTGTAACTAATTTTTAGGTCATAGATGTCAGTCTGTTCCCAAACTTTAGATCAAGATATTATATGATAACACACTGGAACTCCTCGATGAATTAAAATAATAAAGTAAAAGTAGTAAATATTTAACTCCTATTAATAATAGGGGTATATCAACAACACTTCTATTTTACTTTATATGTGAATCGTGTCACGGACCGTAACCTACTTACAAAAAATTTACATTGGACAATAGTAGGGACGGGTAGAAGAGAAAAGACTTGATCCATTGAGTATAAACGATTTGGGACAAAGTATAACTTCGTATAAAATTACTATTGAAGTACCTTTTAAAGTGTATACTAAAAATTAAGACCCTCTTAAGGATACAAACTTAATTTGTAAATTAAATTTAACTACGAGTGGGAAAATAAACCTAAGTGAGGTCTCAAAAGTCAAGTCAAGTCAGCGAGTCAGTACGGGTTGAGAGACACTGGGGTACTTGGTGTCGTGTGGTCCGGAGGGACAGGTAGTGGTTGAGGGCCTCAAATGGGTTTGGGTACAGGTAACTCATCCACTACGGTAGGTTGGTAGAGTAGGAGACAGCAGGGGAAGAGGAGGACGGGAGTTAGAAAGGGTCGTAGTCCCAGAAAAGTTTACTCAGTCGAGAAGCTTAGTCCACCGGTTTCATAACCTCAAAGTCGAAGTTGTAGTCAGGAAGTCTTCTTGTAGGTCTTGACGAGAGGAAATCCTACCTGACCAACCTAGAGGAACGTCAGGTTCCCTGAGAGTTTTCAGAAGAGGTCGTGGTGTCAAGTTTTCGTAGGTAAGGAGTCACGAGTCGAAAGAAATTATCAGGTTGAGAGCGTAGGTATGTACTGGTGACCTTTTTGGTATCGGAACTGACCTGTCTGGAAACAACTGTTTCCTTACAGAGACGAAAAATTATATGACAGATCCAACCAGTATTGAAAGAAAGGTTTGAACCACTTTGTTCGTCAAACGGTGTCGGTTTCTCAACTCAGTTTACACGACAGGGTATGTTTAAAACATAAACGCAAGTACGATTCTCCACTTTCACAGAGACGTCCTCACCTCTTACCTACTAAAAGGACTCTTTGAAGTCCTCAGAGTCTGTGTACTGATACCAGTACTTCTACGAAAAGAGAACGAAAAAACTACTAGGTGACCTAAAACCACTAAACTAGAGACCAAGGAGACGGAAAAGATTTTGATCGAACTTGTAGACCTTCAAGTACCAAGTGCATAACGACTTCGGACCGAACCTCTTAAAACTCGTGATGAAATGATCGTACACTCTACTCACGTTAACACGTCATCAAACTCGTAAGAAACCATAACGGAAAAACCCTCTAACCTTATTTTTGACTAGAAAAGGTCAGGTCACCGGTGACGACTCAAAAGGTTTAAACGACCGTATAACTCACGTTGTGAAAGTGTCGTAGTAGAAAAGTCACTGTAGTAAATCTGTTTTATATTGGTCAAACAGAGAGCGAGTTATACTTAACGAATGACGTTGTTTCTACGACTTTTGTACACGATAGGTAAGACTTAGAGTCTTTGGACTCCCGTACAGTGGGGCTCCATTCGTCAAGATAGCGGTTCCTCCCTTTCGACTACCTTGAACTCGGACAAACCTTGAATAGGGGGACCATCAATCTTGTATATGACGATCCGACAGGGTACTTTATACGTTGTCACGAGTCTAGAGTGAAGTTGTATCACAAAGAGAAGTAATTCATCAACGGGGTAAGACAGAAGATCTAAGCAAGAAAAGAAGGGATCATACTACGAGAAGAAAGGTTGAATCACGTTGAATGTTATAGATTTCGGTGGACGGAAACAATATAACGTCGTATAAAGGTAAAAACGTTATTAGTCAGTGGAGTAGAAGAAAGAGGTTGTTGTGGTTTGGAAACGACACGTTTTGAATTTAACAAAAGACTGAAGATACTCTAAATTCACATAAGTAACTTTAATCTTATGATCAATATTGACACAAAGACAAATTAATATATTGAAAGTACAGGACTTGAAATAAAAAATTATAAAAGAAAAAACCGACGTGGTCAAAAATCAACCTCTTCCGTTACCGTGGGGTGAGGTCATGAGAACGGACCTTTTAGGGTACCTGCCTCCTCGGACCACCCGACGTCAGGTACCCCAGCGATTCTCAGCCTGTTCTGACTCACTGAAGGGATAGTGAAAAGTGAAAGTACGTAACCTCTTCCTTTACCGTTGGGTGAGGTCACGAGAACGGATCTCTTAGGGTCCCTACCCCCTCGGACCACCCGACGACAGATACCCCAACGTGTCTCAGCCTGTGCTGACTTCGTTGAATCGTCAAAATCAACATCGTGTATCCTAGAAACTAGAAGTTACGTCGTACACTCTAGAAATCAACCCCGGACTCCCGAGAATCAATCGTCGTACACCCTAGATCAAGGGATTGGTCCCTAGTTTGGGACTGGGGGACGTAACCCTTGTACCTCAGAATCGGTGACCTGGTGGTCCCTTCAGGAAATATAGGATTTGAAATTTTTTACAGGGACAACTCGAAAATTTAGTGTGTGTGTGTGTGTGTGTGTGTTAGTCAAATCTTTAAATTTGGCTGACGGTTTAATGACACAAAGACTTCGGGAGGTTGGCTCTGAATCAATAAGCTATGATAATTACTCGATTAGAGTTCTACAAGAAGGTAAGATATTTTTTCTGACTCTTCTAATCCTTTAAATCTTTGATTGTTTGAGGTATTTATATTATTCGTCGTAGCTCCGATATTACACTTTAGATGGTTAATAAATATTCCCTCTTTTACTTCTTTTCATTTCCTCTCCCTCTATCTCCACCCTCTTTCTTTTGTCTTCTCTTTCTCATCGATAGAATACTACCTACTTGGACTGGGAACTCATCTTCCTCCTTCCGACTTTTGTCTACTTTCTTCAGTCTCGGAAAGTGACCGAGGACCTCGATGATGACGACGATGACGACGACGATTCAACGAAGTCAGCACAGGCTGAGACACACTGGGGTATCTGCCGTCGGGTGGTCCGAGGAGATAGAGGCCCTAAGAGGTCCGTTCTTGTGACCTCACCCAACGGTAAAGGAAGAGGTTACGTACTTTCACTTTTTACTTTCCCTTCAGCGAGTCATCACAGGCTGAGAATCGCTGGGGTACCTGATGTCGGTTGGTCCGAGGAGGCAGGTACCCTAAAAGGTCCGTTCTCTTGACCTCACCTCACGGTATTCACCACGGGTTTATGTCCTGTATACACGAAAGGGTGGTCCACCGTGATCACCATTTCTTAGGTGGACGGTTACGTCCTCTGTGTTCTCTATGTCCAAGTCAGGGACCCAGCCCTGCTAGGGGACCTCCTCCTTTACCATTGGGTGAAGTCATAAGAATGGACCTTTTGAAATATCTGTCTCCCGGACCGTCCGATGTCAGGTACCCCAGTTTCTCTCATCTCGTGTTACTCGTACACATGTGTGTGTGTGTGTGTATGTGCGTACGTACGTGTATGTGTGTGTACGTGTGTACGTAGTCGGGGTTTTCCCTTATATCCCTCTTTATTCAGTTGGTAGTTCTGTTAGAATTTATAAATTTATTTTTACTATAAACAACTGTAAACTAAGAACAAACAAGGAAGACCCAGTTGGGTTGTACAAAGGTTGTCAACAATTAGGTCAAGTTAACTATTATCGTTGACAGCCCGTGTCTGGGACAAAGGGTTAAGGAGGAATGTGAAAAATACTAGTCCTCTTGTCCTCGAGTTGAGTGAACTGTGAACGTCACTCTAGTCATTTACTAATAGGAAACCCAAGGCTTTCGATCGACGTTAAATTAACCAAACAAAAAACGATTTGAGTGACCGATGGTTTTGAGGTCGTCGTGACTTGTTTAACATAATTGGTGGACTCTGGTCCTAGATGATAATATGCGACCATATTGTCTTGTAATACACATCAGTTGCCGTCAAGAGACTTTTCCACAGGATTGCCTTTTTAAGTCCTTTACTACAAATTTGACTCCTCCAGACTACCTTTACAGGTGGGTTTGAAACGTAGACAATACAGGGGTCTTATATTTTAACCGTGTTAATTTTTATAGTGTATATCACCTTAAACGGAATAAGACCTCGGTCTGTTACCACACAATTAACTCTTGTCAGTAGAATGGAGTATATTGTGTCTTTTAGTCTAGTTTAGTCTAGTCTAGTCAGCGAGTCATCACAGACTGAGAAACGCTGGGGTACTAAGAGTCGTACGGTCCGGAGGGACGACGACGACGATTCAGCGAAGTCAGCACCGGTTGAGACACTGGGGTCTCTACCGTCGGGTGGTCCGAGGGGACAGGGACCCTAAGAGGTCCGTTCTTGTGACCTCACCCAACGGTAAAGGAAGAGGTTACGTAGGAAGGACAGGTAATGGTTGAGGACCTCAAGTGAGTTTGAGTGCAGGTAGTTCAACCACTACGGTAGGTCGGTAG
The DNA here is from genome assembly GCA_006410555.1 of Capra ibex. NCBI lineage: Eukaryota > Metazoa > Chordata > Mammalia > Artiodactyla > Bovidae > Capra > Capra ibex. Next base: position 67,655,049 of record SJYO01018757.1, on the reverse strand, counting down.
AGTAGGAGACGGCAGGAGAAGAGGAGCACGGGGGTTAGGGAGGGTCGTAGTCTCAGAAAAGGTTACTCAGTTGAGAAGTGTACTCCACCGGTTTCATAATCTCAAAGTCGAAATCGTAGTCAGGAAGGTTTCTTGTGGATCCTGACTAGAGGAAATCTTACCTGACCAACCTAGAGGAACGTCAGGTTCCCTGAGAGTTCTCAGGAGAGGTTGTGGTGTCAAGTTTTCGTAGTTAAGAAGTCACGAGTCGAAAGAAGTGTCAGGTTGAGAGTGTAGGTATGTACTGGTGTCCTTTTTGGTATCGGAACTGATCTGCCTGGAATCAGCCGTTTCATTACAGAAACAAAAAATTATATGACAGACACAACTAGTATTGAAAAGAAGGTTCCTCATTCGAAGAAAATTAAAGTACCGACGTCAGTGGTAGACGTCACTAAAACCTCGGGGGTTTTTATTTCAGACTGTGACAAAGATGACAAAGGGGTAGATAAAGGGTACTTCACTACCTTGGTCTACGGTACTAGAAGTAAAAGACTTACAACTCGAATTCGGTTGAAAAAGTGAGAGGAGAAAGTGAGAGTAGTTCTCCGAAAAATCAAGGAGAAGTGAAAGACGGTATTCCCACCGTAGTAGACGTATAGACTCCAATAACTATAAAGAGGACTCTTAGAACTAAGGTCGGACACGAAGAAGGTCGGGTCTCAAAGAGTACTGTATGAGACGTATATTCAATTTATTCGTTCCACTGTTATATGTCGGAACTGCATGAGGAAAAGGATAAACCTTGGTCAGACAACAAGGTACAGGTCAAGATTGACAACCAAGGACTGGACGTATATCCAAAGAGTTTTCCGTCCAGTCCACCAGACCATAAGGGTAGAGAAAGTCTTAAAAGGTGTCAAATAACACTAGGTGTGTCAGTTTCCGAAACCGTATCAGTTATTTTGTCTTCATCTAAAAAAAGACCTTGAGAGAACGAAAAAGGTCACCTTTTATCGGGGATCTAATTTTTAGACGGAAACCGAAACAATCATTCAGACGCATATGACTGACACCGTCATCGCCGGCCACAATGTGTGATAAAGACATCTTTGACCTTCTGTAAAGAAAAAGGAGTCAGGGACTACAAAGTTTCACTTTCACTTTCACTTCAACGAGTCAACACAGACTGAGAAACGCTGGGGGACCTGACATCGGATGGTCCGAGGAGGCAGGTACCCTAAGAGGTCCGTTCTCATAACCTCACCCAACGGTAAAGGAAGAGGTCCCCTAGAAGGATTAGGTCCCTAGCTTGAGACCAGAGGACGTAAGGTCTGTCTGTAAAATTGGAGACTCTACAAAGTTTCCTCTTTGAATTATTCATTAAGTCTGGTTCTTTACATACAAGATTCCGACTCTTTCGAGGGATAGGACCTCACACTTCAAGGTGGAAGTGGACCTAATATCTCTTCCCGTGACAATGGAGAGTTGTTCTCGTCTGTCAGAAGGTCGGACGTTTTGTGGTCGAAAGTATTACTTCACCTAGAGTAATCGGTCGTCTCTTCCCTCACTATGATAGTCTTTCGGTCTACACAATTGTTGACACACTGTTTGTCCCTACTGACTAGATCTTTCGTCCATTTTACTTTTTATTTTTCGTTATTTATGAAGTGGGAGACGTAATTAACATAATTGTATGATGGTTAATAAAGATTAATGAATGGACAGGAATCTTCGGACTACTAGTTAATATTTAAATACAGTAGGTCCGGTGGTGATAGATTTGTTTAGTAGATCTGAGTAGGTAATACCTTTCATTAACGTAGTGACCCTTGTCGTAAAGGGTCACATGTTTTACGATATTTAACGGTTATGTACTGTAAGAAATGTTGTAGTCGTACCACCGTATCAAATTGACATTTATTATTTAAGACGTTACCCAATTCTAAACTGATGCTTATCCTTTTTTAATCATTTACGAATGGAGAGGTAACATAAAAATTTAAAAAAAGTTCAAAATAACTCTATCTTTATTTTCACGACTCAACTGTATATCGTGATAAATTCGTTACTAAAGTAAATGTACATAGTAATCTACTAAATGGTACTATCTAAATCTCTTGTAAGTAGTAGAGGATATCTATGTAGCGTTATTTCTCTTTTTTACAAACAACAATACTCTTGAGTTCTAATTAAGATTATTGCAAGGGGTACTTATCATACTTTTCCGTTTTACTGTCCTATGACTTTCTCCTTGAGGGGTCCAGTCATCCACGGGTTATACGATGACCTCTAGTCACCTCTTTATTGACGTCTTTCTTACTTCCCTACCTTGGTTTCGTTTTTGTTATGAGTCGACACCTACACTGACCACTATCTTCGTTCTAGGTTACGACATTTGTCCTTATAACGTATCCTTGGACTTTACAATCCAGGTACTTAGTTCCGTTTAACCTTCACTAGTTTGTCCTCTACCGTTCTCACTTGTAGCTGTAAGATCCTTAGTCACTTGATTTTACCTGATCTTACCCACTTAAATTGAGTCTACTGGTAATATAGATGATGACGTCCGTCCTTAAGGAATCTTCTTTACCTCATCGGTAGTACCAGTTACTTTCTCAGACTTTACGTCATGAACCTACGTCAGAGTTTTTACTATCTTACTAGAGACAAGCAAAGGTTCCGTTTGGTAAGTTATAGTGTCATTAGGTTCGGATACGGGGTTGGTCATTGCGACTTCTTCGACTTCAACTTATCAAGATACTTCTGGATATTCTGGAAAATCTTGATTGTGGGTTTTTTCTACAGGAAAAGTAATGTCCCTTGACCTGACGTTTTCATCCTTCAGTTCTTTGTGGAACCATTGTCCGTTTAAACCGGAACCTCATGTCTTACTTCGTCCCGTTTCCGATTATCTCAAAACAGTTCTCTTATGTGACCAGTATCGTTTGTGGGAGAAGGTTGTTGTGTTCTCTTCTGAGATGTGTACCTGTAGTGGTCTACCAGTTGTGGATTTAGTCTAACTAATATAAGAAACGTCGACTTCTACCTCTTCGAGATATGTCAGTCGTTTTTGTTCTGACCCTCGACTGACACCGAGTCTAGTACTTGAGGAAGAACGGTTTAAGTCTGACTTTAACTTCTTTCATCCCTTTTGGTGATCTGGTAAGTGTATACTGGATTTATTTTAGGGAATACTAATATGTCACCTTCACTCTTTATCTAAATTCCCTGACCTAAACTATCTCACGGACTACTTGATACCTGACTCCAAGCACTGTAACATGTCCTCTGTCCCTAGTTCTGGTAGGAGTACCTTTTCTTTACGTTTTTTCGTTTTACCGACAGACCCCTCCGGAATGTTTATCGACACTTTTCTTCTCTTCACTTTTCGTTTCCTCTTTTCCTTTCTATATTCGTAGACTTACGTCTCAAGGTTTCTTATCGTTCCTCTCTATTCTTTCGGAAGGAGTCGTTAGTTACGTTTCTTTATCTCCATTTGTTGTCTTACCCTTTCTGATCTCTAGAGAAGTTCTTTTAATCTCTATGGTTCCCTTGTAAAGTACGTTTCTACCCGAGTTATTTCCTGTCTTTACCATACCTGGCTTCTCTTCGTCCTCTATAATTCTTCTCCACCGTTCTTATGTGTCTTCTTGACATGTTTTTTCTAGAAGTGCTGGGTCTATTAGTGCTACCACACTAGTGAGTGGACCTCGGTCTGTAGGACCTTACACTTCACTTCAACCGGAATCTTTCGTAGTGATACTTGTTTCGATCACCTCCACTACCTTAAGGTCAAGTCGACAAAGTTTAGGACTTTCTACTACGGTACTTTCACGACGTGAGTTATACGGTCGTTTAAACCTTTTGAGTCGTCACCGGTGTCCTGACCTTTTCCAGTCAAAGGTAAGGTTAGGGTTTCTTTCCGTTACGGTTTGTTACGAGTTTGATGACGTGTTAACGGGAGTAGAATGTTCGATCATTTCTTTACGAGTTTTAAGAGGTTCGGTCCGAAGTCGTTATACACTTGACACTTGAAGACCTACAAGTTCGACCAAAATCTTTTCCGTCTCCTTGGTCTCTAGTTTAACGGTTGTAAACGACCTAGTATCTCTTTCCTTCTCTCAAGGTCTTTTTGTAGATGAAGACTGAAGACGAAATAACTGATACGGTTTCGGAAACTGACACACCTAGTGTTATTTGACACCCTTTAAGACTTTCTCTACCCTTATGGTCTGGTGGACTGGACGGAGAACTCTTTGGATATACGTCCAGTCCTTCGTCTTCAATCTTGACCTGTACCTTGTTGTCTGACCAAGGTTTATCCTTTTCCTCAGGCAGTTCCGACATATAACAGTGGGATGAATAAATTGAATATACGTCTCATACAGTGCTCTTTGAGACCCGACCTTCTTCGTGTCCGACCTTAGTTCTAAGAGTCCTCTTTATAGTTATTGGAGTCTATACGTCTACTACGGTGGGAATACCGTCTTTCACTTCTCCTTGATTTTTCGGAGAACTACTCTCACTTTCTCCTCTCACTTTTTCAACCGAATTCGAGTTGTAAGTCTTTTACTTCTAGTACCGTAGACCAGGGTAGTGAAGTACCGTTAATCTACCCCTTTGTCACAGTCTGAAATAAAAACCCCCGAGGTTTTAGTGACATCTACCACTAACGTCGGTACTTTAATTTTCTACGAATGAGGAACCTTCCTTTCAATACTGGTTGGATCTATCGTATAAGTTTTCGTCTCTGTAATGAAATGGTTGTTTCCAGGCAGATCAGTTCCGATACCAAAAAGGTTACCAGTACATACCTACACTCTCAACCTGACACTCCTTTCGACTCGTGGCTTCTTAACTACGAAAACTTGACACCACAACCTCTTCTGAGAACTCTCAGGGAACTTGACGTTCCTCTAGGTTGGTCAGGTAAGACTTCCTCTAGTCGGGACCCTAAAGAAACCTTCCTTACTACGATTTCGACTTTGATGGTATGAAACCGGTGGAGTACGCTTCTCAACTGAGTAGCCTTTTCTGAAACTACGACCCTCCCTAACCCCCGTCCTCCTCTTCCCCTGCTGTCTCCTACTCTACCGACCTACCGTAGTGCGTGAGTTACCTGCACTCAGACTCACTTGAGACCCACAACCACTACCTATCCCTCCGGACCGCACGACACTAAGTACCCCAGTGTTTCTCAGCCTGTGTTGACTCACTGTCTTGACTTGATTTGACTGACAAATACATACCGTCACAATTAATATAAATAGTATAACATAGAATTTAGGGACCATTAACAATGAATAGAATGTTGACCTTCAACCATGGAAAACTGACGGAAGCAAATAAAGGGGGAGACCATCGATGTTTAGATTAGAGAAAAGGATAAACAAATAATTTTAAAAAACTTCACATTAACTGGATGTCAAGATATACTTGAGAAACACGTGTTGTATCACTAAGTCATAAAGACATGTAAAGCTTTCCAGTGGCATTATTCACATGAACAGTAGACAGCGGTATGTTTCTATAGTGTATCAATAACTGATGTAAAGACTGTGACGGAAAGTATGGGAAGTGAGTAATATAACCTTGACTTTCAGACATGGAGAATTAGAGACAATGGATAGAGATAGGAGGGGCCTGGGTGGAGGAAGGTCGTCGGTGGACGAATAAGAGACTTGGATATTGAGAAAGAAAAGCTAATACCAACAAATAGACAAAACAAAAATCTAAGATGTATATTCGCTCTGACACGTCATAAAGAGAGACAGTCTGAATTAAAGTGAACCGCATTATGGGAGTTCCAGGTAGGTACAACAGTGTTTACCGTTTTAAAGTAATACTGTCGACTCATTAAGAAATGGTAGACTCGGTGGTCCCTTCGCGTTAAAAGCTTCGGACTGTACCACTTTAGGTACCCCAGTGTTTCTCAACCTTGCACCGAATCGTTGACTTGTTGTTGGTGGTGTACAAGAGAGAGGTAAGTAGTCGCTACCAATGAATCCGCTGAAGGTATAGAACCGATAACTTTTATTAAGACGTTACTTATACCCCACGTACATAAAAAAAGATTAATCACAAAAGTTAAAGAAACCCATTTACGTTTCTTCACTTTCACGACCTAGTATAAAGAGCAAAAAACTCCTCAGAGGTCTGACAAAAGGTGTCACAGACGTGGTTAGATGTCAGAGTGGTGTCACGTGTTGCCAACGAAAAGAGGTGTAGGAACGGTTGTGACCAATAAACAACTACAAAACTATTATGAGTAGACTGTCCAGACTCTACTATAGAACACCAAAACTAAACGTAAATGGACTACTAATCACCATAACTTATAGAAAAGTACATAGACAATTGGTAGATATCCAGACGAAACCTTTTAACGGATAAGTCCGGGAGACGAGTAAAAATTTTAACCTAACAAACCAAAAACTTACAACTCAACATATTAAACAACCATACAAAATTTATAATTCAGAAATAGTCTAAATCGTAAACCTTAATAGAAGAGAGTAAGTCATCCACCGGAAAAGTGAAACAACAACCAAAGAAAACGACACGATTTCGGAAAATCAAACTATATCAAATTAAACAGATAAAAATGAAAACAACGAGACACATTCCTTTGTATAGGTTTTTTTTAAACGATTCAGACTACAGTTTCTTGTATGACGGTCGTAAATGAAGATCTTAAAAATACCGAAGTTCAGAATCTCAGAAATTACGTAAAATCCAACTAAAAACATATACCACACTCTTTCATCAGATCAAACTAAGAAAACGTACATCGCCAAGTCAAAAGGGTTTTGATAAATAACTTCTCCGATATAAAAGGGACAACATATAAGAGTGGAGGAAACAACATCTAGTTACCGGGTATATTCACACTAAAATAAAGACCCGAGAGATAAGACAAGGTAACTAGACTCACAAACAAAAACACGGTCATGGTACGACAAACTACTAACATCGAAACATCATATCAAAATTTAGTCCCTCCACTATGTAGACAAAGTAAGAAGAAAAATTCTAACAAGACCGATAAGTTCTAGACAACACGAAGGTATGTTTAAAATCTTAATAAACAAGATCAAGACACTCTTTACGATAACTATAAAATTATCCCTAACGTAACTTAGACATCTGGACTCATCATACCAATAAAATTGTTATGATTAAGAAAGGGGTTCTGACTTAGTACTCCTTTATCTTTTATACTTACTTTGTGAATAGTCATTACTTCAACTCAGTCATTAAATTTTTGATTGTTTATTTTCAGGATCTGGTCTACCGAAGTATCCACTTAAGATGGTACGTAAATCTCTTCTCAATTGTGGATAGGAAAAGTTTCATATTCACACTCACAATCAATGAGTCAGTACGGGTTAAGAAACGTGGGGTACCTGACGTCAGGTGGTCCGAGGAGACAGGTACCCTAAAAGGTCCGTTCCTATGACCTCATCCAACGGTAAAGGAAGAGGTCCCCTAGAAGGACTAGGTCCCTAGTTTGGATCCAGAGGACGTGACGTCCGTCTAAGAAATGGTTGACTCGATGTTCCCTTCGGGGGTTTGATAGGTTTTTTAAAGTCTCTTTCCTTACGAAGGTCCGAGTAAGATGGTCCGGTCGTAGTGGGACTATGGGTTTGGTCTGTTTCTATATTGTGTGTGATTTTCTTTCAATATTCAGTAATAGTGACTACTTGTATCTACGTTTTTAGGAATTGTTCTATAATCGTTTGACTTAAGTTGTTATGTCATTTTTCCTAGTATATAGAACTAGTTAACCCTAAATAGGGTCTCTACGTCCCTAACAAGTTATAGACGTTTAGTTAATTACACTATACGGTGTAATTATTTGACTACTTAATTTTTAGTATACTAACAGAATTATCTACTTACTTTTCGAAAAACTGTTTTAATTTATTGGTAATACTAATTTTTGAGAGGTCCTACACCCGTGTCTCCCTTGGACTTTCACTTTCACTTCAGTGAGTCAGTACAGGCTGAGAAACGTGGGGTACCTGACATCGGGTGGTCCGACGAGACAGGTACCCTAAGAGGTCCGTTCTCATGACCTCACCCATCAGTAAGAGAAGAGGTCCCCTAGAAAGGTTGGGTCCCTAACCCAGAGAACGTAACGTCCGTCTAAGGAATGGTAGACTCGGTACTCCCGGGTTATCTCACTCGGAGGGGGTTGTATTATTCTTGGTAGTTACTGTTTGGGTGCGAATCGTAGTATGAATCACTACTTATCGAATTTCGTAAAGAAGAGTCTAGTCCTTGTTCTATTCCTACGGGTAAGAACGGTAAAATCAAGTTGTATCATAACTTTCGAGATCGGTATCGTTAGTCTGTTAATTTTCTTTATGTCCTAGGTTTAACCTTTCCTTCTGTATTTTGACAGTGACAGACGGTAACTGTACTAAGAAATGTATCTTCTAAAAATTCTACAGTTATATTATCGATGATCTTGAGTAGTTACTTACGTCCTATGTTTTAACTATATGTCTTTATGCTACGTAAAAATTTAAGATTGTTTTTCGATAGTCTTTCTCTTTAATTCTTTTGTTAGGGTAAATGCTATTGTTGGTTTTCTTAATTTATGGACTCTTAACCCTCAAGGCCCCTAGCTCACTAATTCTATGTGGTCAAAGTCACGGTACCGGACCGAAGTTAGGGACCAGTCCTTTAACTCTAGGACGTTCGATTGTCCTGTTTTTTAAATTTTTCGTTTTTTGGGGGTTAGGTTTTGGATAGTTATTTAGATTGATTCCTCCATTTTGTGGACATGAGTCTTTTAATACTGAGACTACTTTCTTTAACTTCCACTGTGTCTATCTGTATGGTACGAGTACCTGACCTTCTGCTAACAACTTTCCTGAGGAAACATAAGAATGGGAATCAAGTGTTTGTTCGTATACTATAACTAAAAAAATTTTCTGATGGTTTTTTATTGTTTGAAAGGGAGTCAAGAGAATAACTCGACTGTATGGACCGTTCTCGGGAAACCGGTGGTGTGAAGACTTTCTCGACTAAGTATAGGAGGGGAAGATTGACGTAAGTTCGTTGTACAATTAGTGATGTCAAGTCAAAGATGAGGGTGGTGAGGTATCTTTACCGAAAAACCTTCATAAACGGTTGTAGAACCAACCGTATAAAAACCAACCGGAACAGATTTAGAAGTCAGAAGACTTGTAGAGACGTTGAGACCACCGTGAAAACATTAGATTGGAGAAACTGGAAATAAAAGGGGAAGAGAATATGGTGAATTTTGTATAAGACTTCCTGACAAGAACTTGGACCATTCATGTATTTAAATTACGCTACAGACGAAAATTTATCCTATTATAAAGAGAGAAGAAAATTATAAGTTTAGATTTATCAACTCATAATGAGGTAAGGAATGATTCTTTCTTTAATGTCCCCGTACATTTAAGTTTTACGAGAAGAGAAAACTTCGAAAAACTTTAAAAATAAATAAAAATTAACTTCCTATTAATGAAATGTCATAATGAAACCAAAGAGGGTTTGTAGTAGCACTTATTCGGTATCCAGGAAACTTCGAAAATTAAAATTTAACTAAGTCCTGTCACCACCTTAATTAAATTTTACAATGTTTATTCTTTTATTTAATTCAAACGTGGAAAGTGATCCTCCTTGAACAAAGTTATACGTGTTCGATGATTTAAATCAAAGATGGTTTATAAACCAGTCTTATATTTTCGTTTAGATACTTAGTCAAGTCAAGTCAAGTCAGCTTGGTGTACTTTACCGGTTATAATTTAAAACAAAAATGACATTTATACTGTCAAAATATACCAAGTTAGATTATACAAGTGAAATTATTGTCTTGATATAAAGTTACTTTACTTTGGATTATTCTTATTCAAGTCTCAAGAGTCTTAATTCAGATCACGAAGTTTAGAGATGTTATTATACCTGTAAAGATCTAAACGAGTGTAATCGTTGTGGAGGTATTGTTTCAATTGTAGACCTGTGAAAACAAAAGGACGACAACGACGACGACGATTCAACGAAGTCAGTACAGACTGAGACACGTTGGGGTATCTACCGTCGGGTGGTCAGAGGGGACAGGGACCCTAAGAGGTCCGTTCTTGTGACCTCACCCAACGGTAAAGGAAGAGGTCCCGTACTTTCACTTTTCACTTTCACAAGAGGTGTGTACATGTTAACACGACCACTGAAATTAACTTCACAATGTCTTTATTGTTTCGTTTATTGTGTCACGGAGTATTTTGTTACTCTTGTTTGATGACATCTAACAAAACGGGAGTTGATTCCCGTGAATCACGACATTTCAGTCCTTATGTTCTCGTCATAAGTTCTTAAGTTTGTGACCATTGAAAGGAGATTTTGATGTGACACACAAAAAGTCAGAATAAGGTACTATATGTTCACAGTTAGGTATATAATTGTCTATATACGTAATTACTCCAAACGTGTACAGGTGTGTCACTGAAACTTGTTATAAGTATATTTGTACTTTTAAAACCTCATTTTATAGTGTGATAAATACTGACATTATCAAGTAGTTTGTTTGGTACGTTAATAGTGTCCTAACACTTCTAAAATGGTATGTGATACCAAACATATGACAGCTGGGTACGTAGGTGACATCTGAGTACCTGTGAGTGTCACTAAACGTTAAAACGTCAAGAACGTCCTCTTCCACTCACGTGCAGAAAAATGAGACGGTAGAACAACTTGTTAGTCTCTTTTGATTGGTTTGACTAGTACAACTGGTAACGGAACAGATTGAGTCACTTCGATATTCGGTACGGTAAATCTCGGTGGGTTCTGTCTGCCCAGTACCCCCTCTCAAGACTGTTTTACACCAGGTGACCTCTTCCCTTATTGTTTGATGAAATCATGAGAAGGGAACTCTTGGAGTACTTGTCATACTTTTCCGTTTTTTTTTATCCTGTGACTTCCTACTTGAGGGGTCCAGTCACCATGGGTTATACGATGACCTTTTCTCACCTCATTATTGAAGTCTTTCTTACTTCTCTGTCTCGGTTTCGTTTTCGTCACGGGTCAACACCTACACTGACCACTACTTTCGTTTCAGACTACAATATTTCTTTTTATAACGTATCTTTGGACCTTACAATCTAGGTACTTAGTTCCATTTAACTTTCACTAGTTTCTATCGTTCTTAACTGTAAAATTCTTAGTTACTTTATTTTACCTGACGACGACGACGATTCAGCGAAATCAACACAGGTTGAGACACGTTGGGGTATCTACCGTCGGGCGGTCCGAAGGGGTGGGTACCCTAAAAGGTCCGTTCTCATGACCTCTCCCCACGGTAACTGAAAAGGTTTTTACCTGACCTTAGCCACTTAAATTAAGTCTACTGGTAACATAGATAATGTCACCCGTTCTTAGGGAATCTTCTTTACCTCATCGGGAGTATCAGTTTTTTTCTCATGTTTTACGTCATGAACCCACGTTAGAGTTTTTACTGTCTTACTAGAGGTAAGTAAAGGTTCCATTTGGCAAGTTATGGTATCATTACGTTCAGATATTGGTGATTACGACTTCTCCGACTTAAACTTGCCAAGATACTTCTAGACGTTCTGGAAGATCTTGGTTGTAGTTTTTTTCTACAAGAAAAGTAGTATCCCCCAACTTTACGTTTTCATCCTTCAGTTCTCTATGGACCTCATTTTCCGTTCAAACCGGAACCTCATGTTTTACTTCGTCTCGTTTCCGATTGTCTCAAACCGGTTCTCTTACGTGACCAGTGTCGTTTGTGGGAGAAGGTTGTTGTGTTCTTTATTGAGATGTGCACCTGTAGTGGTATACCAGTTATGGCTTTAGTCTAACTAATATAAGAAACGTCGACTTCTACCTCTTCGAGATGTGTCAGTCGTTTTTCTTCTGGTCCTGGAACGATACCAAGTCTAGTACTTGAGGAATAACGGTTTAAGTCTGAATTTAACTTATTTCATCCCTTTTGGTGATCTGGTAAGTCCATACTGGGTTTAGTTTAGGGAATACTAATATGTCATTTTCACTGTTTATCTAAGTTCTCTAATTTAGACTATCTGTCTCACGGACTTCTTGATACCTACCTCCAAGTATTGTAACATGTCCTACGTCACTAGTTCTGGTCGGGGTTCTTTTTGATTACGTTTTTCCGTTTTACCAACAGGCTCCTCCGGAATGTTTCTCGACTCTTGTCTTCTCTTCGATTTCCGTTTCCTCTTTTCCTTTCTATATGACCAGACTTACGTCTCAAGGTTTCTTATCGTACCTCTCTATTCTTTCGGAAGGAGTCCCTAGTTACGTTTCTACCCGTGTTATTTCCTGTCTTTGTCATACCTGGATTGTCTTCGTCTTGTATAATTCTTTTCCACCGTTCTTATGTGTCTTCTTGATATGTTTTTTATAGAAGTACTGGGTCTATTGGTCCTGCCACACTAGTGAGTGGATCTCGGCCTGTAGGATCTTACGTTTCAGTTCACCCGGAATCCTTCGTAGTGATGTTTGTTTCGATCACCTCTACTACCTTAAGGACAACTCGATAAAGTTTAAGATTTTCTACTACGATACTTTCACGACGTGAGTTATACGGTCGTTTAAACCTTTTGAGTCGCCACCGGTATCCTGACCTTTTCCACTCAAAAGTAGGGTTAGGGTTTCTTTCTGTTACGGTTTCTTGCGAGTTTGATGGCGTGTTAACGGGAGTAGAGTGTGTGATCGTTTCATTACGAGTTTTAAGAGGTTCTCTCCGAAGTTGTCCTGTACTTGGTACTTGAAGGTCTACAAGTTAGACCTAAATCTTTTCCGTCTCCTTCGTCTTTAGTTTAACGGTTGAAGACAACTTAGTAGTTTTTTCTCTCAAGGTCTTTTTGTAGATGAAGACGAAATAACTGATACGGTTTCGGAAACTGACACACCTAGTGTTGTTTGACACCTTTTAAGAAGTTCTCTACCCTTATGGTCTGGTAGACTGGACGGAAGACTATTTAGACATAAGTCCAGTTTTTCGTAATCTTGGTCTGTACCTTGTTACCTGACCAAGGTTTAACCTTTTCCTCATGTAGTTCAGACATATAGCAGTGGGACAAATAAATTGAACATACGTCTCATGTAGTACACTTTACGGTCTGATCTACTTCGTGTTCGTCCTTAGTTCCAACGGTCCTCTTTATGGTTATTGGAGTCTATACGTCTACTGTGGCGGGAACACCGTCTTTCGTTTCTCCTTGGCTTCTCGGAGAACTAGTTTCACTTTCTCCTCTTACTTTTTCGACCGAATTTTGAGTTGTAAGTCTTTTGTTTCTAGTACCGTAGGTCAGGGTAGAGAAGTACCGTTTATCTACCCCTTTGTTCCTTTGTCACTGTCAGGAATAAAAAAACCCGATGTCTAGTGACGTCTACCACTGACGTCGGTACTTTAATTTTCTGTGAACGAGAAACGTTCTCTTCGTTACTGTTTAGGTCTGTCGTATAATTTTTCGTCTCTATATTGAAATGATTGTTTCCAGGTAGATCAGTTTCGATACCAAAAAGGTCATCAGTACATACCTACACTCTCAACCTGGTATTTCTTTCGACTCGTGACTTCTTAACTACGAAAACTTGACACCACAACCTCTTCTGAGAAGTCTCAGGAAACCAGACGTTCCTCTAGGTTGGTCAGATAGGATTTCCTGTAGTCGGGACTTATAAGTAACCTTCGTGACTACGACTTCGACTTTGAGGTTAGGAAACTGGTGGACTACCCTTCTTGACTGAGTAAACTTTTTTAGGACTACGACCCTTTCTAATTTCCGTCCTCCTCTTCCCCTACTGTCTCCTACTCTACCAACCTACCGTAGTGACTGACCTACCTGTACTCAAACTCGTTTGAGACCCTCAACAACTACCTGTCCTTTCGGACCGTACGACGTCACGTACCCCAGCGTCACAACCTGTGCTGACTCGTTTACTTGACAGGACTACTAAACATATAGAAGAAACCTTTTTACAACTGAGTTAGGGAGAAGACGGTAACTCGCCATACTCAAGAAATATATAATTGGGGAATAGTTTATACATTAATTGTTTTAAAAGAGGGTATAGTTTCCAACGAAAACTTAAAATAACTAACAAAGAAAACGACACGAGAAATCGAACTCCACGATACGAGTCAGCGAGTCAACACAGGTTGACAAAATCTGGGGACCTGACATCGGTGGTCCGAGGAGACAGGAACCCTAAAAAGTCCGTTCCTAGGACCTCACCCAACGGTAAAGGAAGAGGTTTCCTAAAAGAGCTGGTACCCGAACTCCATCAGGGTGAATAGTTAAAAACGGGAAAAAAACACGAAAACCACAGTATAGGTTTTTTAGTAACAGTCATTCAAAGGGAGGATATAGAAATAGATCCTCAAAATACCGAAGTTCAGAACAAAAATTCAAAATTTAGGTAAAGTTTAATTAAAAACACTCTATTCCTATATCAAAGTGTACAACAATAGGTCAAAAGGGTTGTGGTAAATAACTCATAAGAACCGAGGGAAAAGTTTATAGTCAACTGGTATGTATACTCTTAAATAAATACCCGAGAGTTGAGACAAGGTAACCAGATACACACATAAAAATACGGTCATGGTATGACGAAACTAATGATATCGAAACATCATATCAAATTTTAGTCGTTGTCACTACGGAGGTGGAAACAAGAAAGAGTCCTAAAGAAATACTGAGGTATGTTTAAAATCTTGGGAATAAGATTTTTTTTTTTTTTTTACGGAAAAAAAAATTTCACTTTTACGGTGGTCTTAAAACTATCCCTAACATGACTTAGATATCTATCGAAAACCATCATACCGATAAAATTGGTATAATTAAAAAGACTAGGTATTCGTACCTTATAGAAAGGTAAACGAACACAGAAGAAGTCAAAGAAAGTGGTCTCAGTATTAAAAGTTATATATATCTGGAAAGTGGAGAACCAGTTTAATTAAGAAATCATAAAATGCGAAAAACTATGATACCATTTACTTTAAAATAAAGGAAAAGTCTATGAAGTAATAATCACATGTATTTACGTTAAATTAAGACACACAACTACAAAATACGACGTTAAAATGACTTGAAAAACTAATCCAGATAGACAAAAAAAAAAAAAAACCATCTCAAAAACCTAAAAGATAAATTCTAATATAGTAGACGTTTGTTTCAGTCAATATGGAGTAAAAGGTTAAACTTACGAAAAATAAAAAGAACGGACTAATGAGACTAAAGGTCATGATACGACTTATTCTCATCAGAACAAGGAATAGAATCTCTTTTTCAAAAGTTGGTAAGTAGTTACTCATACAACACTTGACACTTGAACAATATATTTCGGAAATAATACAACTCTATACAATGAAGATATAGGTTAATCAACTCATGAAAATAGTATTTTCTTACGACATAAAATAGTTTACGATAAAACGTAGGTAACTCCACTAGAATACTAAAAATAAAAAATAAACTAATTACACTACGTAGTGTAAATGACTAAAAATATACAACTCGGTAGAAACGACGACGACGACGACGATTCAGTGAAGTCAGCACAGGCTGAGACACGTTAGGCTATCTACCGTCGGGTGGTCCGAGGGGGTCGGGACCCTAAGAGGTCCGTTCTTGTGACTTCACCCAACGGTAAAGGAAGAGGTTACGTACTTTCACTTTTCACTTTCACTTCAGCGAGTCAACACAGGTTGAGGATCTCTGGAGTACCTGACGTCGGGTGGTCCGGGGAGGTAGATACCCTAAAAGGTCCGTTCTCATGACCTCACCCAACGGTAACGGAAGAGGTCGGTAGAAACGATTTAGGGGGAATTAGTACCGCATACATGTGAAAAATTAAACAGTAACTTAAACCAAACCGATTGTAAAACAACTTTTAAAAACGTAGATATAGGTAAAGAGAAGAACATCACAAGAACAGACCTAAACCATAGTCCCATTGTGATCGGAGTATCTTACGTAAACTCTCGCAAAGGAGAAGAAGGTAAAACACCCTTTCAAACTCTTCACAACCGTAATGAAGAAATTGTTAAAACATCTTAAATGGTCACTTTAGTAAACCAGGACCCGAATGGGAAACCTCTTACAAAAAAAAAAAAAAATAATGACTAAGTTAGAGAAATGAATATTAACCAGGCGAGTCTATAAGATAAAGAAGTACTAAGTCAGACCAACATATAAAAATCCTTAAGTGCAAAAAAAGACAATATCAAACAACCGTATATTAATAAGGATCGTAAGAGTTGGAAAACATAAAGACATAATAGTCAATTTTACAGAGGTGAAATAGTAAAACTCAGAAAAAAGAAATCAGATCAATCTATAAACAGTTAAAATAGAAAAGTTATTTAGGTCGAGAATCAAAGTAAAGAAGACGACAAAAAGACTGGAGATAAAGTAAATAAAAGCGAGACTAGAAACAATAAAGAAAGGAAGAAGAATGAAACCTGAAGAAAAAGACCAAAGTACTCCACATTTCAATCCAACAAATGAAGTCTAGAAATAAGAGACTATATCCACAAATAACGATGTTTGAGGAGAGAAAACGTAGTATGACATACAAAACTATACGATTAAAAGGTAAAAATTCTATAAAATTTTAGAGAGAAAACTAAAGAAGGAACTGGATAACTAACAAGTTCTGTCACAATAAATTAAAAGTGTAAAAACATTTAAAAATTCAAAAGGAGGACAATCGTTGAAAGTCAAAGTATGGCGACACCCGTATTTTCTATGAACCATAATAAAGTGAGAAGCATTTAAACGATTCTAAACGAAACACTGGATAGTACAATTGATAGGACCTCTTATAGCACACACACGAACTCCTGTTACACACAAGACAACGTTAACCTACTTTACAAAACACACTGACGAACCAAGTAAATTGGTAATCAAAAGATAGACTTAATGAATAAGTGACAACTTTAATCCCACGACTTCAGGGGACGATAATAACATAACAATATGATGTTATTATAAATAGGAAAGTCTCGTCAATTGTAAACGAATTTCACGAGTTAATACCTACTTATACTAAGACTATAAAAGTACCACTTAACTGGGGGAATAGTAAAATACTGACAGAGAACAGTAGTAAATACCGAAATTCAGATAAAACAGACTATATTTCATATAGATGGGACGAAAGAACCAAAAGCGAACGTACCTTACAACGAAAGGAACGTAAAACTCGGGTACACAGGAATTTAGACTTCCTCAGAGAACGTCCGTCATATGTCAACACAGAGTTTAAAAATTTTTTAGGTAGGTCAGTGACATACAGTAATTAATCTCTTAAGTTAGATAAATGAAAAACTCATGAATAACTATCCATTTCTGAACCATTACAGTAGAAATAAGGACCGACAAAACATAAAGAGAACAAGAAAAGAAGGACGATGGAATAAAACACTTGACTGCTAAAAGACCTCGCCATACGAAACTAAGGGACGAGGAATACAGAAGACTCAGATGACATCTATAACGAGACATCAATGGTACTCAAAATGTATTTTATATGTGCATAGTCAGATGTAATGTGACTATTGAAATTAGTGTATGTTCTTGAGACGTGAATAAGGGGAAGTACGAAAACTACAGTGTTAGTAGAAAATATAACATATAAATAATTGTTTGATAACATCAATATTAATAAAAATTATGAAAACAGGAAATTGAAAACATTCTCAATTGTGGTGACCCCTTCAACCCACGAATATGTGAGAGGGAAAGAGGTGTGATTCTAGAGAAAACCGGGATTCGACACAGTGCAACCTCCTTCCCACTACGTCCATTCCAGTTCGACAAAGAGAATAGATGAGGTTATGGAGGTCTACATGAAAAAATGAGTCACCACACGACTTTGAAGAGTGGATCTTTGAACCTTAAGGTGTTTCCGAGACGCAGGTACCCACTGCCGGATGCTATCACAAAGGGTCCCCGAGGGTCTCACATCGACTCCCAAACCTCGGAGAAGTACTCGGTGACGTACCGGGTGTCGACTCAGACGGAGCTGTGTGTCCACCGACCCTGAGAAGAGTCCGACACTATCCTACGTCTTAAGGTGTCGAGGGAGTTTCCCTGAAAACAGGTACCTACCTACAGTTTGAAAGTAACCACCACAACCCCTCAGTCCCCTGTTTTTATTCCCTGTAGAAAACGAGGGTACTATGACCATAGTCTTAGAAATCTTGACTTTCACATGAACAAGGGAGATCCCATTGAAACTAAGGGTACTAGTAATTCGGACCTGAATTCGAATCTAAGGTCATAACCTTCCCATTATTAAAAAAATTAAATATAAAACAGGTGAAGAGAACTGATCATTTAGGAGTTATACCTGGGACAAAATCTTCTTGGTTTTTGAGTTGTTGGTAAGAAGATAAAAACAAGATTTTGTCAGTGCAGATGGTTTTCCGACATTATCTATAACGTCCTATTCTGGTTATTATGTATCGGACTACAAGACACCCTCTACTTCCTCCTCGAGTTAAAATCCACGAGTTTTCCGTAGATCTGTCCATTCTTACACAGATGATCTCTAATAATTGGTGGTTGTTATATATCTTATTATGATCAAGTTTTACGTCGGTGTCTTTGTAGGAGGGTCAACCATCTTGTGTCATTGTCGTCATATATACGTTTTTATTATGAATTTTTACTTCTGACTTTACATCTATTCAGACAGTTGTTTCCTCGTAACGGAATCGTGTACCCTTTCCTTCTTCGTTTTTAACTCTCATTTTTTCTTAGAGAAAGTTTACCCAATATTTCTTTCATAAAAACTTAATTCTTGATTTGATCCCTGAAGTTGAACCAGTTCAATTTACCCATAGTTCCTATTCCGTCTTTGTCTTAAGTATAAATGGTGTTCATTTATACTAGGTTATTAAATCATGACCCAATGTTGAGGAATTTAGAACGTTCAGATCCACGATTAATCCAGACCAGTACGTAAACTCACCACACATAGATTCGTGTCACCATCTTTAATTCTACCGTGATCGAATCCCATCTCCCGCCCACGTTACCGAATCTTAGCGTGTCCTCACCTATTTCCTCTTGGAACATTTAAAGTGACCTAACTGTTCTATTGGACGACTTAGGAACAAATTAGTGTTCCCTAAAAAAAAAATTTATCTTTTATGACTTAAAGATATAAATTTGTTTCTCGAAAAGGACAAGAGATTATCTTTGAGTTTCTTTTTACCGTTCGGATCTTAATCGTAAATTGTTACTTTATTGTACAAAGAACGTTGTACAATACTTGAAGGTTTTCGTCGGTCCTTCTTCTGAGTGGTTTGTATATGGTATATTGACACTGTGAAGACTCTCTACTCCTCTGGTTCTAAGATAAATCCCTAATTTTATTCGCTGTATCATTGAAAAGAAATTCAGGCGTCTTCGTTAGAGGAAGTAGGAGAAAGTTATACTTTTCAATTACTCATTCAAAAATCGTCTTTTTCTTAACATTGTAGTAGGTTATACCCATTTATTCAGACGTTTCGTTAGAGGAAGTACGAAGAAAAAGTTATACTTTTCAATTACCTATCATTCAAAAACCGTCTTTTTCTTATTTATTGTAGTAGGTTGTACAATTGTAGAGGTTTGACTTTTGATGGACTTTTGCGACGAAAATTTTCCCGTTGTGTGTGTGTGTTTTATTAGATTTTATTTTATGTTTTATTCGTTTGTTTTCGTAATCAAAAACCTTTTCGTGACGTATACAACGTCTAAGTATCCGTTATAAAATATAATTTATGACATTTATAGTGGGTTTAACAATTTTAAAGAATTTTTAAAGAGTTTTAACAGTCGGTAATATACTTATATTAGAAAATAAATTTTCTTGTGAGACTATAAAACGTAAAATCTATAAAATTATCAAAATAAACCGTTTCTCTTCGGATTCTTAAAAAATTTTTTGTAAAGGTCTCCCTTGTGGGAGATGGTATTTTATTTAAACAAATTAAACCCTCCTGTTTACATATAAAAACTGTATACACGGTTAAAATGTTAATTATGTTTTTTCTATTTCAATCAACTTTATAAAATTTTTACATTTTTGGTCAGGTCCGTAGTATTGATATGTTAGAACGACATTTTCAAGAATATAGTTTAAGGTAGGTTTTATAGATACGTCATATGATTTAAGTCAACGAGTTCAGGGAGAAATGACGGCCGACCGAAAAGGCAAAAGACAACAGAGGTAAGACCTTTTATCCTCCCCTTTTTTCACGACCATTTTATTTTATAAGTAATTGATGGGTATAAAAAAGAGAAATAGTTTGAAAGTTTACTTTAATTTTAGATTATATCAGTGTCTTGTCTTCTTACATTTGTGAAATCTTTTGTCGATTGAACTCCCAAGGACTACCAATCAAATTGCAGGAACAAAACGTTTACTCACTTTTGACTCCCTCCGGGTCTCTCTAACGCATTTTGATTTCCTTTTTTAGAAATGGTAAATCTGTTCTTAAATAAAGGAAAAGATGATTTTTTTAAAGAAATAGTTATGTAAAATTTCTCTTAAAGAAGATTTTTTCGTTAATTTTATTGGTAAATTTAATAAAATATAAATAGGATTATTTAGAAGTTAATAAACATCTAAAATCTAAATAAGTTAATTTGAGTTATAAGGATTATGACATGATGAATGATCCTTTTATAAAAGAGGGACAGTAAAATATGTTCCCAGTCACGATGTGTGATTCAAAAGAAATACTAAAAAGGGAGATACTACAAATGACTTGTAAGTACCAATGTTACTTGTTATAGTCCAGAAAATGTTCGTGGTTTTTAAATTCTTTCACTAAAAAAAAGAGGAAAATTCATTGTAATAGTTTTGATGACTTGTGTTTTTTGTCCGTCACAAAAAAATTTGAATAATTTTATTCCGTTAATTGTTTTGATTAAAGATGTTATTTATTATGTTTGGGTAAAAGGAGAAATTCTACAACTATATTGAGTCGAGACAATAATTGTCTCAAGTTTGCAGGTCGTTTGAGGACTACGAAAGACCTTAACCGTCACAACTAAGATAATGAGGTATTTCTATTATTCCTGTGACCGGGACCACATTATAAACTTTCTTCTCTTTTTTTCATCTTGTTAAGTAATGAAGTTTCAAATGTTTAAATGGAGATTAAGAACAAGTGAAATATACTTAAATTCGTTATAGTAGAAGAGAAATAAGATTTTAAAAATACACAAATCCCTAGAGGTTCTGGTGGACGATCTCAAGTCACTAAAGGATCTTCCTAAGTTTATTGATTTAATTCGATGTCAGTATCCATTCTTAGTAATGTCGTCGTGTCATTCTTATGTATCGGTCGGGTCACACCGTCTTTCTGTGTTATCCGTTTCTGGTCTCTTTAGGTAGATGTCCGAAAGATACAAGAGAGGAAGGGTACTCCCAAGTATGTCTCACGTATGAAGAAGGTCGTCGTTTTTACGCCGGTACACACATGTTATAAAGACAGTCTTTTCGTGTTTTTTCATTCTGAGTTCTCAAGTTATCTCCGACCCGTGTATACGTAAGAGAAGGATTGATGTTGATGGTTTTAAGGTCTGAGGGTCTTCGTTTCGTCCACAAATTAAGTCTGTATTGAAGTAGTAAACCCCTTACAAAGTTTTCGGTATAAGGGTCTACAGTCGGTTCCCGGTTTGTACGTTCGTCCGAAAAGATTACTACTATATCGGAGTCCGGACGATATCAATTGAGAAAAGATGTGTTATACTTGTCCGTTTTTTGTAAGGGATTGTGGTATATGTTTTTATTTGAGTTTTACCCAATTTCTGGATTTACATTCTGGTAATTGGTATTTTGAGGATCTCCTTTTGTGTCTGTCTTATGAGACTTTATTTAGTATCGTTACTAAAAAAAGACTAGACAGGGGATTTCGTTTTCCTTTCTATTTGTTTACCTTGGATTAATTTGAATTTTCTAACGTGTCGTTTCCTTTGGTAGTTGTTTTATTTTGGTTTTGGATGACTTACGCTATATTATAAACGTTAACTATACTGGTTATTCCCCAATCATAGGTTTTATATATTTGTCGAGAATGTTGAGTTGTAGTTTTATTGTTTGTTGGGTTAAATTTTTACCCGTCTTCTGGACTTATACGTAAAAAGGTTTCTCCTTTACGTCTACCGGTTGTCCGTGTACTTTTCTACAAGTTATAGGGTTTAGTTTTGGTGTTATTCTATAGAGGAGTGTCGACAGTCTTGCCGATAGTAGTTTTTCTTGTGTCTATTCACACTTTCCTCCACTCCCTTCAGAAAGGACTTTTTCATCAATAATAGATTCGATTTTAGACTTTACTATAAGGAAGCGCTCTCCCCTCTCCTCTGTAAACACTGTTGTCGTTAAGACCCCGAAATATGTAAGGTGGGATACCTGGGTACCAGTAAATTCAGCAAGAGAATGATTACGTACAAAGTCCACGGACTCTGTAAAACAATGATGATTATTAAAAATCTCAACATAAAAGGTTTGTTACAACTTTGTAACAAATCTTAATTGGATTTAATTGACGTAGGATTAGTCGTCACCTTTTAAGTAGTTCTCTACCCTTATGATCTTGTAGACTGGACGGAGAACTCTTTGGACATACGTCCGGTCCTTCGTTGTCAATCTTGACCTGTACCTTGTTGTGTGACCAAGGTTTATCCTTTTCCTCATGCAGTTCCGACATATAACAGTGGGACGAATAAAGTGAATATACGTCTCATGTAGTACTCTTTGCGACCCGACCTTCTTCGTGTTCGACCTTAGTTCTAACGGCCCTCTTTATAGTTATTGGAGTCTATACGTCTACTGTGGTGGGAATACCTTCTTTCACTTCTCCTTGATTTTTCGGAGAACTACTTTCACTTTCACCTCTTACTTTTTCAAGCGAATTCGAGTTATAAGTCTTTTGATTCTAGTACCGTAGACCAGGGTAGTGAAGTACCGTTAATTTACCCCTTTGTTACTTTTGTCACAGTCTGAAATAAAAAAACCCAAGGTTTTAGTGACGTCTACCACTGGCGTCGGTACTTTAATTTTCTGCGAATGAGGAACCTTCCTTTCAATACTGGTTGGATCTATTGTATAAACTTTCCTCTCTGTATTGAAACGGTTGTTTCCAGGCAGATCAGTTTCTATACCAAAAAGGTCACCAGTACACACCTACACTCTTAACCTGACACTTCTTTCGACTCGCGACTTCTTAACTACGAAAACTTGACACCACAACCTCTTCTGAGAAGTCTCAGGGAACCTGACGTTCCTCTAGGTTGGTCAGGTAGGATCTCCACTAGTCAGGACCCACAAGAAACCTTCCTGACTACGATTTTGACTTTGAGGTTATGAAACCGGTGGAGTCCGCTTCTCAACTGAGTGACCTTTCCTCTGACTACGGCCCTCCCTAACACCCGTCCTCCTCTTCCCCTGCTGTCTCCCACTCTACCGACCTACCGTAGTGGTTGAACTACCTGTACTCAAACCCATTTGAGGGCCTCAACCATTACCTGTCCCTTCGGACCGCACGACGTTAAGTACCCCAACGTTTCTCAGCCTGTGCTGATTCGTTGACTTGACTTAGTCGTCACCGTATACTCATTGTTCTATTAAATGGCCCTCTGCAAATAAATTTCGGATAATAAAACGTCCATGGGACCGTTTACGGACTGTCTGTTTAAACTATTCTGACGGAGATAGAGATTAAAGTTTCTTGGATTACTTGACCTCTAATAATTCTACATAATGTTATGTATAATGTTATCGTCATGTATTTTTTTGTTTGTTTGGAGGGATCCTACTCGATGGTCATTGATTGGACCGGTCGGAACTCCAGAAAGACATAATGATTCCCACGTCACCAATTTTTGGGTCAGGAAACAGTATGGTAAAGGGTAAGTGGGACTTTATTGACTTAAATCAAATGGAAGTTCTATTGATTCCGGATGTTATTTTTCGATACTGGTTGGATCTGTCGTATAAATTTTCGTCTCTGTTATGAAAAAACTGATTCCAGACAGATCAGTTTCGGTGCCAAAAAGGTCATCAGTACATTCCTACACTCTCAACCTGGTATTTCTTTCGACTCGTAGTTTCCTGACTACGAAAACTTGACACCACAACCTCTTCTGAGAAGTCTCAGGGAACCTGACGTTCTTCTAGGTTGGTCAGTCAGGATTTCTTTTAGTCAGGACTTATAAGTAACCTTCCTGACTACGACTTCAACTTCGAAGTTAGGAACCCGGTAGACTACGCTTCTTGACTGAGGAATCTTTTCTGGGATTACGACCCTTTCAAACTTCCGTCCTCCTCTTCCCCTACTGTCTCTTGTTCTACCAACCTACCGTAGTGGTTGAACTACCTGTACTCAAATTCTGTCGAGACCCTCAACCACTACCTGTCCCTCCGGACCACACGACGTCAGGTACCCCAGCGTTTCTCACTCTGTGGTGACTCGTTGACTTGACTTGACTTAACTTCACTGTACTCCTCGGTACTCATCGAGAAGGAGTGTGTTTTGTATCTCCTGAGACATGTTGTCTTGATTTAACCTTTTGAAAAATGTATCAATGGTGTCAAGACGGAATGGAAAACTAAAAAGATGACCACCTCAAAGTAGGTAGAGTTGTTCTCCGAAAAATAAACCTCCAAGACCCCTTAGTCCACTTAGAAAATATTAGAGTCGAAGTCGGTCGAGAAGAAAGGGTGCAAGATTCTAGGGAAAATTAGAAGGTCTCCTTGTTTATTATTTTTGAATGTGTAATTTTTTTTTTGAATTGTTCAAATGTAAGAATCTTTAGATTTTCCGAGTCATTAATTTGATCTGAAACGTTTAGTCGGAATGATTCTATAGACGAGAGTGTTGTATTCGGATCCTTGTTTAGTCCTTGTTTAGTCTTCGCTTGGGAGTTAAATGTTAGTCCATTCTCTTAAATTACTTATATTTATGTTGAAAAGGAAAAAGAAGTTGTATCACAGTAATAAGTCATTACAACAATCGACATTTTACCACGATTTTAACATTTTTTTCCGCCGTCCCCCCTTAAATCTTCCCATTTTACGTTTTCTAGTCTTTATTATATTAGAAACTTTTTATTAGGTGTTAAAATTAAAAAGATTTCTATGTCTGTTTTGTGATAAAGTTTAATCTTGATTCTAATTCTTTAGATGATCTTAAACAAGGGTGATCAAATACATGAGACTTTTACATAAATACAAGGTATTCAATCCTTGAATTGAGGTTCGAATAGAACTTAAAGTATATGAACTTCTAGTTACCCTAGTCTTACTCTTATGAGAAGGGAGGAGAAGAATTTCGTTCTGTTAAAACACAGTCTTTGAGTCGTCGGGATTCCTTCTTGACTTAAAGATTCCGGTTTCTCTTATTTTCATAAGACGGATGAATGTTTACTTTATTATGTGAAAAGTCATAATCGAAGTTTTATAAGTGTACCCCTTTCACTTCCCACCACTACCACTCCCCTTACCTACACCTATATATAATTTACTCCAAACGATGTTTAACTAATTGATAGTTTTCGTCCATTATCCACTGACTGACAAGATGACGACGTATACAGACTTTAAAAGGTACATTCAAGACGAAAATTGATAACGGTAATGCTATCAATGGACCGAGAAACGGAGTAAAGACCGTTCTTCCGTCTTCTACTTAGGTTGATTATGCAGTACTATAAAAAAATAAATATCTACAAATGATAAAAAACAAAAAAAGTTTAAATTGGACTGTGGAAAGACTCCTTTTTCTTACGTGATTACTCCTTCCAAAGGTCTTATCCTGATACTAGAAGACACGAAAGTTCACAAAAAGGATACGGATAAAAATATCGTCGCAGAAAGTGTGAAACGATATTTAGCGAATGAATGAACCAGTTGGAGATGTGTTGTGACAAGTAGGAAGGTCCCATCCCTAGAATACGGTTTACAGACCGTACACTATCCGTAAATTTTTTATAAGTGATTTATTTCTTTATTTTGATACGGAAACTACACGTATTGTGTATTTTCGTTAATGACTATTGTTTTTAGTACATAATACTATAGTCTTCAATTAATCTTTTTGACTTGTGATGGAAACGACAATTTATCACCCCCACCCCCCCTGGAGAAAATTCGAGTTCTTTCTGGAAGGTCTAAATTTCTTATTATTGTCGATATTTCATTTTATTTGTGTAATTTACGTAATGATTATTTATTCCAGACTTACAAGTTTACACAATGTACATCTTACAGAATACTGTCTTCCGTGGTGCCTGATACAATTATAGTTGTTTAGTGGAGAGTCTTAGAACGGTCCTAAAGAGGACAAGTATTAGAAAGTGACGAAAGAGACTGAACAGGAGAAACAGGAGAGAGAAAGAAGGAGCAAAGAAAGCAAGAAGAAGAAGACCCCCAAACGAAGATGTACGGTAATCTGTAAGGTTCTGAGAAACTACAAAGAGGCTTAACAACTATACCCGAGACTGTTCCCAAAGATTAAGTAAGGTGTACTAAGCCATGACGAGTAGAGATTTCATTTCTACATTTTTATTACAGGAATGTTTTATAAGAAATTTATTATAGGTTCACAGTGAACAATTACTACTTCAATTTTCTCTATTAATTTGTACCCGAAGGAAAGAGAAGGTCACCACGTTAAGATTGACTATTACACAGGTTAAGTAGATAAAATACAAAAAATGGTAAAGTAGAATTAGGATACATACACATCTATATGTGTGATTTTGTGTATTAAATGTACACCTTATTCAATCGAGTTTTTTTTTTCTTTTGGGTTATTCGTAGTTTATTTACACTGTATACTCTTTCTTTCTTTTTTTGAATGGAAAATCCTGGAAAAGGAGAACATGGTTGACACCTTTATCCGTCTCCTAGCAAAAAAGAAAGGTATAGTTGATTCAACATATAACAAAAAACTGTCAAATTATGTAGAAGAAGACAGTTTCTGAGAAAGTGTTATTGTGACCGATTACCTTGATGGACAGTCTAAGGTTTTTTTTCCTCTCTTTTTCTTTTAAACAGTACTTTTTATTCATAGTTTCGTAGATCTGTCTTGAACTTAACTAAAATTTGTAGTGGTACCTCTCGATTAGATAATGATAGTAAAGGTAAAAGATAACAAATTGACATTGTTTGTGTATATTAAAATAAGAAACGAACTATTTACAATAGATATTTACTATATAGTAACTAGGTTTTCTTTTTGTTTGCTAAAGTGTGAATGGCGAACGTATAATTTTTACCACCAAACACTTTATTAGTATCCGGTCATTGCCCACACGAAAAGATTGACTAGAAAACGAGCAAGGTTTCCTTAGAGTTCTGAAGGTAGCTAAAATATAGACCCCAGATCTTTTCCTCAATTAGACAAAAGGGAGTATTTAAGTGGTTTTAGGATTACTATTGGTTTATTTTATTTTAATCTTTGATAAAAGATCACAAAGTCACACCTAATGTACATTGTCAGACAAGGGGACTACAGAAGACAGGACACTATATGTTGTTTCGTAAAAGAGATCGTCTGGTGGGAGGTGTGTGATTAAAAAAGGAAAGAAAAACTCGTACTTTGGGTCGGAAATGAGTTACCTCTAATTCTTTCCGAGTTTGTATTTATGTAAGTACCAAGGAAGGTGAAAAATTTTGGTGAGTAAAAAGAAGTGTAGATATTAAATAGAGAAAAGATAATATACGTCTATTTTCTGATTCAAGCAGTGTAATTTTATGGTAAGATGAATTTTTAATAGAATTGTGTTGTAGTTTTACAATTGTCACAAATAGAAATTACTACCTTAATATCCATTAAATGTAAATTAACAAGTGTAAATTAACAATAGTAAGTGTAAATTAACAATATTGGTGGAATTTTTCATCTGTCAGTACTTTATCGGTTATATTATCTACCCATCCCTCACTTTTTAAGTTTATTCTTGTTACATCAAAGATAGTTTTTATCTGGGTTAACGGGACATACATGGATAGTTATTGTGTTTGTAACTGTCACAATAAAGTTTCATCGTCTTAGGTTTGTAAGTTTCCAAATACGAACCGTGAATACAATGATCTTTAATTTTAAGTCGGATTCCATAATCAAGTTTAGTTAAGGGTGAGAAAGGATAATTAAGGTAGTACAGTTACGATAGGTGTATGTAGAGTCGTATGTGACTTATGTATCCCTTCTACTGTATCACTATTTATCGAGAAAACTCGTGTATGACGTCCTTTAAGTGGATTAATTTTATTATTATTTTTTAGTTGAAGAGATTTGAAGAAAGACGATGTCCAGAATCGTACGTTATCCGGAAGATGTACAAACGATTTACTGGTTGAGTTTTAAATATCTATAATCACAGAATGACATTAGGCCATCAGCCATTGAGAAGGAGGTGTAGGAAGTGATTAACTTCCACCTAGAAGATCTTACCTAGCTCTTGACGATTCCTGCACGTTTTTTTAGAGAGGAGGTACCGATGATTCGTATACTGATTACTGAAACCTTGGACTGAAAGCACCAACAAGGTTATTTTGTCTTGCCGGACAGTTTGTGTTTTAATGAGAATAGTCACTACCTTAGGTTCACCGAGAGTTAAAAAGGGTATTCTAACTGTAGATCTAAAAAGTAAAATGAATAACGGGGAGTATAAAATTGATCGTAACGATTAAGTTAGATAGACGTATAGTTCAAGATTTTTACACTTACGATCGGAATCGGAAGAGAACCAATGAGGTTCGAATGTGTCCATACATTCTATCAAAAGGTCTTATTCATATCACCAGAGACCATACAAACCAAAGTAAGTCAAAGTTCAAGTATATTTTTAAAAGAAGGACTTACAGTTCTTTTTTCACCCTGTTGAGAAATATATTCTCAACAATTGGGAGTCTAATAGTTTCGATGTTTGGTAAAATCCCTCTTTCGTTCAGAATTAAGTGAAGATGTTATGGAGGGATAGTCGTGTCAATGACAATGATGAAAGATAAAATGTACTGGTTTACAAAAAATTAGACCTGAAATGGGTTAGACTATTAGTTTGACAAATTATCTTGTTAACTTAATTGAAATACTATTTCCGTCTCATTGAGAAATGATGTCACCAAGGTTTTGGATCAATAATATTCTTAGTGGTTCCTCAGTGACCTTAAATCTAAACCGTTTACCTTAAGTTATTAAACCGGATTTTTTTTAAAAAAAATGAGTTTCTTTGGTGTCTAAATTTCAATATAGAGATTCTTGGTGTAGTGTATAATGACTTTTATCTTACAAATAAATACTATATCATTTCTCTTTATTCAAGTAAATGTAAAATATTAAATTTTAAGTTATCCGGTACTATTAGATGTAAGATAGAACGTTTTTTTAGTTGAATTCTGAGATTTACAGTTAAAAATTTTTATTTTTATGTGATTTATTTAAATGAATCTATGTTGTCAGACTTTCTGTATTTCAGTTGAATAAAAATTTGTAATCATTTTGACAATTTCCTATAAATATGTTAAAATTTTGTCGAAACCCGAAGGAAGCTTCGAGTCAACCATTTCTTAGACGGACGTTACGTCCTCTGGACCCAAGTTAATGACCCAACCCTTCTAGGGGCCTCTTCCTTTACCGTTGGGTGAGGTCATAAGAACGGACCTCTTAGGGTACCCGTCTCCTCGGACCACCCGATATCATGTACCTACCCCAGCATTCTCATCCTGTGCTAAATCGATGGCTTTGGTTTGTCGAAACCTTTTATTTTACCAATATCTGAGATAAATTCGAAAAGGTCTTAAGTGTAAAAGTGTATAAGACTACTGAGTGAACATTACTAGAATCATTTTTGTTTATTTCTTTCAATGGTAAATCTTCTTTTAATCATTCCGTCCTCCTTCCAGATGATAAATGTAGATGTCCACTTTAAGCCATTCGCGGTCACGTTATCACATTAAGACTTTATCTTCTTTTATGACTAAACTTTCTTATATTTCTTTATAAAGATGTTAATTTTCTTTTTATTCGTTTTTGTTTTTGAACAAGAAACTCGGGGATTTTATTACTTTTTGTTTTTGAGTTTTTCTTTGTTCACTTGGGATGGATTGTGAATTTTTCTTGGAAAACTAAAAAAGAAAAGTGAAAGTTAATAAAAGTTCATGGATGGTTACAATAAACAGGAACCACACGTGGTGAAATTACAATAACAAAGAAATTTACTCGGAAGAGATGACGACGGTGAATTTACCAATAGTGGAAATTTTTATTAAATCTCTTTATAATTCTAATAATTTATCTAGTGTTTGAAGTTTACACACGGTTCTAAAGACTTTCTCAAATTCGAAATATTCTCTTGTATTCAGCCTCTCTTGTAGAAAAAATAATTCGGAGAATCTTTTTGTGGTCTCAAACCTATAATCAATAATAATTTTATCCATGAAATAAAAGGAAGTTTAAACAATAATTATTGAATTTAGTAAAATAAGTGATGTGATTTTTAGTTGTCGTTTTAAAAAATGTAAAGTTCTGAGATGTAGACAAAGGGAGACTGTGGTAATTTACTATTTTATTACACCAATACATTGATTTGGAGTTCCTTAGATTTCATGTATTGAGTAACAAGACTTAGGGTTATTTAAATAATCTTTTTTGTATTTTACTCCTCAGATATTCAATTTATATACTCTATATTCACTTGTGAAAAACAGAATTACCTCATTTGTCTACAGTTTATTACTGTTGTGACTTCAGAATCTGAGGAGTTTCAGTAGGTTCTCCCAACTTTAGTTGAAGAGGGTTTGAGGACAATTCGACTCTGGAGAAGGGTGTTTGTTATTTACAATTGTTGTAGATCTTACCATTTAGAAAAGGTCTTCCAAAAGTTGTAAAAAGTCAAGTCAACGAGTCAGTACAGACTGAGAAACGTTGGGGTACTTGATGTCGTACGGTCCGGAGGGACAGGTAGTGGTTGAGGACCTCAAATGGGTTTGAGTACAGGTAACTCAGCCACTGTGGTAGGTCGGTAGAGGAGAAGGAGACAGTAGGGGAAGAGGAGGACGGGGGTTAGAGAGGGTCGTAGTCCCAGAAAAGGTTACTCAGTTGAGAAGCGTACTCCACCGGTTTCATAACCTCAAAGTTTAAGTCGTAGTCAGGAAGGTTACTTGTGGGTCCTGACTAGCGGAGATCCTACCTGACCAACCTAGAGGAACGTCAGGTTCCCTGAGAGTTCTCAGAAGAGGTTGTGGTGTCAAGTTTTCGTAGTTAAGAAGCCGCGAGTCGGAAGAAATGTCAGGTTGAGAGTGTAGGTACGTACTGGTGACCTTTTTGGTATCGGAACTGATCTGCCTGGAAACAACCGTTTCATTACAGAGAGGAAAACTTATACAGTAGATCCAACCAGTATTGAAAGGAAGGTTCCTCATTCGCAGAAAATTAAAGTACCGACGCCAGTGGTAGACGCCACTAAAACCTCGGGTTTTTTTATTTCAAACTGTGACAAATGTGACAAAGGGGTAGATAAAGGGTACTTCACTACCCTGGTCTACGGTACTAGAAGCAAAAGACTTACAACTTGAAATCCGGTTGAAAAAGTGAGAGGACAAAGTGCAAGTAGTTCTCCGAAAAATCAAGGAGAAGTGAAAGACGGTATTCCCACCACAGTAGACGTATAGACTCCAATAACTCTAAAGAGGACCGTTAGAACTAAGGTCGAACACGAAGAAGGTCGGGTCGCAAAGAGTACTACATGAGACGTATCTTCAATTTATTCGTCCCACTGTTATATGTCTGAACTGCATGAGGAAAAGGATAAACTTTGGTCAGACAACAAGGTACAGGTCAAGATTGACAACGAAGGACCGGACGTATATCCAAAGAGTTCTCCGTCCAGTCCACCAGACCATAAGGGTAGAGAAAGTCTTAAAAGGTGTCAAATAACGCTAGGTGTGTCAGTTTCCGAAATCGTATCAGTTATTTCGTCTTTATCTACAAAAAGACCTTAAGAGAACGAAAAAGTTACTAGGTCGTAAAAATCAACTCGAGTTAGTCTCCTTAGTGATAGTTTCCGTTAATATCAAGATGTTTTATATAAAGAATTTATCATTCTGAAGACTTCCCGAAGGGTATACCGAGTTCACCATTTCTTAAGTGGACGGTCACATCCTCTCCGTCCTTCCTCTACACCCAAACTAGGGACACAGCCCTTCTAGGGGACCTCCTCCTTTACCGTTGGGTGAGGTATAAGAACGGATCTTTTTAGGGTACCTGTCTACTCAGAGCACCCGATGTCAGGTATCCCAACTTTTCTCAGTCTGTGTTGACTCACTGATTTGTGTTACCAACTTTGAGTTTTAATGAGGAAGTAGATACACGACGTCTTACCTACAACACAATCGTCCGTACTTTTGTAATTAGAGTGACATACAGAGGTAGTCTCGAGAACTCTATAGTCTACATGACACGTTGCTCGTCATTGCAAAACTTTGTTTGGGAAAAGAGACTCGTCATCCAAAGTTGTCACCCCAATTTTAGTCATCTGGGACAACAATGAATCTTAGTCATTTGGTACCACAGTTGACTACACGATAATAGGTCCAAAACAACAATGCGACTATGTCGTGTCCACCTTATCTAAATCGTATTAAGGATTCCCGGGATCCTAAAAGTGTTACGAATTATTCGTAACGGAATTTGAATTTCAGTGTTCGACGTAATCGGGGATTATTTTTACAGACGGAAAGGATACTTCGAAGCTTCAGTCTGTGACTGAAGAGAGATCGGTATTCTCAGGATCTACCGTAAAAGAAGGTTATCTTCCGACAGATTAGATGTGACTTTTAGACAAATCACATCGGTTGAAGTCACTAATGACTCGAGCTAGAAGACTTATTGAACGACGTCGAAGA
Organism: Capra ibex; assembly: GCA_006410555.1. NCBI lineage: Eukaryota > Metazoa > Chordata > Mammalia > Artiodactyla > Bovidae > Capra > Capra ibex. The sequence continues at coordinate 67,622,130 of SJYO01018757.1, read as the reverse complement.
TGTAGTCATCAACGACGAAGTGGAACGTAAACATACAATATCTCAAAGAAACGAATTTAGAGTACTTGGTCGGAGACGATCGAAGTTTGAAAAGAAGGTATAGAAGGAGTAGTGAAAGTCGGAAGTGTATTAACTTCTCACTTCCGGAACGAGACCTAGTCCAAAACCGAAAACCGTTATGACACCGATCAGATTAGAAGATAGATCTGGTGACATTGGAAGAGGTACGGTGGTTATTACGACAAAGTGAAAGAATAGTAAAGAGACAAGTGACTTCATCGTGAAAATTAAAGGAAGTTCTTGAAAAGGAAACGTAAGTGTTGAACCGATTGGCAAACCGTGTTCTCCGGAGTGAAAGTCGGATAAAACCGAAAGTTGTGTGGAAGGAGTGATTCGAATTAGTAAAACTCGGAAACTAAATTTCACTCTCTACAGGTCTATTGTTTTTAATTTTGTTTTTATTTGTTTACCCTGTATTAATTTGAGTTTTCGAAAAAGTGTCGTTTCCTTTAGTATTTGTTTTACTTTACTACTGGGTGTCTTACCCTCTTTTATAAACGTTTACTACACTACCTGTTCCCTAATCAGAGGTTTTAAATGTTTGTCGAGTACGTCGAGTTGTAGTTTTTTTGTTAGGTTAGTTATTTACCCGTTTTCTGGAGGCCTCTGTAAAGAGGTTTCTATTATATGTGTACCGGTTCTCCGTGTACTTTTCTACGAGTTATAACAATTAATAATCTCTTTACGTTTAGTTTTGATATTACTCCATAGTCTTACCGGTATTAGTTTTTTTAGACGTTTGTTATTTACAACCACTCCAACTGTTCTTTTTCCTTGGGAGAATGGGACAACTACTCTTACATTTAATTGTGTCGGTAACACCTCTTATCATGACTCCAAGAAATTTTTTGATTTTTCTCTCGATGGTATACTAGGTCGTTCGGATGAGAACCCGTATATGGATCTCTTTTGATTAAGCCTTTCTATGTACGTCGGGTTAAAAGTGACGTCGTGATAAATGTTGTCAGTTCTGTGTCTTCTTGGATTTACAGGTCACTTCTACTTACCTATTTCTTCCATACCATGTACGTATGGTTCCTCATAATGAGCCGATAATTTTTCTTACTTTATTGTGGTAAACGTCGTTGTACCTACCTAAACCTCTAATAGATTGGATTATTATAGTTATAAAAACACAGAGTCCCTTATCCCACCGGGTTCTTCTCCCTTTCTCTGTCCCTTGTCGGTCAAACATCTCGTCAGTCTTGTGTGTGTTGTAAATACCTATCCAAGAGGCAGAATATACCCATGTCAAACACCATGGGGTTTTGTTAGTGTTATCGTTATAGTTTCTAGTAGTTAGTGTCCACTGGTATTGTTTATATTACTACTACTTTTTCAAACTTTATAAGACTCTTAGTGGTTTTACACTGTCTCTGTACTTTACCCGTTTACGAAATTTTTTACTGTGGTTATCTACAGTATTTGTAAGTTAAACAGTTTTTTTTTTTTTTTTCGATGTAGACGATTTCGTTTCGTACTATTTTGTTCCATATGGACATAAACAAGGTAATCGGAGTAGAAAGGGTTTCATATGAGTTTTCTTGTGATCCAAGGTACTGGTAATTACCCACTGTGACACTCTATTCAAACGTTTCCCTACTTGATTTCAGTAGTCCAATCAATGAGTTCTTGAAGAGTTTCGACAATCATACAAAAGGATACAATCTAGAATATTTTATGATGAAAGGTTACAGAGAATGAATGGTGAAAAGTCCTTTAGATGTACACGTAGAAACACTACTTCGTCGAGGTGTAGTATTAACCGTCTACACAATCGTACAACAAGAAGGAATTTCGTTTTAATTTTTATTGAACCGAAACTAAAAAAATTTACTTAATAAATAAAACGAATTTCACTCTAGTTTATATGAGTTGTCGTTAATCGTTATTATTACCCTGTTACACGAGTCATTAATTAGATAAATTTCTACGTTACTAAAAGGTTAATTTATGTTTGATATACTTTTTTTGATGACCGATGTAAAGTCATTATTTCATTACCAAAAATACAGTCTTAATTGCATCTACTGATTAGATCTTTAAATCTTAAAAAAAATGAGACTTACGTAACAGGACGGTTATGTAAAAATATGTGTTTATACTGTATTGAGTTTATCAAACGATTAACATGTTATCAACAAATTTCCTCCTTTATCGTAGAAATTTAAGGATATCATTCAATTTGTTCGTGGTTAATATATTTTATCGTTTATATCTGATTATTTGTTCAACTCGTTGAACAAAAGTGACTTGTCATTTATCTTTGAAATCATAATAGATAAATGTTCTTTCTCTGTCTCTAACTCCTTAGTGTGGTTATTGTGTGTTTATACCAGTTTAAATTTTTCATTACATAGATAGTAGGAGTTTCCTAAAACGAACGTTGAGTACTTTAATGTATTTCACATAGATAATACGATAAAATTAGAATTAACGAAGGAGTGGGTTTGACTAATTCCGATATTAAAGATGACTTCTCGGACGGTGACCATATTCCTCCTTATTACTTTTCTAATGTAAAGAGTACGTTTAATCAAAAATCTTATACGTTTTTTTTATGTTGACCTGAATATTCTTTACTTAAATTTACAAATCTATATCACCGATGAAATACAAACATCTGTATTTATTATGTTAATTTGAATTGAGGTGAGTCATTTTTAAGTAGACTTCGAAAGATATCCGGTCCCTAGTATGACCAGAATTCTGTTGATTCATTATATTACTTTTACGACAAAAACAACAACAAATCAGTGATTCAACACAGACTGAGAAAACACTGGGGTACTTGACATCACGAGGTCCGAGGAGACAGGTACCCTAAAGGGTCCGTTCTTATGACCTCACCCAACGGTAAAGGAAGAGGTCCCCTAGGAGGGCTGGGTCCCTGACTTGGGTGTAGAGGACGTAACCGTCCGTCTTAGAACTGGTGACTCAGTAGTCCCTTCGGGTATTACTTTTACTGTTCAATCATTATCTAAGGATTCTTTCAGAAAGTCATTTTAGTATTCTGAGTATACCATCAAAAAGTTGATCTTATTATTTGAACAAATTTTAATATTTGAAAAAGGGGGATCAATCTGGATAGTCACTATTTGTGGAACTATCACCCATCCCTTCTTGTTTTTGTTTCCTTTGTCTTCTATATGATCTTGTGTGCTTCACTCAATTTAGATTATTGTTGACAGTCCTTTTCTTAGTGTCTTTTTCATTAGTAAAGTCTACTTTTAATATAAAACTACTTTTATTACTCTTGTTTTAATTTTTGTTTTTTCGACTATATCTTCCAAGTTTAATCCTTTTTTTATGACGTAAAACAAGACACTAGGAAAGTACAACGAAAAGTAATAAATGATTGGACCAGTTTGTGTGACTTACACCCGATCGTTTTGTCTTTTATACTATACCCTTCTTTCTTAATTCCAAGTAATTTTGTTTATTATGTATAGTTCGTTTATGAATTTTTCTTTTCGTCTCAAAAGTTTCATCGTTCTTTTTCTTGACGTATGGAAGTAACCTTATAATCATTATCATCAACTTCGGTTCAGCTTTACGACGACATGATTTTATAAATTAAACCATCGTTCTACGGCAGGACGTGCTTGTGATACTTGAAGTGACCAATTTTGGCCCCTGTTGATATCTCTTCATACTTTTTTTGGGGGTGTTTTGTAATTATGTAACATTAAATCCCGATTTATGAAATGAAGTTGGGTATTTTTAATTCATGAAAAATTGAAAACTCTATCCTTCGTTTTCTAGGTATTCAATTAGTATTAGTAATAGAGTCATTATGTAAAAATAAGTAAGTAAGTCAGTTGTCTATCCATTCCTCTTGAATGATATAACTAACGGTCTTTAACACTCAATAACCTCCTATGTCGTCACTTGTCCATTTTAGAGACAGGAGAACTTTGAGTCTCATCTTATTAGAAACTAAATTTATATATAAAATTAAATATTCAAATTGAAGATAAATAGATATACGTTTTAACTAAACTCCACTAGGTGTCTTTATGACATCTTATTAATTAAAACACTTCTTCTGTTTGGAGACGTCTATTGTGATGAGTAATGTTTCTTACTTTTAGTGATGTTTACAGTATAAAACAGTGGTTATTTACATTATTCCGTCGGTTTTCAGTGAATATTGTTCCATTGGAAAATAAACAAGGTCCCATTATAAATAGTATTCATTTGACAAATGAATAGTATGTCATTTTAGTTTCATGACAGTACTATAGTTCTCAGTGTTTTTTCGATCGTTTTTTTACCCAAATGTGACCTTTAATGGATTTTATGTTACTGTCTCTATTGGATTCTTTTGGTTAGTTTTTTTTTTGGGTGGTCAATAAATTTTTTTAGTAATTATGAAATCTACAAATATTATTTATTACGATCTATTTTTTTGTCTATTCTTGTATATGTAAATTATAGTAATATATTTGTGTATGCAGCCATAACGATTTGTGTCTGGTGACTATACCAGATACGATACACTTAGGTAAATTATTAGTTGTTTGAGTAGAAAAGGAAATTTTAACACGGTTAAATAAACTTTTCATTTTGATTCCAACCTTTAATCAGAAAAGGGAAGACCTATCCTTTTTAATTAAAGAAAGGATATCCTCATATAAAACTGATTTCTGACATAAAAAGAAGATTACTCCTTTTTTCTTTTTAAAAGGTCTTATTCTTCAGTAATTTCGTTAAACCGAGTCTACTATCACAGACTGACGTTACACCCTCTGGACCCAAGTTAGGGACCCAGTCCTTCTAGGGGATCTCTTCCTTTACTGTTGGGTGAGGTCATAAGAACGGATCTTTTTAGGGTACCTACCTCCTCAGACGGTCCGATGTCAGGTGCCTCAATGTTTCTCAGTCTGTGTTGACTCACTGAGTGTGTGTGTGTGTGTATGTGTGTGTTTCATTAACTTTAGACTCCTTGTTATGTTTAACACACACCAAACTGTTATTTCAATAAACTTTATTTGTAGTTCTCCGTTCGTTTTGTCTTTTATGAAAGTTTTAGATGTTAATATTGTACTTCTCGGTTAGGTCCATAAAACGGTATGTCCATCTAAAGTTTTGGTTTAAAAGAATCGTCTTTTACAACCGTTAGTCTAGTAAGAATACGATTTGGAACATAAATAGTAATTATTGATTGTTACTGGAGAAGAAGGTACTGGAGATGAATGGAGAAAGAATCATGCTAGTCTATGTTCCGACAGAAGTGGTTGTCCCATCCACACCTAGTTCTGATCGAGTGTAAAGACTTAGACGTACTCTGAATTTCTTTTTGAAAAGTGAATTTTCTATTCTTGTGTATGATACCTTACTTAAGTCCGTCCATTTGGTATTTTGTAAATTATATGATTTTGTCACATATTTAGTCTAATCATATCAATTGTATTTTCGATTTATAAGTCTTTCTGACATATTAACGATAGGAAGATACTTGTAAATTACTTATTAAAAATACATAAATTAAGTTTACGTTTTTACTAGTGAAAGACACAAAAACTTCCTATCTTATTTCCTTTTTAAGAATGTAAGACCATATTAAAAGTTTTCTATTGACGGTATCTCTCTTTACTTATATGACACATAATTAAAGGGAAAATGATCATAAATTTACCGGTGGGAGCGGTGATAAGAACGGAACTTTTAAGGTGCAAGGTTCCTCGAACTGTCCGATGTCATGTATCTCAACCGGTGTTGACTCTCGTATGTGTATGTATGATCACAAAAATTCCTGTTGTACTCCGTTGATATAATGGATATTAACCAATAAAGGTTCTTATATCCTAGACATTATGATTTTTCAATGGGGTTGTAAAATAGACAAAAAACGGGGAGGTAAAATAAAATATAAAATTTAACTCCACGTCGACTACATGTTATTATTTTCAACGTCCAAATGTTGTATCACACTAAGTGTTAAAAATTTTTAATATGAGATAAATATCAATGATGTTTTATAACCGATATAAGGGGGACAACATGTGATATAGGAATATCGAATAAATATATGTCATGAAACATGGAAAATTAGGAATGGGAATTGAACGGGGAGGTGGGAAGGGAGAAAGGTGACCATTGATGATCAAACAAGAGACATAGACACTCGGTTGAAAAATAAAATTTTAAAGGTTTGGATGTCTTTTTAATTTTCTTTCCTAAATATATTACTTGTGGGTGTATAGGAATTGGATATAAGTGACAATCAATGTAAGTAAAAGTGATATTTACTGATTTATCTACATGTGACAAAGAAAAAAATGATTCAGTAAATTCTCATTGAACGTCTCCGTTACTATGAAGTGAGGATGTATGGAGTCGTACGAAGGAAGAGGATCACTCTTATTAGGATGAACAATTGTTATTATGGTCATGAGGTGGATCTTTAAATTATCGTCGAGTTAGATTGTATATGAGGTGTGATGTTAATAGAGTTTGTACAGGAATCATCGAAAAAAGAAAAATTTTTTAAGTATGTTACATTAATCAACATTACAAAACTAAATCGTAAAATATCTAAACATTGTCTCATACTCTAGATCGGTAATTTTTACACGTAATATTTAAATAGATTTCTGAGTTGGTCTTTTAATGATCTCGATTAGTTACTTATATCATTTCAACGTCCTATATTTTAGTTGTATGTCTTTAGGGAGCGTAAGGATATGTGATTATTACTTTTTTATCTCTTTAATTCCTTTGTTAAGGTAAGTGGTAACGTTGCTTTTCTTATTTTATGAATCCTTACATAGATGAATTTCTTTGATTTCTGGACATATATCTTTTGATATTTTGTGGCCACTTTTTTTAGTTTCTCCTGTGATTATCTACCTCTTTATATGGTATAAGTACCTAACCTTCTTAGTTATATCACTTTTACTCATATGTTGGGTTTTGTTAGATATCTAAGTTACGTTAGAGATAGTTCGATGGTTGCCATAGAAAGTGTTAAACATACATTTATGTTTTTTTGGATCTTATCGGTTTCGTTAGAACTCTTTCTTCTTACCTTGACCTCCTTAGTTGGACGAACTGAAGCCCGCGATGATGTTTCGGTGTCCGTAGTTCTGTCGTACCATGACCGTGTTTCTATCTTTATATCTAGTTACCTTGTTTTGTCTTTCGGGTCTCTATTTGAGTGCGTGGATACCTGTGGAATAGAAACTGTTTCCTCCGTTCTTATATGTTACCTCTTTTCTGTTAGAGAAATTGTTCACCACGACCCTTTTGGCCAGTTGGTGAACATTGTCTTACTTTGATCTTGTAAAAGATTGTGGTATGTGTTTTTATTTGAGTTTTACATAATTTCTAGATTTACATTCTAGTCTTTGATATTTTGAGGATCTTCTCTTACATCCGTTTTGTGAGAGGCTGTATTTAGTGTCCTCCTAGGAGATACTGGGTGCAGGGTCTCATTACCTTTATTTTCGTTTTTATTTGTTTACCCTGGATTTATTTTAATTTTCGAAGACGTGTTGTTTCCTTTTATATTCGTTCCACTTTTCTGTCGGAAGTCTTACCCTCTTTTATTGTCGTTTACTTCGTTGACTGTTTCTTAATTGGAGTTTTTATATGTTCGTTGAGGACGTCGAGTCAAGGTCTTTTTATTTACTGGGTTAGTTTTTTACCCGGTTTCTTGATTTATCTGTAAAGAGGTTTCTTCTGTATGTCTATCGATTGTTTGTGTACTTTTCTACGAGTTGTAGTGAGTAATGGTCTCTTTACGATTAGTTTTGGTGTTACTCTATGGTAAAGTCCGGTCAGTCTTACCGATGATAGGTTTTCAGATGTTCGTTATTTACGACCTCTCCCACACCTCTTTTCCCTTGGGAGAATGTGACAACCACCCTTACGTTTGATCATCTCGGTGATACCTCTTGTCACACCTCTAAGGAATTTTTTAACGTTTATCTTGACGGAATACTGGGTCGTTAGGGTGACGACCCGTATATGTGGTTCCTTTGGTCTTGACTTTCTCTGTGTACATGGGGTTACAAGTAGCGTCGTGACAAATATTATCGGTCCTGTACCTTCGTTGGATCTACAGGTAGTCGTCTGCTTACCTATTCTTTCGACACCATGTATATGTGTTACCTCATAATGAGTCGGTAATTTTTCTTATGTAAACTTAGTCAAGATTACTCCACCTACTTTGACCTCGGATAATATGTCTCACTTCATTCGGTCCTTTTTTTTTTTTTTTTTGTTTGTGGTTATGTCATATGATTACGTATATATACCTTAAATCTTTCTACCATTGCTGTTGGGACATACACCCTGTCGTTTTCTCTGTGTCTGCATATCTTGTCAGAAAACCTTAGACACCCTCTCCCTCTCCCACCCTACTAAACCCTCTTACCGTAACTTTGTACATATTATAGTATATTCTTTGCTTAGAGGTCAGGTCCAAACTACGTCCTATGTCCTACGAACCCCGACCACGTGACCCTACTGGGTCTCCCTACCATGTCCCTCCCTCCACCCTCGCCCCAAGTCCTACCCCTTGTGTACATGTAGGCACCACCTAAGCACAACTATATACCGTTTTGGTTATGTTATGATATTTCATTGGAGGTTAATTTTATTTATTTAAATATAACTTTTTTAATAAACAATAGGAAGACAAGTGGAAAGGATACTCGTTTTTCATTTTAAAATTTCACTTTCCCTTTTACCCTGTTCTTCGACGACTAGTTTGTGTGCAAAACTGATTAAACATCTCGGTCATCTCTTAAGTTCCCTTACGATGGTTAATGTTAAATTTAATGACCTTATTAATATTACTTTATTTGTCCTGATATTTTTACCTTATAAATAAGGTAAATACCTAAAATGAGTGACTAGACTTAAACGTCGTTCAAACAATACGAGTACTTAACAAAGAACCTGTGTCAGGAGTTCGTAAGCGTGTACTGATAGTGATACCCCATTTTTTTTTATTGGGTCAATTTATTTGTTATTCTCTTTTTTCAATTTGTGTGATAAGTCGACACATAGTACAATGTCCGTGAAATTAATGACGTTATTCCTAACAGACATCGTACGAGTAAGTGTCATGGTTGGTTGGTTGACTTACTTTTGGATCACTCCCTTTTTTCAGTTTGACTGGATGTACCATTGTTAAGTTTGTCAAAGTGACTTCACTTGACCTATAAAATCTTGACCCTTGTGTCGAAACTATAACCTTTCCGGTGTGCACTATACGAATTCACGATTGTACAACGGAGATAAAAAAATTTTATTTTTGATGTTATTCTGTACTTTTTAAGGAGTCATTCTTAATGACACTAATTACAGAATGGAAAAACGTAATCATTACGTTTAATAAGCAGGAGATAAAGGTTGTGCAAGACGTAAGAGGTAGTCGTCTCATGCTCGGAGTACAACCATAAGTCATTAAAATGTCTCCCAAAGGTGACGACGTTGCTCTGGTACGTCTTATGACGTCGTAAGACCTAGACGGGCACCTAATCCTCCGGGTTGACGTCGATTACGACGGTAGTCGATTCATTTTCCCCTTTGGTAACACAACTGTTCTTATTCGTGTTCAGTCTGTTTCCGTAACGTTCTTTATCTTTGATATCTGGTTACATACAATATTTATACCTCTGTTCACAGAAGTTGTTGTATGACCGTTTGACTTAGGTCGTTGTAAAGTTTTCTTAATATATGGTATTGGTTCACCCTGAATAGGGTCCTTACGTTTCAACTAAATTGTAGGTTTTTAATTAACTGCGTTTACGATAGTTATGTTAAAAAATTTTTAGTGTACTAGTCGAGGTCCTTTTCGTAAACTGTTTTTAGATTTTAGGAAAGTACCCAACTCTCTCCTAATTTACTCGGTTCCATTTTTTTATTTTAGAAAAGTACTATTTTTGTCAATTGTTTGATCTTTGTCTTCCCTTGAAAGAGTTCGTCTATTTTCTGTGGATACTTTTTGGATGTGTATCCACGTAAGGGAGATTCTGATCTTTGTCTTCCTATAGGTGAGAGTGGTAAAGATAAGTTGTGACATGATCTCCAAGAGAGGGCCCGTTAATCCTTTCTTTTTCTACATTTTCCTTAAGTCTAGCCTTTCCTTCTTCATTTTGATAGAGATACAACGTCTACTTTATTAGTACGTACATCTTTTAAGATTCCTTGGGTAATCTTTAAAAGATTTTTATCATTTTGAGTCGTTCCAACGTTCATGTACTAGTTTTCTTTTTTGGTTGATGTGACGATACATGAACGTTTGTTTTTAAGTTTTCACTTTAACTCTTTTATTAAGGTAGATGTTATCGTAGTTTTTCTTATTTTACGAATCCTTATTTAAATTGTTTCCTTTACGTTTAAAATATGAGACTCTTGATACTTTATAACAATTTTATTTAATTTCTAGATTTACTTATCTTTTGTGGGATACAAGCACCTGACCTTCTAAATGATGACAATTCTACTGTTATGATGGGTTTAACTTGATCCTAATTTGTATACGGGACAGTCTTAAGGTCCACTGAAAAGACTATTCGTCTAAACTTTCAAGTATACCTTGACGTTCCTAGGTCTTATTCATTTTGTTAGAAATAAAAAAATAAATAAATAAAAAAAAAATCCAAAAAAAAAAAATTCTAAATTTTACAAAATAAAAAATAAAAAATAAAAAAAATTTAAAATTTTAGAAATTAAGAATGTACGCAAGGGTTTGTACTTGGGGGGAGGGTGGAGGGAGGGGTATTGTAGAGAGACCCAGTAGGGGTACGTGGTCGAGGTTCGTACGACATAGGACGTAGTCTGTATCTGACCGTTAAGTTAAGAATGTACTATCATATGTACAATCTTACAGTAAGAGGGTTTAGTAGGGTGGGAGAGGGAGAGGGAGACTCAGGTTTTCAGGTAATATGTGTAGACACAGAGAAAGGGACAGAACGTATGTCCCAGCAGTAACGGTAGAAGGATTTAAGGTATATATACACAATCATATATTTTGTTAGAAATTTTCTTTCTCACTCCTGAAACAAGATACATACGTATTTCTATATAAGCTTCCAGGTCAATTTTTGATTGTCACTACCTCTATTTGTTACTACACGGCCATTTGGTCAAGAGAATTGTTTTTTTTTAAGGATTAAACATCACAAACGGTCATAGCCACCAATTTTTGAGGGTACTATCGAATAAAGTTAGAAAGTGACTCACGTTTCCACTCTACCCTAAGTGTATGAGTCGAGAGAGTTCGACCATATTCGTCCGAGATCATCAGCCTGTGCTGAGTCACTGAAGGGAAAGTGAAAAGTGAACGTACGTAACCTCTTCCTTTACCGTTGGGTGAGGTCACAAGAACGGACTTCTTAGGGTCCCTGTCACCTCGGACCACCCGACGGCAGATACCCCAGCGTGTCTGAACCTGTGTTGACTTCACTGAATCGTCGTCGTCATACGGTGATTGACCTCGTCCCCTGTTCACCCTTTAAGAAGTTCCGGATCGAAAATAAATGTGTGTGTACATACATGGATACATGTGCCCGGTTATATATACGTTTAAAATAAAAATTTGATGCATCCATAATGGATAAGTATTTGTTATTAGTTTTTTTTTTTATGACACATGTGTCGTGATATTTTTAAGGGTCAAGTATCCTCTTTGACGAAATATCCTCTCCCCACGACACCAGTACCCTTTCGTCGTCTTTCAAATTGAAGAGCACAGTCTATTTATACCCGAATTTAAGAGCGAGACGGAAAATTATGACACACTAGGACCAGTTAGAGAGGATCAGGAAATTGGATTAGACTTTCACTTTGGTTATCTTGGACGGGGTGTAATCATACTATGAACATCTGAAATGAATTTAAATCGATTGTTTTTGTTCTGAGAACTCTAAACTGTGTAAAAAAATCATTCTAGATGGTACATCTCTCTGCTATCGTAATACTCTACATTCTCTTCTTCAGGACTGAGATTCGTACATTCGGTTTGATGGAGACCGGGGGACCCGAAGTCATGGAAGTGGTCGTTCTTCTCGGTTTCATTTTTTACAGATGTTAGGAAGGTCGGATTTGTAAGAAGTTAGTTGGATGAAATTAAAAAAGAGTACTAATAAGTTTTATTGATCTCTTTCCACACTGTATCTATTGATTTCGATTTGTATTTTACACAGTTGTACCTCTACTACTATGTATTAAATATGTTTTGCAGTTAATGAAACATAGTAGGATTTGTGGTTACGAAACGATATACCAAGGTAAGTGTTGATGAAAGGGAAGTCAGGTATTAGATTTTCGTTGAGAACACTGTATCATACTATATTATAAAGAAGTGGAAGTCTTTCGTCTTCCTTCATCATGTTATTAAGAGTATAGTCATATAGATGGTAATAGTTTACGTATGGAAAATGACGTGACGTCTCCACGTCATTCCTTTTAGATATGTTTAAACATGAATAAAAATAAGTATATGTTGATCTCTTCGGAGTCGGAAGAAAGTGTCATGGAGAACTTTCTTGTTTTATCTTATGTACGATAAAGATTCTCTAACATGTCCCCCTTACTTACGTTAGAAATTATAAAAAAAGTTCGTTAGTTTCTTATTTCTAGTAAGACCTCACTATATTTACGTTTCTGTTCGGTTTTTTGTCGGGAGGATGGGTGGACGGTGGAAGTCACTCAATGGAGTTTTCTTTTCTTTTAATCTTTACAAATATATAATACAATTAGTGTTGTAAAATTCTGGTTTGTGACACTATTTATGTAAAAGAATATGCATAAGTTAAATTTTGGGGGTAAACCTACCCTAATAAAGGTAATTCCCGAAGGGGCCACCGAGTCGACTATTTCTTAGACGGACGTTACACCCTCTAGATCCAAACTAGGAACACAACCCTTCTAGGGAACCTCTTCCCTTATCGGTGGGTGAGGTCATAAGACCGGATCTCTTAAGGTACCTGACATATCAGGTACCCCAGCGTTTCTCAGCCTGTACTGACTCGCTAAAAGTAATTTCCTATAGGTAATTGTCTCTTAAAAATTGTACTTTATCAAGTTTTATTACATAACTTTATAAAGTGATTACGAACAGAGAGAACGAGTATAAGTAGTCACTTCTTGAAACATCTGACTTCAGACGATAGGTTGATTTGTTGTCGTTTCTTACGTTAGATGGTGTTTGAGTCATAGGAATCTGTGTACAAATTTTTCGTATTTGAACTACATAACTCGTAACCAAATAAAGACGGAGGAGGATTTTGGGGTGATTTTGACATCATTTCCTTAAATTAAAATTTTTCGTTTGTGGTTTCCGTCCCCCCGTCTCCCCCCTTGGGGTTATTTGAGTGTTTATACTTCTCTTACCTCCTCGTCTCTTCTCTCATTTGTTCTCTACAGTCGTTCTTACATACCTCTTGGCCATTAGTTGAATCATTGTGACTTAATCGACTTAGATTCGTGGATGTCCCCTTTTTCGTTCTACTATACGAAACGTCTTAGATCTTCAAGTCCTTGACTCCATAGTTCATGGTGTGTTTCGTTCTCACTCGTTCTATGACTTTTGACTTACTCAACTGTAGTCATATTTCATGTTGAACTGAGGGTTTGAATGTGGGATGGGTACGTTCACTGGTGGAGAGGGGTCTGTGTCTTAGTGTAGGGAACCTCCTTGACTTGGTCCTTCAATGGTTTGTTCCTAAAGTGGTTCACGTCGTCTTATATTCCCATTCTGTGATCTGTTCACGACGGGTTTTCCTAAAAGACACTACTACCTTTATAAGATATAGACACGACATGTCATCGGTGATAGGTGTACACAAAATAAATTCGTAGACTTTGTACCGGTCATGATGTCTCTTTGACTTGAAAAATTGACGTAAATTAAAACAAGTCAGTGATTCAGTACAGGGTAAGAAACGCTGAGGTACTGGACGTCGGGTGGTCCGAGGAGACAGGAAGTGATAGAGGGATTCAAACGAGTTTAGGTACAGGTGACTCAGTCACTACAGTAGGTTGGTAGAGTAGGAGACAGTGGGAGAAGAGGAAAACGGGAGTCAAAAAGGGTCCTAGTTCCAGAAAAGGTCATTTAAATTAAAATTTATCGTCGATAAATTATCGATTATCATCGATGTATACCGATCATGTGACCTGTCGTGTTATGATCTGGTTTTGGTCTTTCTGACTCACCTTCAAGCTATAAAGTGGATGGGAGAGGGGACCAAGGGTCTTCCGACTATTGGTCCAAATGTCGTATCTCCATCTTCCCACCTTCCAGAAGGGACCTCTGGGGCTCACCAGGGTCTCTCCACTAGACAGGTAACACTGTAGGTCTCCAGAGGGTCTCTCTCGTTAATCTATTGATACTGTTTCTGGTCAACCGTTATGGATGAAGAGTGGACGACAACTCACGGAAAGAAAATTTGTTCTGACGTATGGGTTCATAGTCGTCCGTAAATCCTTTTCGGAGTCGTACTTTTTCTTGTGCCTTTTGTGTTTCTCTAGTTTTCTTTTGTAGTTTATTTAATGATCATGGAAGTCTAATTTTTTAATGTGGGTATTTCGTTCTTTTGTTTTTACTGTTTGCATGTATTAATTTCGTATTCATTTTCAAGAACCTTTACTTTCTATACTAGTTTATTTTTCAAGGTATATTCCCAATTTTCCTCTATCCATTTTCCAAGTCTTTCTTGTTACTCCTGGTTACTCTTTTTGTCATTCCCTTAATTAAGTCCTTCAGGTTAAAGGGTGAGTATCCCTAAGGTCTTTCTACGTCTTGTGCTTCTGTTCTTGTAATAGTTTCTTTGTCATGTCCCTTTAGAGGGACCTTCTTATATTTGGGATCGAGTTACTTACTGTTTTCTGGTTGTGACCCCGTTTATTAACTCTTTAAAGTCTTGTATTTCCTCCTTTCTTTTATAAGATTTTGCAATGCTTGTTTGTAAAGGTAAAATGTTTCCTTTTTTATAAACCGAAGAACTGTTCTGACCTTCGATATATTGTCATGTCATTCCGGGAGTCATAAAACTTCTTTTTTAATAAAGGTTCGAATTTAAAAATATGGAGATCATGCTTATTTGACATTTCATTTAATGTCTTTAAGACCTCCCATATAGGAGGGTTTTGTTCTCTAATGTGTGTGTGGTTTTTTTTTTCTTCTTTTTTTAACCCTTGACTTTCCGTCCCTCGTTCCTCCTACTGTCGTCCCGTTGTCCGGATCTTACGTTGGTCAAGTTTGACGTCGGGTTCTGACTCGAGGTCCTTCAAAAAGTACCCCTTTTTTTTTTTAGTTTGGCGGATTAAAGATTAAAGATTAACTCAAAAAAACATCTCTGTACTCCTTTTGTCGTTATATAAGAGTCTTTTGATTCATATAATTTTCACTTTTTTCATTTATGTTTAAGGTCTTTATGTGTTTTTTTGACATGTTCTTTCCTTTATTGTGTCTTCAGTTTAGTAACACGACATGTCGAATTTGATTATGGCTCGACATTTAGTTGATATAAAATTATTTTGGAATTTTGTGTTTTCTTTATTTTGTTAGTGTATGCGATGAACCGAATCGTCACCTATTGGGGAATACGTCTGTATTACATTTGTACCTTAAAACTTAATTGGTTTTGAAGACTACATTGTCATGTCTCTTTTGACCCCTTACCTTCACCCGCCAGTATCACCGTATACGTTCTCTTTGATGTTTTCCATTTAGACGTAACTGTTATTACTATTTATTCTAAATTTAATCCTTGAGATATTTATCGTCATTTTTACAATAAATCTTTATACCTTCATTTATGATCTACTCGATCTCTCAACTTTCGAACGAAGATGCTTCACCCCTTTCTGACCTTCCATCTATCGACAAAAAGAAAATCACAATCAACCACAAAATTTTGATGTGCGTTTATGATATGGTCATTTTTTAATAAAAAATTCCTTCATAATGACATAAGTGTATAAAAGTTTTTACCGGTGTTGGGTTTTGGATTCGTTTTTTTGTTTTCTTTGAATTCGTATGGAGGACGTTTAAAACCAGAAGAACTCAGGTTCTTAAATTTTGTACACGAGGTCTCAGTGAATGTTACTTTAAGTGGATTATCTCAAGTTTCTTTATTAATCATAAGTTGAGGTTAAGGTGAGTTAATGTATAAATTCTATAAATAAAATAATATTTATAGAAAATTATATACATTATGTTTGTGTGGAACTTCACGTCAGAGATCGTGATCAAACGACTGACTAAGTAAGTATGTATGTGTCTTGTGGGTCGTGGTCCCTTTGTCAAGACGGGGAGTGTGGTACCCCTTGTAGTCCCCAAAAGTCTACATCTTTCTGTCTCCCGTCACGCCCTTCTTATGTTTGTTTTTATTTACTTGTTGTACTAAAGTCTCTCACTATTTACGATACTTTTTCTTTAACAAATCGAAGAAATCTAGTCAACTAGTCTTTTCCCGAGAGATATTTTCACCGTTAACTCTCCTTAGGTTTTACTGGTTTTCTTCGGTCGGTCCCTTTCTCTACCTCCATCTCTTATGATCCATGTCGTTTGACGTTTACGTTTTCGGAGACATATGAGAGTATTCCAGTTTTTTTATACGGCCTCAGTATAGTGTATTCCGTCACCTCCAGCCTTCTTACTTAAACCTGAAGTAAGATTTAAAATTTTATTTTACGTTTGGTTTATTATGATAGTCCATTCTACTACTGTCATTTCTGTATAATCTTTTATGTAGTCTTATACCGACACAAGAGAAAACCCTCCTCCTACTCTAATAAATAAGAAGTGACTTGATATGCCATATTAAGAAAAAAGAATAATAGACACTTTATGATCAAAACTAAAGGGTCATTCAAACCATTCATCGGAAAAGAGGACTCCGAATAGACTGTCCTTGTACAGAACGACCGGGGGAAATGAGTGTAATGACGTTACTTTAGAATGTTGTTAGTATCCTTCCTCCACAATACGACTGATCCCTTCTTTGACTCCGAACTTCTCTACTTCGTTTTTCTAGTTCCAGTGTAACGACCAACGAATTACTACAGTCTTAAACTTGGTTTTGGATACGGGAGTTGGTGATGTAATACGAAGGAGAGTATATATGAAAAAAAATAGGATATACTATGTGTTAAATGTCTCCCTGATTTTCGTTCAATATAAATTAAATCTTATGTAGACTTACACATTATATATAATCTGAAAGGTACAAGTCGGAATGACAATGAGGAGGACCGATCCAGGGTCAGATGAGTGAGTCATAAGAACGGACCCTTTAGGGTATCTGTCTCCTCACACCGTCCGATGTCAGGTACCGCAGCGTTTCTCAACCGGTACTGACTTCACTGATTTGTTGTCCAGGGTCGGATACAACGAGGTTTACTCTGTCTTTCGTGTAGTAGGTGAACACCGATTGGTTTACTGAAGGGAATTTATCTTGTCAACTCTAAGACTTTGGACTTCTATTAAAAGGATGAGCTTTAAAAATAGTTAGAATGTAAAGGGAAGAATGACTATTTTTGTTAAAGGTGAATCGTAAGAATTCTCATAAAGAAATGTTGTACCGGTTTGGGACACCGCCAAATCCTGTGAAAGTGATTTTGACATTCGTCGGACCAAGAATCTTAAGGCCAAGACGGAGATTGATCGATATACTGAGTCTCGTCAACGAAGAAAACTGGAGTCAAAGACGTAGAGGTTGTTCCGTCATTATTTGTCCATAAGTGTGCCTTGTGTGGTTGTGTGAGACTGTTTCACGAAAGTCGGTTGTAGGGAAGACCAATACGACCGTTGTCAAGAGTCACCAGTCACAGACAAGGTAAGACCAATAATGTATGAAACTTATAACAGGGTAATTAATGTCATTAATGGCGTATCCTGACAACACTCTCAGTATCCTCAATTATTTATACTTCGTGCACATTCTTCTCGAGGCATTGACATTCGACAATAATAATAACAACCGAAGCTAATTTATGTGCATTGTATAATTAGGGTTTCCCCTCAAGATATATGGTGTAAAAATTTCATCGTTTATTCGTCATTGAGTTTAACTATCGTTTAAGTATATATTTTTTACATTGTTCGTCAATTCATGTGGGGGGTTTAGAACTAAAAGGAACATGAAGTGTGAGTGGTCGAAAAACTTTCCTTTATACAGTATGTAATAAGATGTCATAAGGTACCTTCTAAGATGACTCGTTCAGGTGTTGCTAAATCTATACCCCCGGTTACCCTACTAAGGAACCCAGGATAAGAAGTGGTCGTATAGTTTGAGCTGTACGACAGACGTGCTAAGACGGTACATTCCCGTCACTAGGTGCTGTTTGTGACAAAATACTCTAAGTCTTTTTTAGAAGTAGAACAAAATTGGACATTTCCTATTTAATATAATCGGTTTGTATATATTGTAAATTAGAGAATTTAATAAAGATTACTGAGAGAGAAAAGGAGTTCTTCTAGAGCATCCCTTGTAATAATTTTATTAGTGATAAGTTACTTTAAATAGGTTGTTTCCTGTGCTAAATTACTCCAGTACTGTTCTTTCATTGATAGTTAAGTTCCTTACTCGATCAGGTATAATTGGACAGTAAGATGGTCTCCGTCCGTTGTAACGTTAGATACGTGTGTAAAAAGCGAAAACCTTACGTGAATTTGAACAGTCGTCTTTTATAAAAATATTTATTAGCTTAACAAAGAGAATGTGTTATAGTTTGTATTATTTACTGTGCATGAGAAGTTTATGTGAAAACTACTAGGAACACTTAACTGTAGTTAATGTATATTTAGGGATTTGAATTAATTCAGTCATAAAACCCCGAAGAGAGGTTTTTTTTTTAGAGTTCTGAAGACTTCTTCCCATCTCCCCCTCTTTCTTACTTGACCTTTCTCCTCACTGTTGTTTCCCTTCAGGTTTTGTATTGTTTGTAGAGGATTCTATTGACGTATAGTCCAGAAGCGTAATCCTATTCCTGGAGTTTAAGTGCAAGAGGGGGAATCGAATACTTTGTGGTGCCAATTAAATAGTACATCTTGTCTTTTTGAATCCACGATGGTAGTGCGACTACCTCTCATCCTTGAAGTTCTTGAAAATATCCTTGAGGGTACGAAGCGATTCTTTTAGAATGTGACTTATCTGTTAGGTGTAAGCTTTTCGTGTACCATTTGTCTCGTTTTCACGAGTAGTTTTGCTTGACTGAAAAATGTTAGATGGATAAAAGAAGATGACGAAAGTTTGCGTAAAGGGGAAGTACGTTTTGAGAAGAAACTCTTTGGATCTGTGTGAGACGACCTTCCACCCCCCATCTTTCATGTTCCACTCACCTATCCCTTCTGGAGTCCTAGCTCCAAGCGAATGAAAGCACGGACCAGGACGTCACTTTTGCTTGTCTCCGATACCTGGTGTCGGAGAGACCTTTTCCGACGACCGACCCACCCCTCCCAGTCGCGTGTCAGTCCTCACTGACCATGGTTTCTGTCCCCTGATACGAAAGGGGCAAGTAGAGAATCGTGTGGCCAGGAAGGGTCCGAAGGATTTACGTCCTCGCGCGCGCGCGGACGCGCACTTGTGTTTGTGAGTGTGTGAGCCTGACCGCGCACGCGTTTCGGGAGAAGCTGTCGGGGCGGTTCGACGGGAAGGGGGAGCCGCCCGGTCAGTGGGTCCAGAGATTGTCCTTCTCCCGCCTCGGTTCTTTTTTTTAACGGAGGCTGGGAGCTCTAAAAGATGGGCGATTAAAAGGGTTAGTGGGTAACCCTTCTGACTAGGGCCGCTGGACTCTCGGAGGGGTTCTCCCGTCATGGTTGGTGTCGTGGCCGATTTGGGCAGTGCCCGGGGATTCGCGTTTCCCGAGGGTGATCTAGAGGGACGAGGCAGAGAGGTGGGTCGGGCAAAGGGGATTGTTTTGAGCGCTCTAAACGTTCTCCGGCTCGTTTTCGGGCTCACACCTGATCGCCCCTCCCTGCATTTCACCGGGCGGGGATGCTGAACGCGTACGAGTCGAACTCCGGAGTTTGCTTAGCGACTCCAGACAGGCGGGGGGGGTGGGGGGTGGCGATGCGCTCCTTCCTTCAGAGCGCTCCAATTTCGCGAAACTCTCGCGACCATCCTCCGCCAACGGCCTCCAAAAGAGGAACGGTCACTACCCCGACTCGGGGACCTAGGAGCGTCAGTCGGGACGAAACGGATAAGACCCAAGACGCAGACGAGAGACTCCTTCGACTTGTCCGCCCTCCTCAGAGAAGGGAACCCACGTATCCAGGGGCAACCGTCTCCGAAACTCAGGTTTGGTGGTGTCGACTGCCGACGCTCCCTAACTCTGGTCTCATTCACCTTAGTTAGGTCCCTCTGCTCGCCCGCATCGCTCAGCATGCGAAAGGAAGGGGAAAGCGTGGTGGAGAACTTGGTGGCCGACGGCAAAGGACCCGCGCCATGAAGGACAAGAGTCGAGACTCGTGGAGAAAGGCCTTGAGTCCACGTCTTTCAAGCTACTCTTCGGAACCGGGATTGGGCACACCTGTGTGGAGACAAGAGACAAAAGAAGGACGGATTGGGTGGACCGTCGAGTGGCAACCGCCCCGCCCCACCCCCACCAGACGTCCCTACCTTCTCACAAGGGAAAGTCCAAAGTTAAATGGAGAAACGTATCCTTGGTAAGGGAAAGAACTTTGGTGGGAAGTTCCTTATAATGAGAAGGATCAAGAGAAGCGCCTATTGGCTGACAGAAATTTGACAGGAGACTTCTTAGGAGGGAAAAAGAACCAAAAGTAGAGTGGAAATAGGCTAGAGTCTATTATCATGACCATAGGTAGGTCAACAGGTGTGAATCTTTGGGTTCCGAGTAGGAACTGACATAAAGGCGAACATGACGTGACACGACAAAGAAGAAAGTTTTGGTCTAAAGGGGTGGTAGGAGGAGGGGACCAATGGTAAGACTTTATGTCTAGACAAATACAGTTAGGAAAGAACTTTGAAAAAGTCATTGGAATTGGCGACTGTCTTAATTCAGGACAAACAATTCTTATAGTGCATCGCGGAAAATGACAGACAGGGTTAGGTAAAAATGGAAAAGACAAAATATAACGGTCATGGAGTTATAAGGAAGTGCGGTCTGACGACAAACAGGTTTGTGCGGTTCGTGAAAATGTCGAGAGACGGAAACATACACGACAAGGTAGACAGAACTTACGAAGGAGAAGGAAAAATATTTTGGAGGATAGTTTCAAATTAAGTATCTGGTAACAGAAGAGGCCGAGGGGGTCTACTATGACTATCGTGGTGACGAGAGGGTTTCGTGAACTTTGTCATAAAGATGTCTTGAAAAATCTAACATATTGTAATAAATAAGTTCATAGAACACGGTTAAACTCGAACTCAGACCTTAGTGTAGAATAAGTAGAAACATCGTTTTCAATTAAGTAACGAACCGTGTATCGTTCGTAATACACATAATTATATATGTACACATATAAATATTACACACACACGCACGAATCAACAAGTCACAGGTTGAGAATCATTGGGACACCAAATATCAGGGGGTCAAGAGGAGACAAAGACTTTAAAAGGTCCGTTCTTATGACCTCGTCTAACGGTAAAGGATGAGGTCCCCTTAGAAGGACTGGGTCCCTAAATTGGGTTCAGAGGACGTAACCGTTCACATAAGAAATGGTGACTCGGTGGACCCTTCGGGGTAAATATTATAGTTCATCCTCAGGAATCGTAGGAGTTTTTTACATCTTAAAATCTCGGTCTCTTTGGAATATATAATCAAATTTTTTACGACTGGTCAAAACTCATACTCCTTTAAGACATGGTGATTGTGTGTTCATTAACATAAAAATCATAGACAATCAACTCTAACACGTAGCACCGTGCTTTGATAATACGAAAATGTACTAAAACATAAAATAATCGACAGAGACAGATTATTTTTACTACCCTATATATCCATACTCTCCTTATAAATCTGATGTCTGGTACGAATCACGTACATGTAGACACGGTGGGAAGGTCACTAAGGAACGGGTATCCAATCTTTATTGACCAAATCCAATCTAATCGAAGAAGAATTTAACAGTATGAACAAACTTGTATATACATATACTTGAATATAAATCAGTGTTAAGGTTCCTTTGTACATTAACTTTTTTTATTTTGAAGTGGACACAGGAACAAAAGTTTAAGACAAAGAAGATTGAAATTTTTAAGTAAAAGAAGTTTTTCGACGAAGTATTTTGAGATTTACACAAGGAAGACAATAAAAGTTCCTGTCACTTTTTAAAAACACGAAAGTTTATGTCACTACACACACACATTTCACGTAAAATTTTCATGTATTAAATATTAAATGTACAAAGGAAGAACTAGAGGCATTTAAAGATTCCTTTGGTATTGATACGGAAAGTAAAAACATGGAGGTACCCACAGTCAATTATAAAAGATGTTTCATCGAAATCTCCGGAGACGGGCTTGTTATTTTTAAAAATTGGTTTGATCTAACAACTGTAAATATCTGTGTAGACACCATACAGTCACCAGTGTCATAAAGAGACACCAAGGTCGACATCCTATTACCTAAACACCTATTTTCTCTTTCTTCTTACTAAAATTAAAGAAATTTAAAAAGAATTGGTTTCAGATTTTCATTTGTCGACCGTCAAAGAAAGAACCCACCCACCACCAAAAATAGTCGTCGTCTTACAAGACTTGCGAGACGGTCCTCAGACTGACGTTTACAGAAACCAACCATCTCACCCGCTCTTACACGAATTGTACTTCCCCGCCCCCTGCCTCCCCTCATCCTGGTCCTTGACGAAATTTTTAAAAAATGGACGTCAGACTTGGATGGACATCTTCTATTACATTCATTCATGTGATCAATTCATACTGATCAATTCTGCGTGTGAATTTTTATCTATTTAATTCTTATAGAAAAATTAAATTTTGAACAGTCTCTTACCCTTTTGTTTAGAAGGAGGGTGACGTCAATGGTTGTTTTTCCCTCCTGAGCCCCTCCCTCTCTTCGTGTCTCCAAAGGTTTTTACAACGTTTCATTTACGTGTAATATTTTATAAATTTGAAAAGACACCAAAGTGTATGTCCTTTATTTGTACGTCTAAGAATCTTTAAAATACAGTGACAAATAGATTTCACGATTATTTTCATACGAAAATTAATGGACGAAAAATATTAGGGAATGGGACTTATCTTAACTCGAATGGACCACTCAGTCTACCATTTTTTAGACGGACGTTACGTCCTCTGGGTCCAAGCTAGGGATCCAAGCCTTCTAGGGGACCTCTTCCCCCTAAGGGGACCTTACCGGTGGTTGAGGTCATAAGAACGGACCTCTTAGGGTACCTGTCTACTCGGACCGTCCGACGTCAGGTACCCCAACGTTTCTCAGTCTGCGCTGACTCGTCGATTGTGAAAGGGACTTATTTATTCAAAAATATCAATGTTTTGTCTAAAATTTACATCAAGTAAAACTATCCTCATAAAGTAATACGTTAGATCTCTTAAAAAAAAAGTTCACCTACAATTAATATCAAAGTTTTTTGGATCAACCAGAACAATTTTTTGTTTTAAGTTGACTCATTTGAAACTTTTAGAAAAACCGAAACAAGTTGTTAAGTACTTGGTGCGTCGTGGGGTGGATCGTCTTTCCTCAAGATTCCTCGACATGTTTTACTCTGTGAAAATATCCTTTTCCTTGTTCCTTCAATATGATCGTTTTTCGTCCAACCGACACTGTTCCAGTAAAGGAAATCCCCTACCGTCCCTAGACAGTCCGTTTACTGGAGTATTACTAAGGACTAACTCACTAAATTCCAAGGTAAAGACCTTCTCCGGTCTTGATATTCAATTCAGAACCAAACCACTACACCCCGAATCGAAGTCAAGTCAAGTCAAGTCAGAGAGTCGGCACAGGTTGAGAAACGTTGGGGTACTTAGTGTCGTGCGGTCCGGAGGGACAGGCAGTGGTTGAGGGCCTCAAGTGAATCTGAGCGTAGGTAACTCAGTCACTACGGTGGGTCGGTAGAGTAGGAGACAGCAGGGGAAGAGAAGGACGGGGGTTAGTGAGGGTCGTAGTTTCAGAAAAGGTCACTCAGTTGAGAAACGTACTCCACCGGTTTCATGACCTCAAAGTCGAAATCGTAGTCAGGAAGGTTTCTTTAGGGTCCCGACTAGAGGAAATCTTACCTGACCAACCTAGAGGAACGTCAGGCTCCCTGAGAGTTCTCAGAAGAGGTTGTGGTGTCAAGTTTTCGTAGTTAAGAAACCGCGGGTCGGAAGAAGTGTCAGGTTGAGAGTGTAGGTATGTACTGATGACCTTTTTGGCATCGGAACTGATCTGCCTGGAATCAGCCGTTTCATTACAGTCTCATTCGCAGAAAATTAAAGTACCGACGTCAGTGGTAGACGTCACTAAAACCTCGGGGGTTTTTATTTCAGACTGTGACAAAGGAGACAAAGAGGTAGATAAAGGGTACCTCACTATCCTGGTCTACGGTACTAGAAACAAAAGACTTACAACTCGAAATGCGGTTGAAAAAGTGAGAGGAGAAAATGAGAGTAGTTCTCCGAAAAATCAAGGAGAAGTGAAAGACGGTATTCCCACTACAGTAGACGTATAGACTCCAATAACTATAAAGAGGGACGTTAGAACTAAGGTCGAACACGAAGAACGTCGGGTCGCAAAGAGTACTACATGAGACGTATATTCACTTTATTCGTCTCACTGTTATATGTCGGAACTGCATGAGGAAAAGGATAAACCTTGGTCAGACAACAAGGTACAGGTCAAGATTGACAACGAAGGACCGGACGTATGTCTAAAGAGTTCTCCGTCCAGTCCACCAGCCCATAAGGGTAGAGAAAGTCTTAAAAGGTGTCAAATAACACTAGGTGTGTCAGTTTCCGAAACCGTATCAGTTATTTCGTCTTTATCTACAAAAAGACCTTGAGAGAACGAAAAAGGTACTAGGTCGCCAGTACCACCTCTCCAAACTGTCTAACACCAGGTGACCTCTTCCCTTACCGTTTGGTGAAGTCATAAGAACGGAACTCTTGGGATACTTGTCATACTTTTCCGTTTTACTATCCTATGACTTTCTCTATGAGGGGTCCAGTCATCCACGGGTTATACGATGACCTCCAGTCACCTCTTTATTGAGGTCTTTCTTACTTCCCAACCCCGAATCGTATTCACTGAGGTAAACCACTAGGTAAACTACTAGTAAAAGTAGTAGAGTAAAAAAACAAAAATTGCCAGAAAGTCTAATTGAGACTACTGACCAATTTTATTCACGATCCGAAGAATACCAATACTCCATCCTATAATCTTTAAACAATAAAAAAGTAGAAGTAAATGTGAAGGTGAATAAAAGATGACGACCAAACGTCACGTCAAATACATTATAAAACCGTCTGAGTAACCACCTCATCGTAGTTCCTTAAAAACAAAAAGGTGGGTCCTGTGGTACCATCAAAAAAAAAAAAAAAAATGCCATCAAAAATATATCCATCTTCGTCCGTCTCGGGACCTCTCGGTAGAACCGACTACTTGTAGGGGATCTGACCCTAGTCTTCAAGAGAAAGACCATGAGCGAACCGAGGAAGGAACGACGTACCATGACAGTCAGTCGAGAAAAGACAAGTTCAGGACTCAGATAAAGAAGTAACTATTTTACCCCTATTGTCAATAGGGTTACTCGTTCTAAGTCATATTCCAACATAGGGAAGCCAAGTCTTTCGATGGTTGTCAACCTTAGATTGTCGACTCTGTCGAATGACTATCTATTTATCTAGGTCTTTATCGAGTCTTTGTATGGGTATGTAAATAACTCTTTTGTATGTTGACCACACCGTAATTTTAAAACTACCCCTCTTTGCATGACAGGTTTTTTACCCTTTACCCTGTTAAACAACAGAGGTACTCTTTTCCTTTTATATTAATCTATAGAAGGTGTGTATGTTTATTTGTCGTTTACTTGATTTCTATTTCCGTTTTGCAACCCCTATCCATTCTAAGAAATGACAGAATCGGTGGTCCCTTCGGGAATATAGAGGGACAGATTGGACAACAGTCCAACCATTGGGGTCTGTACGAATTGAAAAAGTATAAAGTCTTTCTTTCTAAATAGTAATAGACTTTTCTAACGTAGATCTAAGTCCCGAGACAAAGTCAAGTAGATGTCTAAGGAAACGGGTCTCTTAAGACTCTCGTATTGAAAACCCCTCTCCCGTCGAATGACTTAATGTGTGTCATATCC
Source organism: Capra ibex (assembly GCA_006410555.1). Lineage (NCBI taxonomy): Eukaryota > Metazoa > Chordata > Mammalia > Artiodactyla > Bovidae > Capra > Capra ibex. Next base: position 67,595,813 of record SJYO01018757.1, on the reverse strand, counting down.
ATTAGCCAGTGGACAGTGGAGTACGACACACCCTTGAAATCACGTAAAATAAACCTTTGTGTCGGATCGATAACAAACATCTACAGTACAATAACGTTTCGTATTCCTCCAAAGAAGACTATAATCAGGGTTATTACAGTAAATGTACAACCCTGGAGCCTGACAGTTCCAGGAGTATGGACTCAACAAGACAATTTAGTTCTATTTGTAGAGTTTAGAAAATGTCGAAAGAGATCTGAAACGAAAAAATAAAAGAAAGTTGTGGACAACGTTGGTCAATAAAAATGACATTCTGTAAAAAAAGACAAAAATTTACATTAAAATGAGATTTTTTAGACTACAAGATATCAATCACCTTAACTACCCTCTATACCTCTATATCCCCGAAGGGACCACCGAGTCTACCATTTCTTAGACGTTACATCTTCTGAGTCCAAGTCAGGGACCCAGTCTTTCACCGATTGGTGAGGTCATAAGAACGGACCTCTTAGGGTACCTGTCTCCTCGGACCTCCCGATGTCAGACACCCCAGTGTTTCTCAGTCTGCGTTGACTCGTTGATTGTGAGTGAGTATCTCTCTACTTTCATTTCACTTTCACTTCAGCGAGTCAGCACAGGCTGACAAACACTGGGACACCTGACATCGGGCGGTCCGAAGAGACAGGTACCCTAAGAGGACTGTTCTTATGACCTCACCCAACGGTAAAGGAAGAGGTCCCCTAGAAGGGTTGGGTCCCTAGCTTGGACCCAGAGGATGTAACGTCCGTCTGCGAAATAGGAGACTCGGTGGTCCCTTCCGGGGGTATCTCTATATCACTGGGGGTACATTTATTCTTTCGACATGACAACGGATCGAGACGACGACGACGACGACGACGATTCAGCGAAGTCAGCACAGGGTGAGACACACTGGGGTAGGGACCCTAAGAGATCCGTTCTTATGACCTCTTTCGACATGACAACGGATCGAGATTAAAATCCATTAAGGTCTTCCCGTTCCGGAACAACCTCCTGTAGAATCCATCTAAAATTACTGACAGGAAAGCACAAAATTGGATGTCATTCTTAACCAAGGAAATCACCGGGAAAACGACAACATAAAACTTCACGGGAATAGATTTAGAGGATTTAGAAACTTCTGTTTAGAAAACCAACAAAATAGATCTCTCTGTCTTCAACATAATTAAAGGTTGAATTAAGAATTTCTAGAGACCTTTACAGACCAGTATATCCCTTGTAAAATATTTAACCGTCAAAATAAAATAAAACTAATTTAGAAAAATAAGTCGAAACTTGGACAAATATTTTTGTCCTGTTATATGAGAGACGAAATCGACAACCCATGTTGGTTCTTATGACAAACTTAAAAAAAAGTAGAAATAAATTAAACGTTAAAACTTAGAAACGATCCATATTAGAATTACTTTCGGATGATTTTACCACCCTACACAACATAAAAGAAAGAAAATTTTACAATGTGTCAACCAAATAAATTTAGAGAACGACGTAAAAAGACATAGACTCCCCGATTGTTAATTGCTCAGGGTACATCATCATAGAATTTTTCTGGATATAAGACAGAAGGATTTGAACCACTTTTAGGAATTAATATCGGGAATTGAAACAAGATGTGTACTCAAAATTAAATTAACGATATCTAAACCGAATACTGTATCTTTGTAATGTTTCATTAAAATAAAAAACTCTTTTAGCATTTCCCACCGAGCACATAATTGTCTTTTATTCCGTTTTGTCATCTTTCTCTTTTTAAGTTCTCACTATTCAGTCTTACAATTTCAAAAACTCTCTAAAATTTTATTTTTAAAACAAAACTCCAGAGCCGTATAGTCAACTTCTTCGATTGATAACCGACACAATACAAAACAGAGGATCAAAAAGTCGAGGAAAATATGTAAAATCAATGACTAAAATTGTATAGTCTTCAAAGGGTATTACCGGTCACAACAAGATTCAATTGTGAAGGAAACGGTAAATGATTCCTTTCATGTTCTCAATCTTAATAATTCTTAAAAAGATACTCTTCGACTTCAAGGAGGTCTTCCTCCAACTAGGAAATCACATCGTACTGTGCATCTCCGGCGAAACCGACCAATCATCACATGCAAACACCTACCACAGACTCCAGTGGACTGGTTCGTCTCCGATCCTCCCCAGTATACCAGCCTCTGGACTGTCAGTGACTGACGTCTTACGTTTTATTATTTTACTGGAAAAAAGTGTTTACCGTTCTATCCCTAACGGGAGTGCTTCTCACGTTAAAGATATATTGTAAGTCAAGTCAACGAGTCAGAACAGGCTGAGAAACGTTGAGGCACCTGACGTCGACGGTCCGAAGGGACAGGTAGTGGTTGAGGGTCTCGAACGAGTTTGAGTGCAGGTAGCTCAGCCACTACGGTAGGTTGGTAGAGTAGGAGACAACAGGGGAAGAGGAGGACGGAAGTTACAAAGGGTCGTAGTCCCAGAAAAGGTCACTCAGTGAAGAAGGGTAGTCCACCGGTTTCATAACCTCAAAGTTGAAGTCGTAGTCAGGAAGGTCACTTATAAGTCCTAACTGACTAAACTAGTGGAACGTCAGGTTCAGTTCTCAGAAGAGATTGTGGTGTCAAGTTTTCGTAGTCAAGAAGTCACGCGATTTCTTAGGCGGATGTTATACCCTCGGCGTCCTCTGTACCCAAGCTAGGGATCCAACTCTCCTAGGGGACGTCTTCTCTTACCGTTGGGTGAGGTGATAAGAACGGACTTCTTAGGATACTTATCTCCTCAGATATATTGTATTTTACATAAATCACTTACATGTGAAAACAGGGGTGACATATAAGTCCCACAAAATTTATGTAAGACTAAAACAAGAGTTTGTATATATATATATATATTCATTTCATTCATTTCAGTGAGTCAGTACAGGTTGAGAAACACTGGGGCCCCTGACGTCGGGCGGTCCGAGGAGTCAGGTACCCTAAGAGGTCCGTTCTTATGACCTCACCCAACGGTAAAGAAAGAGGTCCCCTAGAAGGGTTGGGTCCCTAGCTTGGGTCCAGAGGGTGTGACCTCCGTCTGCGAAATTGGAGACTCGGTGGTCCCTTCGGGATACACACATATATATATATATGTATGTATATATACATATGTGTGTATATGTGTATATATATTACACATATATATTTGTGTATATACATATACATTATATATTAATATATATAAATATATACAACACATATTAAAAAACTTATAATATTTCAGTGAAAGTTCAAACAAGGTAGAATTGTCCTAGTTTTGGTGTACACAAGAATCTACCAAAAGTAGGACTCTGTCACTTGCTAAGTCATTGTTTATATCGAATTCGTATTACACACAATTTCACCTTGATCTTATTCTAACTATACGGTCGAAAGAAAACTTAGACAAAAAGTAAAAATTGGGACACATAAGGAAATCTTTACTCAACGTGGTAACTCTTCCGCGAACGACTACGATTTCGGGAACAACTTTCCAACTCTCTGGTACTGCTACGTCGTCTTAGAAACTAACTCGTTTGGTGCCGAGAGTTGTTCGCTCATCTCCGATACTTCGTCCAAACTAAAAAAAAAGGGGACAACTAAGATAAAAATTTTCTGGCAGTGACTGTAAATACACAACGAAAATAATGTTTGAAGACGAATTGATCATAAAATAAAAATTACAAAAGACTTCAAATTTTCATCGAACTGAACATACAAAATCAAATGAAATCTAACTTTATATTAAAACAGTTCCAGTTGACTGTACATACATACATATATATATAGAAGATTTTGGTATCTAAACTAGAGAATTAAAGGATGTCACTACGTCTAAACTCAAACCTTTCATGTACTTAAAAAAATCCAGATTTATGTAAACTGTTTCCACTCTATTATAGAAAATGATTATCACTGTGTAAGAAACAAGACGGAGGATAAAAATATTACATATTTATAAAAATACTCTTATAAAACCACCACGACAAATTATTATTTTATCAAAAACTTCTACTACGTTTCGTTATAGAACAAAAGCGGAAAACGCCAATGACGTAAACACACACACACACACACACACACGAGTCAGCACAGGTTGAGAAACGCTGTGGTACCTGATATTGGGTGGTCCGAGGAGACAGGCACCCTAAAACATCCGTTCTTATGACCTCACCCAACGGTAAAGGATGAGGTCCCCTAGAAGGGTTGGGTCCTTAACTTGAACGTAAAGGACGTAACCGTCCACCTAAGAAATGGTGACTCGGTGGACTCTTCGGGATAAGCAAATATGAACGATGGAATTCCTTACTTTTCCCGAAGTGAAGAACAATAGGAATGGTAACACATATTCTCGAAAGGTCACCCGACACTTCAACTTGATGATAAAATTCGGGAGAAGACTAAAATTGAAATTCAATTCTAAAATTGAAATTCTCTTGATATCTTAGAGACTTTGATACTACCTTTAGTGACATCCTTTTATATATAAATATCGAATCAGAGTACTTCGTGGAGAGAAAACATTTTCCTCTGTCGTTGGACCCCCATGACTAAAATTGTTTCAACGACTTTTTCACTTCGTTCAAATGGATAACCTAATCGGCTTTTCAAGTACACCTGAAAAGGTACTGTAGAATACCCTTTCGGATTTGAAAAACCGGTCGGGGTATAAAACAAAACGTCAAGACGACGGGATTTGTGCAATGTATGGAGGGACAGATCGAACTGAGTACGTAAGGTCACTTATATGTACAGAACATAACTCAACATTTTTTCCGCCCCCCCAACTGTTGGTCTCAATTCTTGGTATGGCATTTTAAATGGGATAAAATTTTAAAAAAACCGACGTGGTGTACCGTACGACCTAGAATCAAGGGGTTGGTGTTTTGCTTGGGTGTAGACGACCTTCGTACCTCAAAATTGGTGACCCGGTGGTTCCTTCAGGGGAAGTCAAGTGGGAAAACTTCCCACGCCAACTAACTTAAAATCATATAAGTGTACGAGACGTTGGTATTAGTGACAATTAAAATCTTGTGAAGTAATGGGTATTTCGACGAGGGAGTCAGAGGGAAAGGGACTAAGGACCGTTGGTACTTAGACAGTCAGATATCCAAACGGACAAAATTTGTATAGCATACTTACCTTATCATGGTATACACTGAATGACACTGACAAAAAAATTCAAAAGTCAAAGTAGACACAAGATAATACATAGTCATGAAGTAAGGAAAAATAACGATTTACAATTATTATAAGTAACATTCCTATATTGTGGAACACAAAGAGATAAGTAACCAACTACTTGTAAACCTAACAAAAAGAAGACCCCGTCAATACATATTATGACGACACTTATGAACATATATGTAAAGATACACCTGTAGACAAAAGTCAAAAGAACCCATATATGGATCGACATCTTATCTTCCCAGAATATGGAGACACAAATTGAAAAACCCCTAGACGGACAGACAAAAGGTTTTGTCGATACAGTAAAATGTAAGGGTAGTTGTTATATATCCACTATCGTTAAAGACGTGTAGGAGACAATTTGAGTAATAATAATGAACAAAAAACTACTTCCAGTAGGATCACCGACAGTACACGATAGGGGAACAATGTAACTCGACACAAAGGAATTACTGATTACTACAATTCATAGAAAGTACACAAATAACTGGTAAACACATAGTAGAAATCTCTTTACAGAGAAGTTTAGGAAACGGGTAAAAGAAGTCGAAATAACTCTATATGAACTACATGTTGTAACACATTCAAATTCTATATGTTATGTGTACATATATAACACCTTAGTAATGGATGATTAGTACTCCAATCAATTATGAAGACAGTGGAGTGTATTAATACATTAATGACATATACCACTCTTATAAATTCTACATAAGAGAACAGTTTAAGGTTTATATATTATATCATAACAATTGAAATTTGTGGTACTACAGGTAACGTAGGAGTCTTGAATCAGTAAACGGGTAAAAAATTAACCCAAGAAAAAGAAAAATAACAACTCGACATTCTTAAGGAATACTTTATATGTGTATATATATGTGTATATATTCTATTGCATAAAAGTTTATATGAGAGAATGCAGAACTTTTTTTAGAAAAGTAATCATAGTTCTTCTTTAAGTTCTTGAATTACTTCAACGTTCTGTAGCCGGTGCCAGGTGTAATCAATACCCTTAGGTCGTTCTTTTGTCTGTTTAGTCTCTTAACGTTGTCCTCTTGTTTCCGTTCGATATAATAGTGACTAATATCGTATAGTTTTCACTCGAAATTAGAGGTTAACGTGATAACTTAAACCTAGTCAATTATAAAAAATTTACCCTTTTATCGGTCAATTTCAATGAAAGCGATCAGGTAATACGAAGTTAATGTATATAAAGAGAAATAGGATAGGATGTATACTTACGAACAGGTGGAATGAACCTTAGTAGAATCCGAGAGTGGAAGTTATAGGTAAACATGGTGAATTTAATAATGTACACTTTATTGAGTCAAAGTAAGAGACGTCAGGGAACGAATCCACAAATATCAGAGGCCGGACTTCATAAGAGTAACCAGAGGAACTAAAGTCAGAGAAAGGCGAGGTCAGGTAGAAGTCGTGTCAGTAGTCTGACTAAAATGTTTTTGTATAGACCAGTACAACAAGAAAACGAATTCTTGGTAGTGACATGACAAAGGAATAGGTCTCCGGAAGTTTCAACTGAGATTCGGAAGAAAAAGCATAAGAAGGGTATGGAGGGAAGAGGTACTCTGGAAACGAGAACGGTGGGACTTGTCCAAGGGCTTGTATGGTAGGTGAAAGTACGGAGGGACGAATCTGACGGGCCAGGAAATAAAAAGTTGACTTCCTTACATGTAAGTAGAGTGATGATATGAAGACACTTCGGAGGTGGTTAAAAGGGAGTGTCTGAAAAATATACAAATATACAAAATCCCATCTCAAGGTGAGACGTGAATGGTGTGACAAAATATTAATACAAAACAAAAGAGGTGATTTGAGACTTTAAATACCGGAAAACCATAAGGATTATATCTCGTACTAGACTGGGAGTCAACAACAAGTCATCAACAATTTTACTAAGATTTTTTTTTACTCGAATTTTACCAATAAAACTTTTGATTATTTCCTGAGGTAAACCACAGGAAATAAAGGTATACCGATCTAAAAACATGGAGTATAAAAGAAATACTTTATGGGGGAAATATTCAACGAAAAATTTTTTATACTACACCTTCTCTTATGTAATACGTAAAATTTGAGTTCAAATTTATTTTATATGACAATGAGAACTATCTTAATGCATGTAGGGACCTTCTTGTAGTTAGACGGAACCTTGAATATTACTCGTTCATAGCTCTCGTTTACAAATCTAACGATTACCGATCGTTTTTTCTACTAGGTCCTTATTATTACTTCAATTTTCTCGTTGTGTGATTCCATTAGGGTAAGACATTTATATTAAACTTTTTTCTTGTTAGTTAATTGAACATAAGTCTAAAAATTTTTTAGTGTCCACAGAATGTACTATAACTTATAAAGAGAAAGACTGTAAAAGAAGATAAGGAATAAAAAAAGTACAATACACAGTAAAAGACAAACTAAATCAGAAGTTTGAAGGTAAGAAGGGATCATCGAATTTTATACATAATTTTTCATTTGTAATAAACCCTTTATTTCCATTCAGATAAGTTAAGTTTAATAAGTTTTAATATTACAATGGACGAAGTTTCTTTATAAAGAAGATTGAACATATAACCATATACAACGTTTTCACTTTTAATTTACGGGGTTTTAGAAATATTTTTGGGCTTTTGTCGACTTCAATCTAAACAAAAATTCTGACAGAAGACTTACTCCGATTAAGTAGGTCTGATATCTATGAGGACTAATAATTACCTTCGTGCTTCCCCACCCCCCTCCTTTTCTTTGTTATATGATATATATAACGGAAGGGTGGGTAGGGTAGGAGGTAGTGTATGGTGAGTTGTTGTAAAAATCTCTGTCTCGACTTGACCGATCTTTAGTTGCAACAAAGACGACAAGTAGAATGATCAACACTAGGGGCACAAACGATCGTCGACGACACTTTTCTATCGTATCAGGAAATGGTAAATGTAAAATAAAATTTGACTAAAAATCTTATCTAACACTAATGTTCCGGCAATAGAGATAACCTATTACTACTCGATAAAAAATAATCAATATTACTCACAATAAATTCTTCCTAACTGACAATATTATATAAAAATAGAAAGAATTAATAATTTTGTGAAAAATCTAAGAAATTTTATAAGGTAGAACCACGAAAATCCATAGAAAATAATAAGATGATTTTTATTTATAGATCATTTAACGAAATTGTACATTTAAGTTGAAAGGTATAATTCCTTCAATCATTATCGAGAACACAGTTTGTCATATTATTATTCAATTGTTTACATCAAAATTATAATAGATTAATACGATAAATAGAGGATTGGTTTTCCTTGGAACCTATCAGTTCACCGTTAGAAAACTCATATTTTACATAGATAACAATTATAGTAATATTTTTGTAAAATAAAACTTATACATTAAATTCTCCAAAAAAATTCCATGCTTATACTTGACTGAATTTTAATAACCATTTTATTCATACAAGAACTCTGTAAGGTTTTCCGGGAACACAAATTGTTGGATTGTTTAAAAAATTCTAGACGTCTCTTATGAGACCGTTCGTTCACGAATTCTTATTCTATGACTTCCATTGATCAGGGAACACCATCGTCGATACAGTCTTCGTTTACAAAAGATTCTGTGTAATCTAAAATGGTAAGTAATGTCGACAAAATAATTAATCGTTCAGTTTGTACAGAATTCTATCGACATTCGGTAAGAAAAAGTAATACGTCTACTTTAAGAAGAAGATTCACGACTAAGAACGGAAGGTACTTTATTGTCAAACCAATGAACAATAATTAAGATTGATTATGTATAATTACAAACACTAAAACTAAAAAGGGTTTTTCCTCTACGAAACTAAGTTTGTTTATAAATAATTGTGAACGTGACCGAATCAATAGTATTACTCTACTTACTGATTCAAAATAATAAGATGGTATCCTGGAAAGTTACGTAACCCTCTATGTCTATGTTTGTACTAATAGATTGTATTCCATCCTACACTACTTAGGATTTATCTCTGGACCTAATAATGACCTCACGATCTCCTTCGTTCAAATCAAGAGTGCTCCTCTTAGACCCTTTCACCGTTCCTTTCGATCGTTTAGGTACATTTAGATCGGAGCTTAATTAAACCCCCGAATTGTTCGTCTTTACCCACTCGTCTCTTTGAACGTGCTCTTCATACTCGAAGGTCTTATACAAATTCATGATCACGAGACTATGTGGATTTGCGTTTTTATTAAAATATTGTGTAAAAACCCATTTTGTGTCTCAATGTGAATTGTCGTAAAACCTTATTCTCCGAGACAACTCTGATGACATTGTCTTAAGACGGGAGTGGATCTTCAAAAACTCGTGTGTAAATTTTCGGTTATTTTTCAAACTCCTCTTGAGTAAAAGTAAGTTTGTGAGTAAAAATGTAATAAAAACTTGATGATGGAAAAACCTTTAGAATTTTTTTGTTTGTAAAGGTTGTCAACCGATTGAGCGTACTTGATTGTGAGTAAGTCAAAACTTTAATGCCTATAACAGGCATAATTGTAATATTACTGAGACATGATGTCTAACTGTACCACGTAGCATTGTCGAGGCTTCCTAAGAAGGAACCACGTAGAGCTGTGTAGGAACTTCGTGGAGTTGTACCTGACCTCTCCTCCGTGAACCTTCGTTTAGTCTTACATGTGATTTATTTTGTCAGTTGAAACCCCCACACCTAGCCCCCCCCGTAAATTTTTCAAGAAAATGTAACTTAAGAGGGTTTAATTTAGTCGTTTATTTACTTTAACGAAAATTTTTTGTGATACGAAAACTATCGGAACGTTTTTATGAGTCACATCTTTGAAATTTAGACAGTACTTAAGCGACATATACGTAATATGTATCGGACAATCCATTAACATCCGAAATTTCCAAGAAATCCGGTCGGAAAGTAAAACAACAAGATCAATTGACATCGACGTTTTAAAATCCTGCGAAGTTTACCAACAGGAAAAAGACCTGTAGTTTCTGTAAAAGAACTGTCATTAAAATTAGACTGAAACATTTTTAAAACAAGTCAGTTTGTTAATTTACTTGACAAAATTAAGTCTAAAAGGTATCAAATATCAGGAAATTAAACGTAAGTGTTATTTTATTTTAATGGAAAAAATCCACATTGTTAATTCATATCATCGTCGGAGAGGTAACACAGACAACACAAAACAGAAGAAAAGGAGCTTACGATAAAGTGCTCTCACGTTTCTAAAACAACGATCGTGAAGAACGAAAATTTTGTAAAACTTTCGTGTCTAGAACGGGATAACACGGAAAATTCTCTAACATATAAAGGGATTTCTAGAATAACATTATTCACCTAGTAGGTCCTTGGTCCGGACATTTTTATGGGAGGACAAACATAACTCCAAAAAAAGGAATACGACCAAAACAATCTTGTCTGACATGACTTTTTACATCAAAGAACAAAAGAAGGTAACATCTCCGTTTACTAATAAGCAAAGGAACATCAACGGTATTCTGTAGTTTAGTATTTGACTCTTTCGACAACCATAAGTTTTAAAAATGAGTAATAGGAATAGACTGAACGACGACGTCAATGGACATGAACTGAACGAAAATTTGCAATCCGAGGGAAATATCATCCTCCCTAACATTAAAAAAAAATTAACAATATCCTGTACTGTCAACAAACAGAACTATCGTAAGAATGGTAGTATCAGACTAGGTCTCGACAGATTATCTTGAAAGACGTCACTACCTTTACAAGAAATAGACACGATAAGTTTAACCTTCGGTGGTCGGTGTACACCGATAATTTACAGTCGTCACGTTGACTCCCCGACTTAACAATTATAGAATTTTACATAAACTGAAGGTCATTAAAGTTAAATTTATCGTGACATGACTTGTCACATTAAATAAAACCGAAGAAAGACACATGATCCAAACATATCTAATACAATTTTATTATATTCCTAGACATAAAAACAATGAATTCTATAATTTGAACACCAAACGATTTCTATAAGGATAAACAACAGACAAACTTATAAATATCAGGAAGGTGTCAAATGATCAAAACATCCAAAACTCCCCAGAACAAGTTTAGGAAAAAGGTTTATCTCATATATGTTGATAAATTCTCTGACTTACAAATACACCCTTTGACAGTTGAAGATATAAATTCAAAACCGGAATCACATTGTTTCATTGGGAGTCAACGGCCACTCGTTGTATCCTATATAAATATTTAGTACTTCTGAAGTCCTTCCTTATCTATGACGTATATATAGAAAGGGTAATCAAACCAGTACCCCGTACATCCATGCTTTTTCTTTTACAACGAATAGTAAATACCACTCTCCTTACACTTTACTCATAACAAGGACAAACACCCAAATCTATAGAACACGACGAATAGGAATTAGGATCAGGATTGTCTTTAGACCGAAGTGTTCCTGTAAATAGAAGTCAGTTGTCAGAACATTTATAGACAAACTATATAATGTAAATACATTTCCATAATTGTAAGTATAGTTCATCATTACATCTAAAGTATTTTTCTCCGAAAAATTTTTTACAAAGTAACTAAATGTCGAAGGTAGAGGAAAAAAACATCCTTAATGTTCGTGTACAACTGGTCTATTGACTTTACCGTCGTCATTACTCCTTTCGGTAACTTTAACTACTCGTTGTCCCAACGTTCCTTGTCCTTGCTTATAAAGTTGAACTTCATTCAAAATTTAACGTGTACAGCCACTTTTGATAAACATGTTTCTAAATACGGTCTTTTATAGAGAGTAAAAATTTATAAATGAAAGACCCTACGATCATTACAAGAAAAAGGATTAGACCCATGATCAATAAACCCACTTATTACGTTCTGGTAAATATATCATTACATCCTCAGATTCTAGTCATCTTTTGAATGTGGTCAGTAACTCTTTTAACTGAAAGAAAACTAGGACACAACGAAGACAATGGTCCACTTGTCGTGAGAACGGACCTTTTAGGGTACCCGCCTCCTCGGACCTTCCGACGTCAGGTACCCCAGCGACTCCCAGCCTGTGCTGACTCGCTGAAGTGAAAGTGAAAAGTGAAAAGTGAAGGTACGTAACCTCTTCCTTTACCGTTGGGTGAGGTCACAAGAACGGACCTCTTAGGGTCCCTACCCCCTCGGACCACCCGACGGCAGATACCCCAGTGTGTCTCAGCCTGTGCTGACTTCACTGAATCGTCATCGTCATTAAACAATTTGATAGAGATAAAATAGTCTCTAGTGTTACTACGTCCCCCTTCCAAAAAAATTAGGTGTTTATTATAAGAAACCGGTGAACATAAAAAGATCCCCTATATTTTTGAAAGAATGGTAGACTACCGAGTCTACCATTTTTTAGGTGGACGTTACGTCCTCTGAACCTAAGTTAGGGACCCAGCCTTCTAGGTGACCTTTTCCCTTACTGTTGGGTGAGGTCATAAGAACGGACCTTTTAGGGTACCTGTCTCTCGGACCTCCCGATGTCAGGTACCCCAGCGTTTCTTAGTCTGTGTTGACTCGTTGATTGTGAAGTGTATTTTCGAAAATAGCGTAGACAGGAAATAAAACATCAGCGTTTTCGTGTTCAGTAACAAATTATCGAATTTAACCATCTTCTCCACTGGAAATATTAAAATTTTGGAAGTAAAACTTTAGTACCACCTCTTTAATCAATGTCCCCTGGTTTTTACTAAAAAGATTGACATGTTTCAAGAGAGTAAGAAACATTGATTCCATTCGTTTGAACGAGTCATTTTCCGGTCTATTATTTAGAAAAGTCAAAACTTTTGGTCCGTCAGAGACAATATCCATGAGTCGAGACGGTGACTTTGCTTTTTGGTCGGTATGTGTGTGTTATATTCTAACCTGAGTTGACACAAGGTCATGTCACATTAAATGTTATTATCCGGAGTTAAGGCCGGTATCAAACGACTACGGACGAAATATGGTAACTTTGAATCTTTCATTCTGGTTTCTGTTCCGACATCTTTTATTTAATACTATCAATAAGAATTTTAAAGAGTGTCATCAAGTCAGCGAGTCAGTACAGGTTGAGAAACGTTGGGGTACCTGAATGTCATTGAGTAGATCTTCTATTCCCGTTTCAGCAAATGATCACGAGTTAAACCAGCGAATGAAAGGAAGAATTTGTCGTGTTATATAAGTCGGTCGGACGACGACAATTTAGGAGTGTTCATTTCGTTTGGTCCGAACGGGACGTAAGGTACGATAGTACCTTTTATTATTTTCATCATTTCATGATTCTCCACAATCGGGGTCCCATAATAAGTGTCTGAAAGACTCAAATGTGTTTATTTTTAGATCTACAATAAAAGAAGTAGATACAACAACAAATCAGTGAGCCAACACAGACTGTGAATACTCTGGGGTACTTGACACCGGGTGGTCCGAGTAAATAGGTACCTTAAGGGGTCCGTTCTTATGACCTCACCCAACGGTAAATGGTGAGGTCTCCTAGAAGGGCTGGGTCCCAAGTTTTGGGTGCAAAGGACGTAACGTCCGTCTAAGAAATGGTGACTCGGTGGTCCTCTCGAGGAGAAGTAGATATATATGACACAATATTTTATTCCGTCAAAGACTTCAAGACATTAACTTCGACGTATTTATTTTTCGGAAGTGTCACCACCTTCTGTGACTTGTGCACAAGAGACCTAAGTTCAACCATTTCCGTATATAGTAAATTATGTCCCAAGGGACTGGAGGTTCTAGGTGACGGACTAATTGACTCCACCTCGACTACATTATTATTATCTTTATTTCCCGGGTTATTTACATTACGTGAACTTAGTAGGACTTTGGTTGAGGAAGGGAGGGTGGGTGGCGGAGGTCGGATACCTTTTTAACAGAAGGTACTCTGACCAGGGACAACCGTTCTTCCAACCCCTGGGTGACTAAATTATGTAAAGACGGTTAATGTCATGAACGAAAACAAATAGTATAGAAGTATACAAACCAAAAAGAATTCCATGTAAAAATTATAATATCGGTGACACGACTGACGAAGAAAAACAAACGAAAGAATATCGTTCTTTTATTTCCGAACTCTCTTTAAGAAGTTTATTGAGCTCTTAGTAAAAACTTGGAATCCTTTCTCCTACACAGTCTTTCATGTAGAAACAGTCGCAATCATTGGTCATCACTGGAGTCAGACTCCTTCTCGACTTCTCGAAAAATTCAGACACTTGAAGAATGTTCCAAGGTTGTGTGAGTGACCCTGACCGAACAATTCACTTACTTAATTGTCGTTTTAGGTAGAGTTCAATGGGAAACAAAACAAAACAAAAAAGATATTATACATGGCACGTGACCGTTCCTGTAAATTTTCTATCGTTACTTTTTTATGTATCAATTACCAGTATCTGAAATAAGGTTTTATATTAACTTTTCGTCTTTAATTTGGAAACAATTAACCACTTGTTCTAAAAACATTAAAAATATTAATGTTTTAAACTTAATATTCTTAAAACATTAAGACGGTTAATTTACATTAACCGTTTTAATTTCTAAAAGTGTCGTTGATGACTTGCATTGTTCTCGAAAGTCGCCACGACAACCGAAAGCCAACTGTAATTCTATGTGTACTTATAAGGGCTGTTTACAGAACCTTAAGTATTTTTTATAGGGTTAAAATTATATGTCTAAAACGGTGTCATAACACTCACCTTTTTAGCAGTATGATTTAATAAAAGAAGGATAAACCACTTTCAATTGTTTATCGAATACATGGTACTCTGAAGTCGAAATTACTAACGGACAGATGGAAGAGTAATTAAATTTAAAAACAGTTTGTTTCAAGTCAAATTTTCCGACAATCCTTACAAAATATACGTGGTATTTATTTTGTCCATTAAATTAAACTCGAGTAAATAGTATTATTACTCGACTGTTAACAGGTACTGAACGAATTCATGTACTCTATAGTAAAGTCCTTACTTTCTCTTCCTTATGATGAAAGATTCTTTCTTCTCGAATATTCTCTGTATAAATCATCCAATTTGATGAAGAAACTTTTTCAAAACCGAGGTTTAGTCATTACTTCTACTCTAAAAAGAGAAGAGACCAACCAGAAATTCCTATAATACGTCGAGTAAATCGTTTGTCAACCTTACAAACTATGTCGGTCGATCCACACCATTAAAGTGTCATTTAACCCTTAACGAGACGGAGTCTTGACAAAAAAATTTCATTAATGAGAATTCTCTATGTCTTTGTCATTTAATTTTAATTTTTAAAAAAAACGATCCAGGTTTCGAGGTAGACCAAAAGTATTTGCATTCGTTTTCCATAAAGAACATTAGAAAGTCAGTTTCCCAACCCCTCACGGTCCCCTCCTCCCCTTTAGACCTAAATAGTCATAAACAAAACGAAAAATGTTTTACATACAGATTATATATTCAAAAATTTTCGGTGATCTTTATCTTTACACGACTGTAGTTAGTTTTAGATTTAAAAAGTATAAAACACCACTAATATCTTCTTTTTCATCCTTACAGTATGATAGTTTATATGACATGAGTAAATATAACTTATATATAATTTTATACGTACTATCTTGTAAGATGAAACCTCATATATTAAACAATTTAATTATTAGTGTACCATTGAAAATACATATTAAAGTATATACCATTTTAATTTTTGACGAAAAGTGAAGTCTTAAAAAAATAGAATTCAAACCTTATCAACTCCCCTGACTAACTTATCTTTTACCCGGGTTTGTAATTTGTCTAAATAAAAGAGTAAGTCTCCGGAACTAACCATAAAACATTTGTTCATTATTTAAAATAAAAATTTGAAAAGATAACCAAAAACCCTTTCATAGGAAATTAAACTACCGTGTAAGTATCTCAAAAATAGGGTTCAGTCTTAATTTTAATCGATGTGTTAACTTTAATTCAGACTCCGTTAAACAACCCCGTCGAGATAATATTTTTAATGAACTGTTTATTAATAAAAATATTTGTTTATCCAACTTAATTAAATAAGAACCAGAAGAATGAACCTATAATAAAATTCTTGAACCACAAATTTTTGTACATGAAATAATATATCGTTGTCACAAGATAGGGTATGAAAAAAAAAATTTCATTTTGGGAATTTAAATACAGACTCTGACACATGACGATCCTTGGATAAAATAGTTATTTCTACTCATTAATTTTAACCATACCAGAGGTTCAATTAAACCTTTGTTATGAATGTAAATAAGAATGAACATCCATAAAAAAAATTCCGACAAACAAATAGGAAGTCAAGTCAAGTCAGCGAGTCAGCTCAGGTTAAGAAACGCTGGGGTACTTAGCGTCGTGAGGTCCGGAGGGACAGGTAGTGGTCGAGGGTGTCAAGTGAGTCTGAGTGCAGGTAGCTCAGTCACTACGGTAGGTCGGTAGAGTAGGAGACGACAGGGGAAGAGGACGACGGGGGTTAGGGAGGGTCGTAGTCTCAGAAAGGGTTACTCAGTCCAGAAGCGTACTCCACCGGTTTCATGACCTCAAAGTCGAAATCGTAGTAAGGAAGGTTTCTTTAGGGTCCCGACTAGAGGAAGTCTTACCTGACCAACCTAGAGGAACGTCAGGTTCCCTAAGAGTTCTCAGAAGAGGTTGTGGTGTCAAGTCTTCATAGTTAAGAAGACGTGAGTCGGAAGAAGTGTCAGGTTGAGAGTGTAGGTATGTACTGGTGACCTTTTTGGTATCGGAACTGATCTACCTGGAATCAGCCGTTTCATTACAGAGACGAAAACTTATATGATAGATCCAACCAGTATTGAAAAGAAGGTTCCTCATTCGTAGAAAATTAAAGTACCGACGTCAGTGGTAGACGTCACTAAAACCTCGGGTTCTTTTATTTCAGACTGTGAGAAAGGTGACAACGGGGTAGATAAAGGGTACTTCACTACTCTGGTCTACGGTAATAGAGGCAAAAGACTTACAACTCGAAATTCGGTTGAAAAAGTGAGAGGTGAAAGTAGTTCTCCGAAAAATCAAGGAGAAGTGAAAGACGGTATTCCCACCACAGTAGACGTATAGACTCCAATAACTATGAAGAGGGTCGTTAGAACTAAGGTCGAACACAAAGAAGGTCAGGTCGCAAAGAGTACTACATGAGACGTATATTCAATTTATTCGTCCCACTGTTATATGTCGGAACTGTATGAGGAAAAGGATAAACCTTGATCAGACAATAAGGTACAGGTCAAGATTGACGACGAAGGACTGGACTTATGTCTAAAGAGTTCTCCGTCTAGTCCACCAGACCATAAGGGTGTTTTAATCATGAACCGTTGTCGAAGATCGACATAAGGAATCCTTGACCGGTCGTTGAACAACGACTAAGACGTCTGGAAACCTAGTAGACATCACCCAAATTTTCACAGAAGGTCACTATACAGGCCCATGATTGACGAGATGGATACCTACACTCGTATAAACGTCTATGTCAGAAATGTCCAAATTCCTAGAGTCCTATTCTAGGAGGACCTATAACATACCTAGGATCTAGGTTACTGATCACAGGAATATCCTTTTCTTCTCTAAACTTTGAGTGTTCCTCTTTCAGTGTACTTCTGTCTCCGTCTCCCAATACGTGTAGTTCCTTTGAATTCAAAATACTCCACGACGGTCTTCGAACCTTTCTCCGTACCTTACTGGAGTAGAGGGAGTCCGGGAGGTTTTCCCTAGTCGGGACGAACTAGGGTCCGAAGACCGGAACTAAAAGTCTTGAGACTCTCTTACATAAAGACAATTCGAAGGGTGGGTCGGACATGGTCGGACATCATTCAACAGTGACGTCTGAATTCTTTACTTATATAGTAGATAATAAATAGTAGATAGGTGGTACAATAAAACATTTTCCCTATGTTAAGACTTTTTGATGAATACATGTCCGAGTGTCTATTTTACAAAAGACGAATTTAACTATAAGAAATTGTAGTTCTATAGAAGGTTTTACAACACAAGGATTTGACTGATATTACTTACCTTCTAGTGTCTAGGAATTAAACACCACTGATGATGGAAAAAACTGAAAGTCTCATTTTGTTCGTATGTTAAAAATCACTTGACAACTACTTCTTCTTAAAGATTAACCACAAACTCCCCTGCAAAGGAAATTGAGTGACCGACGTCGAGTGAGAGGAAACAAAAGAAGAAACACTAAAGAATTTTAATCTCTTGGTGTCCCGAGCCAAGAATAAGGACAAGACTTAGATTGAGTGAAGGAACGATAGAGTAGGTCAGAACACTGAAATTCATGGTGGATATACGATCTACTGAGGGTTTAAATGTCGAGAGTAATCTGGAGTAATTAAGATCTGAGGAGGTTGACACTGATTCTCTTTATAGTTTGAATTCTACAGGTTTCGACTTAAGGGGACGACTGAGAGTCTAGAGAGTCAACTACTGTTGAGGTAGAAAGGTTGAGCATCTCGGGTTTAGGAACCACCGTAGAAACTGAGGTGCAGAATTTAGAACGTGGTTCAAGTAGTTGTTTAGGACAGCTTAGAGGGAAGATTTATGCTAACTGGGAACTTGGTGTTACCCCAAATCATCACGACTAAGATGTGTCAACTTGTAGACTCATATTGTCTCAGTCGGGAGATATAGGTCACAAGGAGGCATAACACTCCCAGACTTAGACACCCAGTTGGTTGGTACCTACTACATAACGACATCATAAATGATAACCTTTTTTTTTTAGGTAAGTTTGGACAATAAGTTCCCAGTTGACACATAGTCTTCGAATGGTAAAGAGTTGTAGTGGTGACGAAGGTGACCGATTTCGGTGTAATGCTATTACTAACTCAATTTGACGCAAGTTGGTTTTATGTTGTCCTTTTCTCAATTTAAATCAAAAAATTATTATATTTAATAACTATGGATAAGTTACTCCAAATAATGTATGACACCGAACTAAGATTGTTGTCCTTCTTTTTTTATACACGGATTTAAACGTATTCTTCGAATTATGATTTAACGTGTATTTTGTTGATTCAGGTACCCCAACGTTTCTCCGTCTGTGTTGACTCGTTGACTTGATTTGACTGACTTTTTAGTTTACGTACCCTCTTTACAGGTCTTCGTTTATTGTAGTTATAAGATTGTTTAATAAGATAACAATTGTATGAGATCGGTTGATTTAAGAAATTGGATGTTTGGTCATAAAACATTGGTAGTAACCCATTTACGTAATATTAAAAAAGTTGATAAAGGGAATAACCACAAATAAGTCTAACAAACGTCAAAAACAATTTTGTTTACGACGTAATTTGTAAATATAATTTTTTTTTGTATATATATATCCGAAAACGTGACATTACAGACCATATATTTAAGGGTCTCCAAACAATCTAATACAAGTGAAAACAATAAACAAAAAGTGTATTTCCCTTTTCTTGACATGTACCATTTTTTAGGTTGTGTACCTTTTATATTTTAAATCTCATCAGTTGGAGTAGGATTTTGGGTACAGATCATTCAACGGAACTAAAAAGCGGAACCAAAAAGAAAAGTCAATTACTATAGGGAACATTCAGAAAAAGGTGTACTCATTTTCCCTTTCTCATTCCGGTGACATCTCATTGGTTTTTGGAAGTCTTTTAAGCGATATAACTTTAGTTATAGTTACCTATCCTAACACGGATTTTATTTTTACGTGACTAGAACTTTGTGTCCCGGATGAAGAACTCATAGTCATCCGATGTAAACTCAAAAGATTGTTTCTTTAGGAATCACTAGTTACGTTTCTTTATCTCCTTTTGTTATCTTACCCTTTCTGATCTCTAAAGAAGTTCTTTTAATCTCTATGGTTCCCTTGTAAAGTCCGTTTCTACTCGTGCTATTTCCTGTTTTTACTATACCTTGATTGTCTTCGTCTTCTATTCTCCACCGTTCTTATGTGTCTTCTTGATATGTTTTTTTATAGGAGTACTGGGTCTATTGGTGCTACCACACTAGTAAGTGGATCTGGGTCTGTAGGATCTTACATTACAGTTTACCCGGAATCCTTCGTAGTGATGTTTGTTTCGATCTCCTCCACTACCTTAAGGTCAACTCGATAAAGTTTAGGACTTTCTACTACGACACTTTCACGACGTGAGTTATACAGTCGTTTAAACCTTTTGTCGTCACCGGTATCCTGACCTTTTTCAGTTATAAAGAAAGGTTAAGGTTTCTTCCCGTTACGGTTTCTTACGAGTTTGATGACGTGTTAACGTAAGTAGAGTGAACGGTCATCCTCTTCCTTTACCGTTGGGTGAGGTCATGAGAAGGTACCTTTTAGGGTACCTACCTCCTCGGACCATCCGACGTCAGGCACCCCAGCGTTTCTCACCCTGTGTTGACTCGTTGAAGTGAAATTGGAACGTGAGGACGTAACCTTTTCCTTTACCGTTGGGTGAGGTTATAAGAACGGACCTCTTAGGGTCCCTGTCTCCTCGGATCACCCGACGGCAGATACCTCAGCAGTGTGTCCCGGTCTGTACTGACTTCGCTGAATCGTCGTCATCGTCGTGTACGATCGTTCCATTACGAGTTTTAAGAGGTTCTCCGAAGTCGTCATACACTTGACACCTAAATCTTTACCGTCTCGTTGGTCTCTAGTTTAACGGTTGTAGACGACCTAGTAACTTTTTCGTTTTCTCAAGGTCTTTTTGTAGATGAAGACGAAATAACTGTTACGGTCTCGGAAACTGACACCTAGTGTTCTTTGACCTGTTAAGAAGTTATCTATCCTTATGGTCTGGCGGAATGGACGGAGGACTCTTTAGACATACGTCTAAAGGTTTAGTCCTTTCCTCATGTAGTTCCGACATATAAAAGTGGGACGAATAAATTGAATATACGTCTCATGTAGTACGTTTTACGGCACGACCTACTTCGTGTACGACCTTAGTTCTAACGGTCCTCTTTATTTTTATTGGAGTCTATACGTCTACTGTGGTGGGAATACCCTCTTTCGTTTCTTCTTGATTTCTCGGAGAACTATTTTCACTTTCTCTTCTTACTTTTTTATCCGAATTTTGAGTTGTAAGTCTTTTGATTCTAGTACTGAAGACTAGGGTAGTGAAGTACCGTTTATCTCTCCCTTTGTTACCTTTGTCACCGACTGAAATAAAAGAACCCGAGGTTTTAGTGACGTCTACCACTGACGTCGGTACTACAATCTTCGAGGAACCTTCGAAAAACGAGGAACCTTCTTTTCAATACTGGTTGGATCTGTCGTATAATTTTTCGTCTTTGTAATGAAACAGTCGTTTCCAGGTAGATCAGTTCCGATACCAAAAAGGTCATCAGTACATACCCTCTCAACCTGGTATTTATTTCGATTCACGGCTTCTTAACTACGAAAACTTGACACCACAACCTCTTCTGAGAACTCTCAGGGAACCTGTCGTTCCTCTGGGTTGATCAGGTAGGATTTCCTTTAGTTAGGACTTATAAGTAACCTTCCTGACTACGACTTCGACTTCGAGGTTATGAAACCGGTGGACTACACTTCTCGATTGAGTAACCTTTTCTGGGACTACGACCCTTTCTAGGTTCCACCCTCCTCTTCCCCTGCTGTCTCTTTCTCTACCAATCTATCGTAGTGCCTGAGTTACCTGTACTCCAATTCGTTCGAGGTCCTCAACCACTATCTGTTCCTTTGCACCACACGACGTAAGGTACCTTAACGTTTCCTAACCTGTACTGATTTGCTGACTTGACTTGACTTTACTTTACTTCTTTCGAGTAATCTTAGTCGTAAGGGATTCGCGAACAGGAATAGTACAAACATACATTGGGACTTGGAGTCATGTAACGAAACTAAACATATTTATCCACTACTTGTCCAGATCAGTAGGAACCAACGGAAGTTACGGTCTCCTAAAAATAGAGCCTAAAACCATGGTGAGTCCCTACTTCACGAGTCAGGACAGTTTGGTTTTCGACTATACTCTCTTTTACTTACTTAAAGAGTTTATAAATTGAAGGGGATCTTAGGTTCCTCTCTTCCTTTACCGTTGGGTGAGGTCACAAGAACGGACCTCTTAGGGTCCCTGCCCTCGGACCACCCGACGGCAGATACCCCAGCGTGTCTCAGCCTGTGCCGACTTCGCTGAATCGTGGTGGTCGTCGTCGTCTTAGGTTCCTCATTCGTAGAAAATTAAAGTAACGACGTTAGTGGTAGACGTCACTAAAACCTCGGGTTTTTTGATTTCAGACTGTGACAAAGGTGACAAAGGGATAAAGGGTACTTCACTACCCTGGTCTACGGTACTAGAAACAAAAGACTTACAACTCGAAATTCGGTTGAAAAAGTGATAGGAGAAAGTGAGAGTAGTTCTCCGAAAAATCAAGAAGAAGTGAAAGACGGTATTCCCACCACAGTAGACGTATAGACTCCAATAACTATAAAGAGGACCGTTAGAACTAAGGTCGAACACGAAGGAGGTCGGGTCGTAAAGAGTACTACATGAGACGTATATTCAATTTATTCGTCCCACTGTTATATGTCGGAACTGGATGAGGAACAGGATAAACCTTGGTCAGACAACAAGGTACAGGTCAAGATTGACAACGAAGGACTGGACGTATATCCAAAGAGTTCTCCGTCCAGTCCACCAGACCATAAGGATAGAGAAAGTCTTAAAAGGTGTCAAATAACACTAGGTGTGTCAGTTTCCGAAACCGTATCAGTTATTTCGTCTTAATATACAAAAAGACCTTGAGAACGAAAAAGTTACTAGGTCGTCTACACTCTTTATAGTTATTGGAGTCTATACGTCTACTGTGGTGGGAATACCGTCTTTCACTTCTCCTTGATTTTTCGGAGAACTACTTTCACTTTCACCTCTCACTTTTTCAACCGAATTTCGAGTTTTAAGTCTTTTACTTCTACTACCGTAGACCAGGGTAGTGAAGTACCCTTTATCAACCCCGTTGTCACCTTTCTCACAGTCTGAAGTAAAAAACCCCGAGGTTTTAGTGACGTCTACCTCTGACGTCGGTACTTTAATTTTCTACGAATGAGGAACCTTCCTTTCAATACTCGTTGGATCTGTCGTATAACGTTTCGTCTCTGTAATGAAACGGTTGTTTACAGACAGATTAGTTCCGATCACCAAAAAGGTCACCAGTACATACCTACACTCTCAACCTGACACTTCTTTCGACTCGCGGTTTCTTAACTACGAAAACTTGACACCACAACCTCTTCTGAGAACTCCCAGGGTACCTGACGTTCCTCTAGGTTGGTCAGACAAGACTTCCTCTAGTCGGGACCCTAAAGAAACCTTCCTTACTACGACTTCGACTTTGAGGTCATGAAACCGGTGGAGTACGCTTCTGGACTGAGTAACCTTTTCTGAGACTTTGACCCTCCCTAACTCCTGTCCTCTCTTCCCCTGCTCTCCTACTCTACCGGCCTACCGTAGTGACTGAGCTACCTACACTCAGACTCACTTGAGGCCCTCAACCACTACCTGTCCCTCCGGACCGCACGACGCTAAGTACCCCAGCGTTTTTCAGTCTGTGCTGACTCGCTGACTTGACTCTTATGCAAGTAAAATTCTGGACAGAGTTATTAACATTCCAAAAACAAGGGTCGAGTACGTCTGAGATCTGTATGTATAATACGTTCTCCACTTTTTGTAGAGATAAGTCATCTTTCTTTTAGTGACCACACAAAATGCACTATATGTGGTGGGTACCTCTTCGTCCCTCGAATTATATAAAAGAAGGAACGACAAACGTCGACGAAGACTAGGAGACGGGGAGAGGAGTTTCAAGGGTCTAGGACGTGGTACTGATGTCCGTCCGTACTTTGGAGTACACTTTATCCCAAAAAGGAGGAGTTCCTGAAGTTTCCCTTTTCTGAAGTTTTTTTTTACACCTGTAAATAATTGAAGGAAGGTCCCCTTCATCGTAGTATATAATAATATGAACACACATGTTCTGAGACCTTATCTTCCTCACTAAGGTTCCCAGTACCGAATAATCAGTGACCCTAAGACTGGATGGACGGTCCCTTACTAGTGATTTAAGATCCCAGAACCCTCCTTACCTTTTTCCATTTATTTTTTCCGTTCCACACGAGGTACGTCAAAACATTTTGTTAATTTTACATTACTCCTTCTCTTCTGACTGTTAGTTCTGTCTTGATAGTATATTAGGTCGTTAGGATTAAGATCTATGTGTGTGTGTTTGTGTGTGTGTGTTTCCTTTTGTCCTATAACTTTTTAATAGAAATACGGACACAAATAACGTAGTAAGTGTTATCGGTTCCATCCCTTTGATGGATTCACAGGAGGTAACCTACTTACCTGTTTCTACAACGTATACATACATTAGTTTGTAATAAATTGATATCCCTTCTTCCTTTAAGACGGTAAACACTGTTGTGTCTACTGGGGACTGTCGTAATACGAGTCACTTTGTTCAGTCGTCTCTTTCTGTTTGTTGATACCATGATTAGACACCTTAGATTACTTCGGTTTGAGGATTATTGTCTTCGTCTTACCACCAATGGTCCCCATCCCCCTTCCCCTCGACCCCTCTTACAAATTTCCATATTTGCAGTTTACTCTTCCATTTATCTATGTAAGACCTGTAGATTAAGTGTCGTATTACTAATGTCAGTCGTTATGAGATTCAACGGCTATTTACTTTAGAATTGACAAGAGTGGTGTTTTTCCTTTATACACTGTACTATCTCTACAATCAATTACGAGATTACTATTAATATATCATTATATATTTACATAATTTAGTCGTATACCATGTGGAAGTTGAATGTGTTACAATATATAGTAAACATTGAGCTAAAATTTTTTTTACTGTTGTAGGACAGACCTAGTCGACGAGTTTTACTGTTCTCGACTCTTACCCTCTCGACTAAGACGGTTCGTGGTTTTACTTCCCGATATTACTGACCACCCGCATGTTCACTCTAAGGTGACCCCGTAGAGGTTTTACTCTTCCCTTCCGGAGGTCCTAAACAAGTACGAAAAGGAGATGATGTACCTTACGTGACACGGAGGGACGCCAGGATTGAGTAGAAGGTCACTTTCACTTTGACAACCAACGAGTCGGTACAGGCTGAGAAGTACTGGGGTTACTGACCTCGGACGGTCCGAAGGGACAGGTACGCTAAGAGGTCTGTTCTTATGACCTCACCCAACGGTAAGGGAAGAGGTCCCCTAGAAGGGTTGGGTCGCTAGTTTGGACTCAGAGGGTGTAACGTCCGTCTAACAAATGGTAGACTCGGTGGTCCCTTCGGGAGTAGGAGATCGACAACAAATCGGTGATTCAACACAGGTTGAGAAATGCTAGGGCACCTGACGTCTGTCTCTTCGGTCCGAAGGGACAGGAAGTGATAGAGGGTCTCAAACGAGTTTGAGTACAGGTAGCTCAGTCACTACGGTAGGTCGATAGAGTAGGAGACAACAGGGGAAGAGGACGGAAGTTAGAAAGGGTCGTAGTGCCAGAAAAGATTACTCAGTCGAGAAGTGTAGTCCACCGGTTTCATAACCTCGAAGTCGAAGTCGTAGTCAGGAAGGTTACTCATAAGTCCTGACTAAAGGAAATCCTAACTGACTAAACTAGAGGAACGACAGGTTCCCTGAGAGTTCTCAGAAGAGGTTGTGGTGTCAAACTTTCGTAGTTAAGAAGCCACGAGTCGGAAGAAATATCACCACATTGAGAGAGTTGGCATGTACTGATGACCTTTTTGATATCGAAACTGATATACCTGGAAACAGTCGTTTCACTACAGAAACACAAAACAAAACAAAAAAAAGAAAAAAGAAAAGAAAAGAAAAAAAAAAAAAAGCCGAAAGAAAAAATTTGGTTTCTCACTAGTTAAATTGTTCGTGTCTGAAAGTCTAAGACTATTGGAGAATGGGTCGGCACGACGAGTGGATCTACCGGTCCGAAATTGTCGTTTCGTTGAAGAAGATACCTCGAAAAAGGTCATAACGAGAAATTTCCTCGGTATCGCCCTGTGACTGTGCGTCATTGGTCGGACTCTACCACCCCCAATCACCTGTACGTCCGGGGACCAAGAGAACCACTCTGTCTCGACACTTTTATGTACGGTCATCCACGGAAGTGTGTGTCAAGACACGAGTCCGAGTGTTTCCGTCTCCGTTAGTTAGAGAAAAAACAAAAGTTGGAGGGAATTTCTAAGAAACTTCAAGACAAAATTATGACGTCTAGACCAGAAAATGGTCTTAAAAAAAAGAAGAAATTGTAGACCCAACAACAAGAACATAATTGTAAAACTATTTGACGTAGTATCATGGTTTCTTAGGGGGTGGTTTTGCCTCAAGTTTAAACTAGTTTTGTATTGGGGGGATTTTAATATGTTATGTCCGTCTTCCTTTCTTTTCAGTGGGATTTAGATTTAGACTGGCGAGTCCCGAATCCGTCTCTCTACCTCCTTTTAGATGTACGTAGTGATTTGACTTTGTGACAAACCCTTGAGACCCTGTCACAGGTAGAGGAGATGAAGGGTCTGTCGACGAGTATCTCGAACCCGTGTATTAGTAGGGTAAGCCGGACCATTGTGCACGGCCGGTGACCCCAGGGTTCGAGTATGAAAAACGCCTTTCTCCGGTGGAACTTAAACGGTGCCACCAGAGGTCTAGCCAACGACTCTTACCCGAGCAGTGTGAAGTCACCAGGAAGGACGACCATTTGGTCGGTCTGAACCGCCACGTTCGGACACGGGAACCCTCCGGGTCTCGGGTGTATTAGCCTCTCTTGGCACGGTGACGACTACAGCAACGGGAAGTACAACTGGTGGTCTTTTACCACGGTAAGGGACATAAACCGCAGGAAGGACGACCCTCGTAGGCCTAGACAGTTCTGGTTCCACATGTTAAATGGACCTAGTTCCGGTAGGGTACATTACGACCACCCGGCCAAGAATTGGACCCACCCACAGTCGTGAAACGGGTTAAGCAGCTGGAGGCGGGGCGGCATAAACTGGACGTCGCCCACGACGCCGGCGAGTAGGTGAAGGACGTCCGAGTCTCCGGGCCTGGTGAACGACTCCAGGTGGCCGTAGCGCCTCGGCTCGGCCAGTCTGTCGTCTCTTTCGCCGAACGCCTGAGTGTCGTCAGACGTGTGACATGGCTCCATCGAGTTCAGTGTGCCGGCTCCTCACGTACGCGGACTCGGTGGCGGGGCGGAGTAGGGCCGAGGAGGTCAGTGGCCACCCCTCCGGGTGAGAGCAGAAACACAAAATTATGTGACAAATATAAGTCGGTATCGAAAGGAAGATTCCTTGTTCGCAGAAAATTAAAGTGCCGACGTCAGTGGTAGGTGTCACTAAAACCTCGGACTGTCAGACAGTGACAAAGGTAAAAAATGGGAGATAAACGGTACTTCACTATCCTGATGGAATGGATGGAGGACTCTTTGGACATACGTCCAGTTCTTCGTTATCAATCTTGGTAACAAGATTGATAGGTAACAAGGTACCTGACCAAGTTTTAACCTTTTCCACATGAAGTTCCGATATACAACAGTGGGACGAATAAATTGAATATGCGTAGTACACTTTATGGCCGACCTACTTCGTGTTCGAACTTAGTTCTAACGGTCCTCTTTATAGCTATTGGAGTCTATGCGTCTACTGTGGTGGGAATACCGTCTCTCACTTCTCCTTGATTTCTCGGAGAACTACTCTCACTTTCTCGATCGCATTTTAAGTTGTAAGTTTTTTGTTTCTAGTAGGAGGTCCAGAGGTGAATTTACAGTAAAGGAGTTCCTTAAGAAGGGACCGTAGGGTCTAAAATGGAGGTTAAGGTACCATTTAAAGGTGACACATAACATAAAGAAAACACATTGATAAAATCACAGACGGAGTAGTGTACGATTCGGGACTTCGTCCCTGACCCGGACTAAAAACGGTTGCGGACCGTGAATCCTTGAATTGTTTTATAACGTACCTACTCACTTCCACTCCAGGTTTAGTCTCATAACACCATAATGTTAAAAATTTTAAAACAGGGACTACGACTACATCGAACTAGGTCTTGACGGTCGGAGGGGTCACGACACTAATATCCCAGAGACCACTCAGGTTCATAGGTGATTGAACTCGGGGAGAGATGGAGTCAAAGTATTTCTCATCAGGAACGTTTTCGTCATCGGTCTGGTGTGTTCACAGAGGGTTAGTTGTTCGTCCTAATTTACCTGAACATTTCACATCAGTAAACGGTCCCAACGGTATTGTTTTTATGGTGTCCGGCCCGCCGTAGTGTAGTCTTTAAAAGAGTCAAGACTCCGACGTTCAGGTTCTAGTCCATACAAAACAGACTCCGGCGAGAGGAGACGACCGACCACCGGTGGTAGAGTGACACACGAGTGTGGGTGAAACAGGGTCTCAGGAACATACAAGATTAGAAAAAGTCTAACCTAATTCCCGAGAGGGACTACCGGAGTAAAAGTGGATTCACTTTCACAATTGTGAAATCGGGTGTTCCGAGGAGACAGGTGTCTTAAGAGGTCTGTTCGTATGACCTCACCCAACGGTAAAGGACGAGGTCCCCTAGAAGGACTGGGTCCCTAGTTTGGTCCCGGAGGGTGTAACACCCGTCTAAGAAATGGAAGACTCGGTGGACCCTTCGAGCCAATGGATTAATTAATTGAGGAATTATTTCGGGAAAGAGGTTTACCCGAAGGGGGTACCGAGTCTGCCATTTCTAGACGAACGTTACACCTTCTTGGGACGTTACGTCCTCTGGACCCAAGTTAGGGACCTCCTCCCGTATCTTTGGGTGAGGTCCTAGGAACGGACCTCTTAGGGTACCTATCTCCTCGGAGCACCCAATGTCAGACACCTCAAGGTTTCTCAGTCTGTGCTGATTCGTTGATTGTGAAAGTGAAAAGTGAAGAGAGGTTTATGTCAGTGTGAGACTTTATGACCGTCCATTCCCGAAGTTGTATATTAAAAACCCACGTACCGTGCTTTAAGTCACGTACAGTTTTTCCTTTTGTGTCCGTCGGAACGAGGATTCCTGACTTGTAGTGTCACCCTTTCGGATGTCAAAAGTCCTTTACTCTCGTTTCTTAAGATCCCAAAAGTACTTCCAATTGTTGTCCATAGTTCATGTAGTAGTTCCTCACTTGAACTGTGGTTTTTTAAGTGATGTTTACGACGACACCACTTTATGAATACCTTAACCTTTGATTTATAGATAATATATGAAATATTACTCATATTTTACCAGGTACTGGTATTGAACCTTTTTGTACAAAAGTGACACGTTTTAATTGTGGAAGGATCTTCTTCTCTAGTACCGTTATAATCCTCGTATCCTCGAAGGATTCTTAAGTGATTGTTGTCTTCTTTTAACTTTTTTTTAGTTACTAAGTGTAAAAGTAGTGTTATTCTCACATTTCGTGTAAACCTATCACTCAAGAGTTCAAAACCAGACCCGTGATTATAAACTATTGACACTGAAATATATTAAATGAGGAATTCTTAAAGGAGTTCATGTTTTATTGTACTAATGTACAATTCTAGTCTATAATAACATAGATTTCAGGTAAGGACGAGATTGTAACATCGTTAAAGAAACAATCTTAGTCAAAAGATAGGGTGAGATATATCTTGAGTTGTCCAAATATCGTGACCAATCGACGACACCAAACCGTTGGATTATCGATTAGGTATTATTCAATTAGTCTTGATTTTGTAAATTTACCATTTTTGTTCAAAGACTGTTGTAATAATAAAAAGACAAACTGGGTTGATTTCACGATTACTGTGGTTGTGTTTGATTACGTAATTTCTGTTGTCGAAAGGAAGATTATTTCCTATATTCGAAATTGTGTAATGGGGTCTAAAGGAAGTAAAGGATAGTAAGGTAAATACGAATTTGACTAAAAAAAAATTGTATATGTACAGAGGAAAAAATTTAAGAATAGGGTTAATCCAACAATACATTGCAACTCGTCTCAACGGACACGATATTTCATCCAGGAACGACCAATAGGTAAAATTTATATCGTGACACATGTACATATAGAGTTTGAGGGATTGATATGGAGGGGAAGTTGGAAGGATGGGGGATGGGGGTTGTGACAGGATGTTGGTATTTAAACAAAAGATTCAGACACTAAGACAACGACAATTTGACTAAAAAACTTTACTTCTTAATAAACGGGTTCAATTTATGAAAACACAAATATCGATACTTTGACAGGAGTACAGAATAATGAAAACGTGTTTATGTCTACTATTTTTAAAATATTCTTAAAATATTATTACTCTGAAAAAACGTAAACAAAGTTTTATCCATGAATAATAATTTTTTAATTTGTTTGACCGAATAAAGAGTGTTTAATGGTACTTTTTAAAATTTGTTAAACAGAGGGGGGAGGTTCTTTCATACAAAACAGAAATATTAGAAATGACCGTCTGTAAAACTACATATCTTTTTTTTGTGTTTATAAGATACAGTGAAACAATCTTAAATACTATATCGTTTTATGTCTTAGAGATACCACTTAGTATTTTTTCGGGTGTAAAAAAAGGAAGTGCAAGTTCACAAAAAACTTCAATATATTTGTCACTTCTAATGTTTTATGTATCGTTTGTTTGTGACACATTAAAGTTGAAAAGTTAAGTTCTTTAATAATATGTAAAAAAAAGTAAAACAGAGTCGGAAAGGTATTGTGAAAATTCTCGTTTCGACTTTTCAGAGGTCAATGGCCTTCGTAGTTTTTGGATAACATATAACTTTTTGGCCATTTTCGTCGTAGCAAATTTATCACCAATTGAGTGTTTATCCTCATCCCGTTGGTATTGGTTGGAGTGTCGATGAGTCCGTAGAGTCAGTGGTCGAAGTCTATGTTCCATCTTGGGACCGTCTCTGAGACTGTCAACAATCTTCCGGTGTTCCTCGTTCCTACGCCGGGTCCCGTAGACCCGCGAAAGGACGCCACGTTGTTTCAGTCTTGACTTCCCTGAGAAGAATGTCTTAGGTCCCGGGAGTAACTTTCGTCGAAATAAGTTGTGGATTTAGGAAAGAGAGAGGAGTGGTCAAGTGTTGTGTCTATCCTGTTTCGGAAGTATGACTATAAAAACTTCAACATGGTTACGAGATTATTGATTAAATCGTCTTTCTTGATGTTTTGCGTTTATAAAATTTCCAAAGAAATAATTACCCTGATATCTACTTCGATCCCCGGTTGAATAGAGGGGTTTTATTTTGTTAAATATACAGTAACTTACGTCAAATTTAATCTTTAGCCGACAGTTTTGATAAAATTTTCCAAAACTTTCCTTTTTTTCAGTAAAAAATAGACCTTATATTTATTCAGTAGGTATATTCTTGAAATAATAGATGTATTTAACTGGAGAAAAGTTTACTAACTTTATAAAGTCGATAAATTTAATGATAAAATTCGTTATTTCCCGTTTCTACTCCTCATGGTTGACTTGATATATATGTGAATTTTTACTAGCTATCCCATTTATACATAAAATAGTGTTTCTATTTGTTTTCCCATTAAAAACTATTATATACTATAAATACACGTTGATTCATTAGTCTAACGAACATCAGTCTTTTATTCAATCAAGAGGGGTGAAACATGAGACTTCAAGTTTCCACGCTATGGTTTAGGGGTTTTGATGTTTGTGTCGCCGTTTATTTTTAAATAAATTTATTTTGACGGGAGGCACGGGACCAGGGGTTCAAATCTGTCTGAATCCACTCTCTTAACAAGTTCTTCAATGTTTTTTTTTTTTTTCGTCTTCTGTTTTTTGGGTGGTACCAAAATGTCTTGTTTTTAATTAAAAATTAAAAAATTTTTCACATAGATGAATTACCTCATTCAACTGTGTATCGAATATTTAGTTTTTACATTAAAGAATTCGTAAACCATTATTTCTTTTTGGAAGAATGGTGGTTGTAATACTGGTGGAAAGAGTGAGAGTGAATCTTAATAACAGTAGAGGGTCCGTACGGGAATGGGAGAAAGTTATTTCTCTGGTGTCATGACATGTTTCGTGTCTACGTCTCGGCCAAAGAATCGTCTAAACGGGGTCTCTGACGACTTCGTCGGTCCGTCGTAGTGACTTGGACTCTACCATGGACCCAACATGAAGATATAACGGGACTGGTTCGTAAGACCGTAGATGTCTTCGTCCCCGCAAGAGAGAGGGCGACCGACAAGGGAGACCTTCTCGGGAAACTAGACCCGATTAACCGACTTCTCAGCGAGAGAATCACCTCCCTACACCACCGACCCCAGGTCTTACAAGCAGTGAGAGGCGAGTGCGAGAGCGAAGGTGTTAAACATACCCACCCCTCCCTTTTTGCCGACGGGAGAAAGAGAAGCTTAGACATCGCATTAAGGTGAATGTCGGTCGTAGGGGGTATGACGGTCCTGTTATTTCAGATGTCTTGTCATCTTTCGTGTCAGACTTGAGAACATAAAATTTTGACTAGTGATCTACAATTCTGTAAAATATCGGAGTTGGACATAGCAGAAAAGAGTCAATTTATGATGTGAAATACCACTGATACAGGTTTATATACACATGAAGGAGTGAATGTTCGGTCCCTTATTCGTTCCTTTGATACCAAAATGTAAAGTTCTATCCTTAAAGGATGATGTCCGTAAACTTTCAGGTCTGTCTCAATATTTCCTTAGTCAACAAACCTCGGAACCGTAAGGTCATAGAATACTGATGTCCCTATCACGAGTTTCCGTCTCAAACAACACAAAAAGGTCTCACCTCTCCTTTCCGTCACTAGAGTGTCTGTATGTTACACCTTGTAGTCTCTGGTGGTACGAGAAGAAAGGGGTAAGGTAGGACATACCCTGGGGTGGGGTGAGTATATCTCATCTATATCTTTACGTACTTCTCTAAGTTGTTTAACATGACTCGAAAGTCATTTTAGGTGAAGATGCTGTGCACCTAAAGTTCAAGAGATGGTAGTTGGAGAATTTGTTACTCCCGTCCAAGTCCTCTCGTCTCCCTTTTTCGATTGGAATTTATAAGTATTATTAAAGTTAGTACGAAGATATTGAAGTCAAGATCCAGAACGAAATGGTAGGAGGGATAAAATTGTAAGACTTTGGTTGTATAGAACGTTAGAAACACTTGTAAACTAAATCATTAGTAAAAAGAGGAAGTTTTTGAATTACCTTTTAGAAATTACCCAGCTGAGAATGTTAACTCCTTTTTGTGTTGATGACTAACTTTTGGTGAAAGAGAAAAATAATCGTTTAATACACGAAGAAGTATCCTTCCTTTGTTCCCTTATTGAATTTTTTAGTCCAACAGGAAGAGTGGGGAGTGGGATGGGAGTCGAGTATTCCACGGTTTGTCGAAATAAGAGTCGGAAAAAGACTATTGGCCCTTACTGATCTATTTGGAATCATTAGGACCAAAGCTTTAAAGAATTATTCAAGTAAATAATCTAAAAATCTTCATACTTAAAGTCGGTGGAATGTTTAAATTTAAGAAACGAGGACACTAGTATTCATTAGTAATTGTGTCCCGAGATTATGGTAGACGTACCACACTTAAAGGAGGAATACCGGGCAATTGGAAGAAAGTTAGACCAATCTTCTCGAGAACAATCGTGTCCATTCGGTTATAAGGATGGACTGGTAGTGAACCAAGAACCTAAAGCTCAGAATGGCAAGCAAACTTTTCCGTGTAAGTACTTTCGAGACGCCTTTAGGTGTACCTCACGAGAGGACTCATACAAGTTTCACTACATTCTTTCCGAACACATGTCCATTGACAGGTGCCGGTTCTGGTGGTTTATCCTCGGTTACTTAGGTGTCGAGTCATACAAGTCGACACCTTTTCGTCTTCACAAATCCGTAGTGGAGACCATCTTGTTATTATCAAAAATATCGAAAGTAGTGACCGGAGTTGGGACTCCTCGGCCCTTAGTGAGGACGAGGAAGTCCCGTATACTTTTCCCTGGTTTAGAATCTTGACTTATTTCTAATGGACTTTTCTATTTGATCCCCGAAAGAACCACCGAGTCACCATTTCTTAGGTGAACGGTTCCGTCCTCTGTGTCCAAGTTAGGGTCTAAACTCTACTAGGGTATATGGAACCTCGTTGGTTCGGGCACGTATTGATGCCTCGGACACGAGATCTCGGACCCTTGGAGTTGAGGACTCGGGTGTACGGTGTCGATGGCTTCGGACTCGCAGACTCTCGGACACGAGTCGTTGTTCTCGTCGGTGACGTTACTCTTCGGACGTGCGACGTTGTTCTTCAGGGACGAGTGGTGTTGATCTCTTTCGAGTGAACGTCGTTACTTCTGGGTCACGAAAAATTTTAAATAAAACCGACCTTTTATTTAAATTTTTTAATACCTTTTTTCTTCTATTTGACTTTTTTTGAAAAGTTGTGGATACCAAGTATTTTGTGTCACAGGGAGCAGTATCTTTTCCAGAAGGACGACTTTATTGAACTACTTCTTAGAGGACCTCTCTGTCGTCTTTACTTGTTAGGTAGTTCACCGACGTAGTGGTATTCGGGATGGAAGAGACGAGGACGACAATCTTCACACTACTGGACGTGGTGAATGACCTTTTTTATTACACTAGTAACATTGTTCTTGAAAAGAACGAAAGTGTCATTGTTCCGATAAGTTTTAGTCAGTAGACTATGTCTGTCTGTCGACAGAGATGCCTTTTCTTTACGTTTTACTACGTTATTCACTTGTTTCCTTCCGGGTCCTTTTGTCCCACTTAGGACTGGACTACTTTGTGAATGATAAGAATTCGTCGGGTACTTTTGGTGACCTTACTTTTACCGATATGTTCTCTTCCAGTGGGTCTTATGACGCAGCTGTGCCTTTTAGAAATCCAAAGGACCTTTTCGTCTTTCTTTAGTCCTCATTTGTTATCCAAGCGGTTGACCTTAAAGTAAAAGAGTTGTACACTTGTATCTGTATGAGGCTTCCAAATTTCATTGTTTGTCCGTGATACTTTACTTAACTAAAGAAAAGTGAATTGATAGTTATGTTAGGAGAAACTTCCTACACAGGATTCTTTCATCTCCCCATCCTCCTTTTTAGTTCGTCCATTACGAGACGTAAATGATGTCCTATTGAATCTTCTCCGACCTGATCGGGTTCGAGATAGTAAGTGGTCGACACTACGACCCGGACAAAGGACTGGGAATTTTACTTTTCCAACTTGGTGAAATAGAGGTTCGAAGTTTAGTAGGGAAGATCGATATTTAAAGATATTAAGGGACTAAAACATGACACTTCATTTTTTATATTTACCGTAAGTCTCACTAGTGTACTATATACTTTAGGGCATATTCTTCGTTTAAGACAAGTCAGCTAAAACTGGTAGTTACGTAAGGGACAAATGGGTGGCATGTGACCTTCTACATTGAAAAAGAGTCCGTAGTCCTTTCTACACTCGACTAGTAAATCGATTCTACACTCGATTAGGTAGGATGATTTGGGAAGAGATTTCACGTCACGTGGAACCCCACTGAGTCCTACCTATATAATCGTAAAGATAATATTTAATACAAATTTATTGTTTTTACATTTAGACTGTTAATAAATTATGACTGTGACCGTGGTAGGGAGTCAGGTTTACCTCTACAGGGACATAGAACTCTGGGTACATAGGACTTTCTCAACCTCCAGGGATCACTCCCCGAGACTGGACCTCTGGGGTATAAGAGTCTTTCGTTTGACGTGGTACGAAGTCACTCCACTTACCTACCTAGTATAGAGGTCAAGTGGTTACGATAGGAAGTGTTGTACGTGTACACTGAAATTTTTTTCCTTATGTTCTCTAATTGTTATCATCAATACTACGGTCCGTACTCTTCCGACTGGGTGAGTCTTCTGTGTATTATTTCACTTTTTGTCATTAAAGTGATTTAGATCTTCAGTTGGTTTAGAAAAGGTTTAAAATCACGATCTTTATACTCAAACATGGGTGAGATTAATTCCAGTGTGAATGGGATTTACAGGTACTCCCTACTCTATCAAGTATGTAATTGATGATTTTTATTCTATCAAGTTGTATAATTGATGTTTTCTAAGATTAGGTGGTAGGGCGGTAGAAGATTTCTGATTGTTTTTCCTTCGAGTAATTTATCATAAACCAAATCGTGAAGATCTCATCTCAAGACTTAGACGTAAAAGTTATTTGTAGGGACTCTCAGACACTAAATCGGCTTGGATTTGTCACGATGAAACGTCCATCTATTTCTCGATGGACATTCCCCCGGACCTTACTTGAACCGATATCCAAACGATTTTAGTCTCGTTTCCCGGAACCTTAGCAGTCATTTATGTGTCCAGTGGTTAAGAAAGACTAGATTTTTTAAAATTATTTTCTTGATTTGTAATAATCTTCATTTTTTATTGGATCATCTCATGAAGACCGGTATCTGTGGGAAAAATTTTTAAAATAAAAAAGAACTTTATATTAATTAATTATTACAGCACAATCAAAGACCCCATGTCGTTTGACTAAGCCGATATGTGGATGGGTGGGTGAGTGTGTGTGTGTGTATGTGAAGAAAAAACTTCATAGAAGGTAATATCGAATAATGTTTTATGACTTATATCAAGGGACACGATATGTCATTCAGGAACAATAAATAGATAAAATACATATCACACACACGCGAGTCGACACGGACCGAAAACACTGGGGTAGTTGACATCGGGTGGTCCGAGGAGACAGGTACCTTAAGAGGTCCGTCCTTATGACCTCTCCCAACGGTAAAGGAAGAGGGCCCCTAGAAGGACTGGGCCCGTGACTTAGCTGAAGAGAACAGAGAGGACGTGACCGTCCACCTAAAAGTGGTGACTTCTTTGCATTCAATAGTATGTTGATATCTCACTTCCCGTCGTCTTGTCCGTGGGGTCTTACCCGGGGAAACCGTACACCTAATAAAACTCGACTTCCGTTAGTTCTGGGTCGTCTAAACCCCCTTTGAAAAGAGAGGGAAATGACGGATTTTCTTACATCTAGTGTCCGGACCGGGTCTTACTTTCGTTAATGGTCTCTGTCGAAAGATAGACGTTACCGTCTGTAGACCAATGGTTTGTGGATGGGAAAAATACAAGGACACTTCACGGGAGGTGG
Source organism: Capra ibex (assembly GCA_006410555.1). Lineage (NCBI taxonomy): Eukaryota > Metazoa > Chordata > Mammalia > Artiodactyla > Bovidae > Capra > Capra ibex. The sequence continues at coordinate 67,558,449 of SJYO01018757.1, read as the reverse complement.
AGAGACTTCGGAGTCTGAGGTAGACTTAAGAATCGAGTCCTACCGTCTCTTCGGAGTTGACGGACTGACGGAAACTCAGAAGATAAAAATACCCTGAGGTCACGATGTCTTAATTTAAACCAAAAGAGGATCATTAGACAGGATACAGTTGACTTAATAATCTCGTTGGTTTCTTGGATCTTCCAATTTTCCTTTTAGAAAGGAGGGAAAACTCAATTGAATGTGTAATGGATCTAAAAAATTTACCTATCTTTGACTTATTAAATTTTGGGGGGTTTGGTAGGGACACAATGACCGATCCTACTGACATTCATCCATGGAGTCCTTGTGAGTCCCGAACGTCCCTCACCCTCGTCCCCAATCCCCATGTTCTCTTCTGACCGTTGTCTCGTGGTCCGAGGGACCGAGTCGACGGTAGTCTCATCACGGTTAAATAGACACCCAACATGGTCCGAAGACGAATTTTGAGTGAACTTCTTTGTCAACGTCCCAAAATTTTTGACTTTTGGTGACAAGACGGTATATATTTCTTAAGGGAAATGGAGGTAATTAAAGTTGGTTGTCTTTATGTGTGTCTGGGGATACTGTGCGTCCAGGTTCCGTTGGAGACTTCTACAAGGTCTTAAGTAGATGTATCCCGCGGAAACTCCTTTCCCCCTAAGAATAACCCTGACCAAAAGGGATTTCACCGCGTAATAGTCACGTTCAAAGGTCTTGAGAGTCCTCTCCGGGGTTTAGGGACTGTTCCCCACCCCCCCACCCCCCTGCACAGGACCTTTCCACTTTATTTCAGACTGTTACTTGACGTGTGTGTATTGTACTCATTACCTAGAGGATGGGTCCCCTCACTTCTTTTGGTGACTGCGCTGCTCCTTCGGGTCGTGGTCAGGTTGTGTGTCGTACGTCTCGCATTCCTGAGGTTTAGCGGTGGTTCGTCGATGGTTCTTTTAAGGTGGCTACGAAGGCCGCTGCCGACAGTGTTAGTCCGCCTGACGTGTTCCCCTCGCCTACCTGTCAATTTAGTCTCGAAGAGTCTACGTACGAGTCTGTGCGATTGCAATGGTTTCGGTCTGATCTGATGGGAAAGAGACCCAGCCCGTGGTTCCCACGTAGTCGTCACGGTACTTTTGTCGCACCTTTCCGGGAGAGATCCCTCCCAGACTCTGACCTTTGGTCGACCCTTCGATTCGGAGACTCCTACTCACTGTCCGTACCAACCCATGTTGGAGATAGACCCTGACACCTTCTTCCCCACTGTTCCTAAGACAAGTTGTACTGTTCCTTCCTCCGAACACAAATAAAACTCCACTTCTTTTAGGATTGTGAGACAACATTTACAGTATAACAGTTATATGGTGTATCGACCTTGTGTCCGAATATTAGGTGTACCGGGAAGTAAAGGGACTCATGGTTCCTTAAGAGGTACGTCTAATTTTTGGAACCTCTCTTCCAAACTTCCTCATCAAGTCTTTTCTACACATCTCGTATCCACCGGTCAATAAAATGTGTGTATTCTCCTATCGTGCGAGTCATGACCAGTTGGATATGTTCCCTACGTTTGTGTCGTGGAACGAAAAACTTGGAGGTAGTTTGATATAATACAAGTGAATGGTAGTATGAATTATCCACAGTCAGAACATTAGTCATATATTTTCTTCTTAGGGTGCTTCTATTTCGGATATTTCTTATCAAGATCATCGTCTGGTGGTTCTTTCGTTTTTTTTTTTTTTTCGATACCAATCATTTACGTTAAATTTACAGATTAGATGTTTGTGTAAGAAGTCAAGGGTCTTACATATGTACTCCCGTAAGTTTCTTTTCTTTATTCATAGATTTTCCGTCCTTTTTAAGTCTGCATTGACCCTCATTTACAAGAATAATTTACCCATGTTTAATTTCATAATTGATAACCTATGTAAAAAACATAGATCCAGTCAAAGTTAACTAGTCAATTAACAATTAAAGTATCGAACCAAACCATATAAATATCAAGGTTAAATTTCGTCTTTATCATGAAAATAATAACACAGACTAGACTTTAATGTGTGATCTAAAGTCAAGTAACACGAGTCAGTGAGTTGGTATAGGATGAGAAACCCGAGGTACCTGACGTCGGACGGTCTGAGGAGACGGGTACTTTAAAAGGTTCGTTCTTATGACCTCACCCCACGGTAAAGGATGGCGTCCCCTAGAAGGGTTGGGTCCGTAGTTTGGGTGTAGAGAACACAGAGGACGTAGCCGTCCACCTTCGCGGTGGACCCTCGGGAAGTAATGTACTCGTTTTTATCCTAAACTTTCTAATTTTTTTATATAAGGTTTCGTTTTACACTGAAAATACAGAAGAAAATTAAGTAGGAGAGAACAAATTATACTTGTAACTGATGACAGAAATTGGTATTTTTGGATCACTCACTCACTTCAGCGAGTCAGCACAGGTTGAGAAGGACTGGGGTACCTGACGTCGGATGGTCCGAAGAGACAGGTACCCTAAAAGGTCCGTAATCATGACCTCACCTAACAGTAAAGGAATAGAAAATTTGAGATGTATGTCGAATTGTTAATTTAAGACATGATATCCTAGTAAGATGTAAAACTCGTTAATTTATAAGAAGTGTTATAAGAGAAGAATTAGTTCTATCTTTTCCATCGTTACCTTCCTTTCCTCAACGACAAAGTTTGTTAAATAGTCAACTTTGTCAAAGGATTCTAGTCCTAATGTAAGTGAGAGGGGAACATTATGGTAATATAGGGGACAATTACTTAATGTACTTCCTAAGTAAAAAAAAAAAAAAGGGGTCATTGATGTTTGTAATCCGAGGTACCCATTTCTTAGGTAGACGTTACGTCCTTTGTGTCCTCTCAATTCTTGGGGACCTCCTCCTTTACCGTTGCACTAGGTCACGAGAACGGACCTTTAGGGTACCTGTCTCTTCGGACCACCCGATGTCAGGTACCCCAACGTTTCTCAACCTGTGCTGACTCACTGATTCGTGAGTGCGTTTACAATCAATATATTTTCCATTAGGTTTCTTAAGTTCAGTTAAATTGTTCGTGTAAAGTATAAGAGGAGGGAAGTGACCCAAAGTGACTCGTCTAGCACCGCAAGGGTAAACGACAAATTTGGAGGGTCCCGACACGTCTGTAAAGTCGGAGTGACTAAACGTCGGACTAAACACATTTTGGTGCAGGTAGTGGCAGTGGTTTTAGGTGTATATGAAACATGTGTCTGTAAGACTAAAGATTAATCATTAGAAACCAGTTGATCAGTAAGATCGTTAACTATTTCCACCTACGTGTTTAGTTTGAAATATGGGACGAATTATTCTCCTCAAACGTGAGGGATCACCTCTTTTCTCTTTTTTAATTTTACATGACATTAAGTCATTTTACAAATGATTTTCTGGGGTCGATGTTTAGTTACTTTGTCACCTCTATTATTCAACGAATGAGAGGAATGTCCAGTATTTGAGGGGTCGTCGTAAAGTCCTTTTTTTTTTTTTTTTTTTTTTGGGTGCTCCGTACATTCATCGTTGATAAAATCTGTTTTATGGACAAAAGGTCTTAGACACAGGTTTCTTTGTCTACTTCTCCGGTTCGTCCCGTTTTTCTCACTTCTTCTGAAACCATCTATGAGAAGGATTTTTCTCATTTTTAATTCACCTATTGTGTAGGTTAAACTATGCAATGTAGATAAATTATGTCTTGTTTTCGAAGTACTTTTTGTTCATCTTACTTCATTATTGAATAAGGTGTCCATATATTCAATAAAATCTTTGTAAGAACGGTGGGGATCACTGAAATACACCCACTACTTATAGTTACCGACGTCCAGGGTGTCTTTCTCTTTAGTCTGTTGCAACGAAGGACTATTCCCAGACGTTAAGATGGACGCTGTGGAAACCCCCTCCCTTACCACCTTTTCTCTTCTTTTCTCTCACACGGATTTTGTTTATTAAGACAAAGAAGTTTTCCTTTGATCTTCTTTTTTTTCCTCTCTCATCCCTCCCTCTTGATACCACAGTTCCCTTAAATTCTGTATGGTTAACGTACGTTACATGTCTGGAGTACACTTTGGACTGAGTGTGTGTACTTGACACTTTTTGTTCTGACCCTTTTACATTTGTGACCGACAATTAAACTACGGTAATTCCTTAATAGAAGTTATAAAAAGTAACTTTGAACATAATTACGATGACACCGATAAATAAAAATTATCGGGAAAAGAAATTCTATATGTTTGGTTTTAAGGTATTCGTTTTACTGGTAGTCCATGGACGAGATTTATTTAGGTCACTATTTCCTCCCACCTCCCCGTCTCTGTACCACCCACATGTTGACTTTGTTCTATTGTCGGTACTTAGTTTTAACAATTCCGACCTATTACCATATACCTTCAAGTGACTTCAAAAGGGATTGTTTGCTTCAATCCAATCAATTGGCTTTTGGTGTAACTTCATTTTCTTGTACATAATAAGATGTTCGGTGGGGTACTTGTTCAGTGATGGTTAGAATAGTTAATACGTACAACGAGACGTATTTTTATATCGAATTATTGATTACTATTTCGTGTTACACGAGGGACTTCGTCTTCTTAGATTAGGACACTAGGAGTTCGTCACGTTTGAATTTAAGTCTTTGATCTTAAGTTTTCTATTTAGGATGACTTCCCCTTTTATCCGGGTGATTTAAGGGGTAGTAGTACTTAGGAGACTCTATTTGTGTTCTTTTATTAAGGACTTGATTTTTATTTTTGTGTCGTGGATGTGTTTGAATACACTCCATAATGTTTGGTTGATTTTCAGTTTTGTGTTTTATGAGTTCGTAAGGTCACCTATGGTACTTCTGGATGTAAACCTATTTCTTGAGTTCTATCTTCCGGTCTTGAACGTCCCGTATTTTATATGGATTTATAGTTAAAGAGACGCTTACTTCTCTACTTTCCTTTCTACTTTAGTCTCAATGACGGTGTAAGACGAATAAAGTCTGGATAAACAACAACAAGTCAACGATTCAGTACAGGCTGAGGGACGTTGGGGTGACTAATACCGTGTGGTTCGAAGGGACAGGAAGTGGTGGAGGGCTTCGAACGAGTTTGAATACAGGTAGCTAAACCACTACGGTAGGTTGGTAGATTAGGAGACAGTGGGGGAAGAGGAGGACGAGACACTAACTGACGACGAGATGCTAAGTTAGTAATATTGTTTTTGTACGTAAGAAATCACCCTATTAAAAAAAGTTCACTTTTACAGCACCTTCAAAGGTTGTTCATGTTAGTGGTCTCTGTCGTTCGCCGGGTTATTTTTGACTGGGTCAAATCTATACAAGGAGGTCCTGTAATCTGTCGTCTCCCCTTGATTCTTAGAGGCTAGTGTTATGGTCCTTCCTTTCTCTCTCTTTCAGTTTGTATATTCGTTTGGTCTCTCCTCTGTTCCAAAGTATTCATCTTGACTCTCCATATTATCGCTCACCCTACCCTCCTACCTCCTCTCGGTTGCAAATGTCACAAAAGTCAGTAGTGTCGTAACGATATCCATTACTGTATCCGTTTCCAAAATTACTTTACCGTCTTTTCTTCTCTAGGTACATATATACATACCAACTAAGTGAAACGAGATGTCGTCTTTTATTGTGTTGTGACATTTCGTTGATATACGGTTATTTAAAAAAAAAATTTACTCCATTGCACCTATGTAGGAGGAATGAAGTTCGAGTCCTTCCAGTAGAATCACACGTAGCTCGAACTTTTCCTTTCACTATCTTGGGTGTACTGGCTCTCCCAAGGTGGGACTCAACTTCCTTGTTAGTCTACCCTGGGAAGGGAGAGAAGGTGGATTGCACCTTTCTGTCCCGGGTCTCACGAGACTAGTCCTCCCGGGACCATGTTTCTCAAGTCCTCTTTTCCTTGTCTTTTTGGGTAGTTCTAGATCGGATCGACAGTTTAGTGTCTTGAATATAGACGGACCAAAGAACGTGACATGGAGAGTTCCGAGAGCGTGCACCGTGACCTACTGCCACCCTGTGTCGAGATCGTCTCTTCCCGTTTTTAATTAGGGACGAACTTGTGTTGGTTGTCCGAAATAAATGAATAAATAAAAAACCGGTGTGACACGTCGAACACCCTAGAATCAAGGGGTTGGTCCCTAACTTGAGTCCGGTACCGTCACTTTCACGGCCCAGGATCGGTGACCCGGTGGTCCCTTAAGGGTGTTGGTTGTCTGAAAGAAGTAATATCTTTTGAGGAACTTTCTCGAGAAGTTTGAGAAAAAGGTCAAAGAAAGGAGGATAAACAAGAACTTGTATGAGGTTAGTCCGAGGAGACTTTGCGAGGGTTCCTGTGGTCATCGAAGATCAACAACGATTTAGGTTACCAGGAAAAGGTCAGAGAAAGAATCGACCGGGTAGTCGAGTCAGGGTTCTGGGGGAGGAAAGGATGTCGATATTTGTACTTTCTTTACTATTTATCTCGTTTTACGGTAAACCGTTTGGACGACCTTCCTAAAGTCCGTTCAAGTGACCTAGGAGGTCGGTCGTTCACTTCTCAATCTCTTCACCTATAAACGGACATAAGTTTCATAGAGAGGTTTTCTATAAATTTCCCTTTTTATCAATGAAGAGTCACCTCTTTGGACCGTCTGTGGGGATTGGTTCATGAGTCCTAATACTGGTGGTCCTTACCTTGTTTGTCTGTAGTCCACAGACGTCTCTTACTGTGAGGTAGTGAAGAAAACATAAGGACGGTTTTTACGTAGTGGACTTCAATCCTCCTTTGTAGTCTATTTGGGTTTGACTCCTGAAAGATGTTTTTATTTATGATTGGACATACGAAGTTTTTCCATTTCAAAAAACTTTCTGTTTCTGTCTGATTCTTTAATAAGGTCTAATTTCTTCTATTTCGTGGTGCACTATGGCTTCACCTGGGGTCTGGTCTTTTTTTAAAAAAGGAAACCCATACTTCCTGTAATCACCTTGTTTGTTACTTTAAGCTATTGTAGATATCCAATTCATTGTCGTCATACAGTCACAAGTAAAACACTAAACTGTTACAGTGATACCGATATATTCCTTTACTTGTCTTTATAAAATCCCGTTTTCCCAGAAATACAGACGTTGAATGAGAGTTTACGAAGTCCCCCTTCTTTACATCTATACACACATACAGATCTATTTCTTACTTTTCGTTTGTCGTTTGTACAATTGATTGTAAACTCCTTACAACCACTTCTAATATGTCTTAAGAAACTTAATAAAAATGTAGAAAAGACACCTTGACAAAGTCTTATTTTACGATTTATGTGTGTGTGTGCTACTACAATGTTGTGGGGCTCACGGTGACAGGAGAGAGAGGACCTGTGATACTGACGGAGGAGTAGTCAGGGAGATAAAGACGAGAACGGGGACTAAAAAGAGTTCTTTTCGTGGTCTCACTAGGGTAATTTTATACTCTGGTTAGTATCATAATAAACGAGTCCGGGAGGTTACGGAAAAGTAACGTGAGCCTTATTTTCGACATCGAGTTTCCTCCTGGAGGTTCCGACGGACGAGGACGTCGGTGTGGTCGTCCGAGGGTCAACTCCCGAGACGCGACCGACAGAGGAGCCGGACCGTTGGGTGAGGGGTGGCGTCTGTGCCCGTACCGAGGAACGGAACGGTACCCAGAGGTGGGATTACGATGGTCAAGTCGTTCCTGAAGGGATCGATCAAAGAGTTTAAGAGAGCGGGAGTGACCAATAGAGGAGTGACCAATTAAGAACGAGGAATCGGGAGTAGTGAATAGAATCCATGACACATAAAATGTTTACAGAAAACAGACGGAGCAAGGGGGGTGGTGATTTTACGTCCGAGGTCCTTCCGTTCATAATACGGGTAAAATAAGTGAGGAGATACGGTCACGGATCTTGTCTCTCGTCTCATTGTGTCCACGAGTCCTCCGTACACGAATTACGTACTTACTTACTTTCTCTGTTTTCGTGAACATTTATAGGACTTCAAGAAATGATCAACTATTTCGAGAAGTTCCGGTTTCTTCTTTCAAGTGTCAACTTTAGATGTATGAGTGGTTCCCTCCTTGTTAATGGGAGGAGACGGAGTTTCGACGTTCGCATGCACACTCACCCGTGCATTCGGCACCTACACAAATCTTTACCTAGGGCTTGCTACTGTAACATTTACTGTGGGACAGGGGCCTCTCTCCTCTTCCTTTGTGAACAGAATAGCAGTCGACAATCCCACTGGTGGACTTCGGTTTTTATTACGTACTAATCACAAATTCAATTTTTTTAGTTTGGGGTGTTCAAAAAGATGATATTGGGGTCGATGTACACGATAATTTAACATTATGCTTTCGTAGTAAGAACAAATTTTGGATGTGGTCCGGTAAACTGAAAAAAATTACATGACTTCATGTCTACTAAATGGTACAACACAATTAAAGACGATATTTCGTTTCAGTGAGTCAATATGTGTGTATATAAAAAAAGTATAAGAAAAGATAAGACCAAATAGTGTCCTATGACTTATATCAAGGGGCACGATATGGAACCCACCGCGATCACCATTTCTTGAGCGGACGGTTACGTCCTCTGAATTCTCTATGACCAAGTTAGGGACCCAGTCCTTCTAGGGGACTTCCTCCGGTACCGTTGGGTGAGGTCATAAGAACGGACCTCTTAGGGGTACCTGTCTCCTCGGACCGCTCGACGTCAGGTGTCCCAACGTCTCGACGTGATCTGACTTCCTCTCTGAATCGTCCGTACATGAACGATATGTCTCGTTAAACAATAGATAGGTAGGATATATATTATCAAACGGTTGAGTAAACCCAAACAGCTTTCTAATGGGATATGTCAGACAGACACGACTGTACTAGTTCGAGAATGTGTTTTGTAGCTTTCTGAAATGTATACAATTATTAAATTCATTTTGCACTATATTACTAATTCATTTTACACGATCAATCCTGCTTCGTTTTCTTTAAAAGGGTAGACGATCTGATATTTTCTGTATTCCCATCTTTGGAATGTGTAGGACAAGTGTTCAGAGGACAGTTATGAGGTGTGTCTCATTCCCAGGTTTTTTGTGATCACTAGTGACTGTCGGTCGTGGTTGTTTCCAGCACCCCCAATTGTCGAGTGTCACTCGTGGGTGAATGAAACAGATTGTCCGAGACTTTATTCTTTTTAATGTATATCGGTACAATAGAAGATCAAGAAGTGAAGTTGTTAAGGGAAAATTTCCAACGAAAAATTTTTAACATAAATAAAAATTAACCTCCTATTAACAAAGTGTTATGGCACTACCAAGGATTAAGTAATTGTACTTAGTCGGTATCAATATGTGTCCAGGGGGCGAGGACTTTGAGGAAGGGTGGAGGGTCGGGAAATCCAACAGTGTCTCAAGTCCCAACTCGAGGGACGTAGTGTGTCGGTTCAGAGTGATCGATAGTAAAAAATGTGTACCATTACATATACAGACTTACGATGAGACAGTTAAGCAGCAGGGTGGAAGAGGAAAGAGGTGACACAGATGTTCAGACAAAAGATATAGACGTAGAGGTGACGACGGGACGTCTGTCCAGGTAGTCATGGTAGAGAGATCTAAGGTATAGATACGTAATTATATGTTATAAACAAAAAGAGAAAGACTGAATGTGAGACATTATCCACAAGTAGGTGGAGTAATCGTGACTGAGTACGGGATCGATAACATTTATCCCGACGTTACTTGGGACCCCATGTACACAGAAAAAAATTTGAGACCAAAAGAGTCTCATATACGAGTCATCACCCTAACAACCCAATATACCACTCGATATAGTTAAATGTAAGGGTGCTTGTTACGTTTTCCCAAGGGAGAAGAGGTGTGCGAGAGGTCGTAAATAATAAACAATTAAAAACCTACTACCGGTAAGTCCGGTCACATTCGATTATAGAGTACTCTAGAGTACTCATCAAAACTAGACATAAAGAGATTATCACTCTCTACAACTCGTACAAACGGACGCAAATAATCGGTAGACGTTCAGGAGAAACCTCTTTACAGACAAATCGAGAAGACGAGAGAAAAACTAGCCCAACAGATAAAAAGACCATAACTCGACGTACTCGACGAATAAAATTTCTAATTAAGAAGCAGTCAATAAATTAAACGATAATAAAAGAGGGTAAGACTCCCAACAGAAAAGTGGAACAAATATCAAAGGAAACGAGACGTTTTCGAAAATCCAAATTACTCCAGGGTAAACAAATAAAAAAAATTTAAAGGCAATGAAATCCTCCAGTCAGTGTCTCCTAGAACGAAACTAAATACAGTTCCTCACATGACGGATACAAAAGGAGATTCTCGAAATATCAAAGACCGGAATGGAAATTCAGAAATTAGGTAAAAATCAAATAAAAACACATACCACAATCCTCCACAGGATCAAAGTAAGAAAATCTATCCCCTATGTACATTATTTTTGTTTTCGAGGTGAATCGGGAGTATGTGTCTGTCCAAGGATGATTATCTTCTCTCTTTTGATTTATAATTCTAGGACCCGGTATTTAGATTTGAACTATTTAAGTTTTTTTAGCTTTAGTAAGGTTCGTAGAAAAGACTGGTATTACGTAATTCTAATCTAGAGTTAATGTCCTCTTTTTATAATTTTTAAGGTTGTATACCTCCAACTTGTTGTGTGAAGACTTATTGGTTGTTTAGTGTCTTCTTTAGTTTTTTCTTTAGTTTTATACGAATCTTTGCTTACTTTTACTTTTGTGTTGTTGGGTTTTGGACACCCTGTGATATTTTCGTCACGATTCTCCTTTCAAGTATCGTTATGTCCGTATGGAGTTCTTTGTTCTTTTTTCAGTTTATTTATTGGATTGAGATGTTGATTTCGTTGATCTTTTCCTTCTTAACCTCTTGGGGTCTCAATCATCTTCCTTTCTTTAGAATTTTTAATCCCGTCTTTATTTACGTTTTCTTTGTTTTCTCTGGTATCGTTTTTAGTTGTTTCGGTTTTCGACCAAGAAACTTTCCTATTTATTTTAACTGTTTGGTAATCGGTCTGAGTAGTTCTTCGTTTCTCTCTTTTTAGTTTAGTTATTTTAATCTTTACTTTTACCTCTCTAGTGTTGTCTGTTGTGTCTTTATGTTTCCTAGTATTCTCTGATGATAGTCGTCAACATACGGTTATTTTACCTGTTGTACCTTCTTTGCCTGTTTAAGAATCTTTTCATGTTAAAAGGTTTTGACTTGGTCCTTCTTTGTCTTTTAGAATTGTCTGGGTAGTGTTCGTGCCTTTAAGTTTGACATTAGTCTTTAGAAGGTCGTTTGTTTTCGGGTCCAGGTCTGCCGAAGTGTCGACTTAAGATGGTTTTTAAAGTTCTTCTCGATTGTGGATAGGATGAGTTTGAGAAGGTCTTTTATCGTCTCCTTCCATTTGAAGGTTTGAGTAAGATACTCCGGTGGTAGTGGGATTATGGTTTTGGACTGTTTCTA